>OX411310.1:72428451-73028451 GCA_948150685.1 Rhaphigaster nebulosa
TATTTAAACTAATTATTGAAATTAAATGTTTAATTTTTGATGTAGGGACAATTATTGTATTCCAACGAGAAAATTAAATTGTCTTATTCATGATTTATTGTAATGTACGAAATTTGGCAAAATATTGTATTTTGTTTGATATTAAAGTTGAATTTTTCCTCCTACGTTAAGAAGGAAGGTTGTATAATAGCGATGCTGTCTAGGTGTGGCCTATTCTGTAATTATCAAAAACTATTCACCCGAGACCTTGGCGAAGTCCTTTTTTTCTTTCTTGCGTACTCCGTCTCGACCAGACTATATCTGTGTATCGGATAATGTTAAAGCGAAAACAGATCCAGGTACACCAACTGTTTTTGAATTTTTCCTGTTTATGTATTGTAAATTCATTACATGTACTGTGATGTAAACGTCCTTGATGCCTCAAAGCTATTTCTGGCATGAAATCTCCACGATGATATCAACCATTCCACCATCGAGAATTGACGATTTCTTCATCGCGATAGAATTTTACGATTTATTTAATGGGCATGAAAACAGTAGCTATCTACAGTAAAACTCCATAAAAAATTATCTCGACTGACAACTCGTGGAATTGCATTTGTTTTTTGTTGGACACTATTAGAATTCCTTGAACATTTTTACTGTTTATGTCTTAGCAATACCCTGTGGACAGAGTCCATCCAAAATATCTTGTCTTACTGCACAGGGATTTTTTAAATGGCTTACAATAAAGTGTAATATATATATGTGTATATATATATATATATATATATTTATATATATATATATATATATATATATATATATATATATACATATACATATACATATATATATATATATATATATATATATATATATATATATATATATATATATATATATATATATATACACGACTACAATCGGCCTTTCTGGATATGCGGAGTTTTGATCAAATTACAATTCCAAATCCTTCGTAAAATCCAAAATGTTATATTTAATATTTATTGAAAATAAAATTATCTATATAAATCTGAATAGATACATTTCACTATCAGCATGTCCCTATAAGCCCATTAGTTCGTAAATTTGAGGTACCTAACTGAAAAAGAGATGGCTTCCGGATCTTCTAACATAGAATTTTCATTATGTCATGTCATACTAATTTTAGTTCGCTATTTATTGCTATCTTATTCACTTATTATAGTAAATAGTCAGTTAAAAAATATATTATAAAAACATATATATATTTTTTAACATGAATTTTTTTTTTTATTAAATATTGTAATTTCTCGAGTATTTTCAATAACCCATAAAATTGTCCATGGTTATAAATATAAAAAAAAATAAATCTAAGCTTTGAGACATAGTTTAAATAACGGCTGAAAATGTAGTCGTCCCATGGCACAAGGTCTGGGACTCGATTTCGCAATATTTTTTGGATTACGTCCTACTTTCAAAATTGCTTTCGTAACCCAGCACAATCGGGAGTAAATCAGTCTTTGGAAAAACATGATTAATATTTATTTTTATGACTTTCAAGTTCGTTGGTTCTTCCAAGGATATATATTTATATCCCCCCACCTAATATTTAATTATCATACCATTTTAAATTTTTATTTTATTCACTACTTTTTATACTTAGATATTAGAATACTTTAAATATGGATCTGTCTTTTAATCAAACAAAAACCAAAATTATTTTTTATTTCAATTTCATCGCTTTTTTTTTTAAGCGAATAACAATGATGAAAGAGCTTTTATTTTATTTTGTAATACAGATTTATCTATCCCCTTTCAACTCTTGACATATTTATTTAAATATAAATTAATATTATGTCACGTATAAAAAAATATTATTGCCAGGAACATAACCCATTAACTCCACTAATATCTAAGACATATTTATATATATAGTACAATAGCAAACACTAAAATTCTGGAAGTAGGGTGTTACAGTCCCGAAGCGTAATATATTACAAAATACAAAAAAAATATGAGTTCAAAGAACGAAGTCTAATTTGCCATAAAGATATTATGGATTAATATATAGTTTAGGATGTATAAAAACAGACTGTGAAGGAATAATCAATTTACTTAAATTACTACATAAATATTATCTTATTAACAATATATATTAATAATAAGAACCTATATTCATCGGTAAATAAATATGTAATAATAATAATATTGGATACTTTTTTAATATCAAATAAAAAATTGTTAAAATGAAGTACGCTTTGGATCTTCAGCAATTTTTTAAAAGTAGAAAAGTCGAATTCCATGATTAATTTTTACAACACTGATCTGAAATGAGCTTTAAGATCCATACCTAAAATCATATAATTTAGTTTACTTTTTTAATGATTTGTTAAGTATGTAAGCGCTGGTTTATCATTATAACTTAATTATAAATATAATGTTTTTCAACTAAATATTTTTTTTTTGTTATCATCAAATAATTTTCAAATTATTTGGCTAATCTCCTTTTTCACCGTTACCGCAGAAATCTAATACAATGCCAAGTTTATTATTATGTCTATAATTTTATAAATTTATAATTTATTATGTATATTACTGAACTGTATAAATATGTAAATAATAATCTTGTAATGATAGTAAATAGATCAATAACCGGTATATATCTACCTGAATCTAATTTAAAAGTGAATGTCCGTTTAGGAGATGTCTGACGTCACAAATGAGCAAACTTCTGGAGAATTCCTGAAATCATGAACGACCCATATCGGCATATCTGGAAAGTTCCCTCGACGGTCGTCAGGTGCTAATTAAAAAAGTTGCCGATTTCAATTCCAATAGCTCGTTTTCAGAAGTAGTTAGAAATAAGAAGTGAAATTAGCTCATAGATCCCACATTGTATAAACCAAACGTTATGAAAGGTTGCCTTAAGATCGCAATGTAGATGATTTTATCAGATAATTTTAATCATATTTTGGAATCAACATTAATAGATTTATATTAACTAATGTTTTTTTGAACATAAAAACATAATTATATGTGAATCAACAAAGTTTGCGAGAGGAAAATCTGTTTTATTTTTTTTATGACGAACCATTGACGCTGGTTGGATTTTCCTTTGTGTTTTCAATGAGAAGCACGACTTCCTTAATGGTTTTGCTTCATTAAAGACAACCGCAAGAGAGAAGAAGTATTGTAATCAATCACAACTATTTTTAGAGATCTCAGTTAATTTATCAATTTTAGGGATTCTTAATCCCCAAAACATTGTTTGAAAAAGATGTGCTGTAGATTCACTGTCGTAAGAACTCAAAGAGCGCCCCTACAAATTCTGGGACATTCCTAATTAAAGTGGTCTTTTTTCACATTTCCAGCATTGTCGATGGTTATTCGACTCCTTGCCATAGGATTCATCTATCTCCCACTGTCTTTTAGGTATTGTTTAATCATTAATATTAAAGTAATCAGTGCTCTCTTAGTGTTAAAGCAACGTTTAAACAATCCTGCCTAGAAATTTCTTCTAACTTCCAGAACATTCAATCAAGCGCGATTCGCCATTCTCCTACCCTCTCAATTCTCACATATCATGCATTTCTTCGTCTGATAAATGTCTAGACGCAAAAACTCTTCTTTTTCATTTCGAATATTATATATTCGGGTGTCATATCCGTCTATACCAATAATCTTTCTTAAACTATCCACTATTCACAATACCTTGTGATTTCTTGTTAATTTATCTATCATTCCATCCTACCGACATGCTGAAGACGATCCGAAAGTTTCAGGATGGCATTAATGGCATCAACGTATGGGTATTAGCCAATAAATTGATGCTAAATTTGTAGTAAATAAAAAAGTTCCTCGTCGGTTCCAAGCACCTTCTTAATTGCTTTCCATTTCATCCCTGGTATTACCTCAATAGCCTAATCATTTATTTCTATTCTTCTGTTAAAAACCTCGAAATTATTTTTGATCCACGCCTGTCCTGGAACAACCGTATTTCCCTAATTACCCCCCAAAAAACCATTGCTGCAGTTCCTACGATTCTGTGATTGATGTTAGCTCCTAGTTTCGTCCCTTATTTCCCTCCACTTAGACTACCGCGAGTACGGGTGACTGGCTGGTAAGAGATTGATATGAGACTGAACAGAATAATAATTTATTTTATTAGAATTATTTTCGAGATTCCCAGACTCTTCCATATTGGTGTGTCGAGTTAAGGTGGCTTTACTCTGTTTTTCGATGACAATACTTTTTAGATCTTTTTTTTCCAATCCCTTTGAGCAAAAAAAAACTTCCAATATACTTAATTTTCTCATCCCACTTTCCTCTTTCTACTCTTTATATAGCAGATTCCTTACCAACTTACAAATTACCAACTTGTATACCTTATTCAGAACTATAGAACGCTAAAGAACTGTATTCTTTAGCAAATTTTTCATTATTCCAGGTACCTTCTTTTGGAATTCATTACTTAACTTTAGCTGTAATTCCTTTTTAATAGCGTTCTTTAAACTCCACAAATTTCTTCAACTACTTAATCTTCAATCTTCTTCAAATGTATTGCCGGAAAAATGTACGTTTCAACCATATTATTCTAAGGGAACATGTCGCTGAGTAAAAATTATTTTTCATATAAATTCATTTGTTGTTCGTATTTTGTTTAATATTAATTGTAATACTTTATGTTCGTTTGTAGCAACAATCCCAAAGTTAAGTTGCTTATTTAAGTTCATTTTTTTCTTATTTTTTTGTGATAATTTAGACTATGTTTTATTGACAGGAAGGCGACGTGCGGTCACATTCGAAATCTGACTATACCGTCAGATAGTTGTATAGAATGGCATGTAATAAGTACTATTATCTATAATTACCAACTGAATTAACATTGTTGTATTGTGTTCAGGAGCAGCTGCGGAAGCGGAAAGAGGATGAAGAGCGGGCGGCGGCGGCGGAAGTGGCCCAGAGGTCGCTGCGGGGTTCCAGGAGGCTCCAGGCCCTGGAGTCCAGGCCGGGCCTCGTCAACGATGCCTTCACTCCAGAGGAACCCTCCATAGAGCCTCTCCATAGGCCGATAGGTCAGTGGATTGTATTAGTATTTTTTTATTGGAAATATAATACATAATTAATTGTCCAAATCAAGTAGGCATATACAAGGCATAAGCTATTCTATTCAAACAAGAAATCTCTTATTGCTTTGACACTTCGAGAAATTACCTTCCTACAAATTTATATCAACAAGACTTCTATTGCTACAAATAGCCATTTCCTTGAGCTTAGAATTGTCCACAGAATTACGTATGTTTTTTACATGTCAAGATGAAATGTAACAAACGATTGCTACAACTAAATATGAGGAAGAACTTTCTACTTATCTTCACCTTATTAAATCCTTTTGCTAATACCCCACACAGATACATTTTTCTACTAGAATTAGGGTTTCCAACCTCATCTGAGTATAAGATTGACTATAATAATTAGAAATTAGTGAAATTAATGGTTAGATATTCGGGATTATTATAACTGAAATTGGCAAATAAAGCAAATAAAAGAACACATATGGGGATAATTTTCTTGAATCTGAACCCGTCATTATCATCATTATAGTATCCATATAAAAATTGAAAAATTATTTGAATTTTTTTTTTTTTATCTTTTGTTATAATCTTACCAAAAATTATTATATTTATCATCCATTGGCTTAGATATGGACGTATGAAACCTTTAATTGGGCACTATTTCGGTACATAGCGGTTGATGGTAATGTCGAGTTCCGTGGATCATCCCAGAGAGCATGTGATTTTGGTGCCAAATATTAACAAAACCGACTCTGTAGTCTCGGTAAAAACCCGTTGACGAACGGATTTTTTAAATTCGATTTTTAGATTCTACTTATCCGTAGCGGAAAACTTCCTCAAATTTGAGGGAGGTTTATTTTATTTATTTGTTTTGTTCTATGACTAATGTCCATTATTGAAAATAAATAGGACAAAATAGGACAAAAGTGCAAAAATATTAACAAAAATTCACTATAATTTAATTCTGACAAAAAATTGCTAATCTTTTTCTTATATTGACATATGCTAATACTAGATTTAAAATATATATCGAATCCATAGAGAATTATTTAAGAAAGAAATATTTAATTTATACATTTGACTTAGTTTAAAAAATACTTTTCAAGTCTAAAAAAAACTCTCATTGTACCCGAAATTGTAAATCATAATGTAGTAATTAAATGTGTACGAAATGATGAATTACTAATGTCTACTTAATTGATATTTAAGTTTAAAATACTTTTTAAAATCATTTATATAAATTAAGGGTGTTAAAACTAGAATTTTTCTACGCCCTTTAAAAAAAGAAACTCCTGTGTTGAAACAACTTCCGTGCGATATTTTCACTTCCCTACTGCTTTGCCCTACGATTTAGAATGCGGGTAATTTATGTTGTATAATTTTTGGTCAAGCATGATATTTTAGAATAATAAGAAGGAAAAAAAAAGCATTTATACGAAATTCATTTCAAGTGTGCCATTTATTGAAAATTAATCTTTGGCGTTGATATAAGCACCGTTGTTTTTGCTTTTTTAGAAATCTCGCTTGGACCTCGGCCCGGACAAAAGTCCATACTTTTTCATCAGTCTTTTAATCATTAACTTTCTCCCCTCACACAAAGTTAAGAAGGAAATGCTTTCTCTTTGTCATGGAGGCTATGACATTTTGATGGAAAGTGGTGGTGCTGCTCGGGCATTAGGGAACCGAGTGCTAACTGTCATCGGTTCCCTCAATGGATCCCTTTATAAATGATCCGCCTCAAGGCCTTCATCTATCACTTCTCTTACATCGATACAAATATACATATGTATGGGGAAACTGTGCTACTTATTGAGCAAATCTCAGCATATTTTGATCGACCATAAGAAATCACGTATAATGAGAAAATTAATTTATTATTATTTTTTAACAACGAGGCCTTATCTTTGCCTAAATTACTGATGCATATAACCGTTCTTTCTATGGATCTGATCACAATAACTGACTCACTCTTTTTCGCGATTCAGTGAAAAGAGCCGATTCAAGCATAGTACAGAGTGAGAAGGAGAGGAGGAAACAGAGATGAGACCTTGATCCACTGAAGAGAACATCTATATTTTCCTAAAAACGCTCACTCAATAAGAAGAAATCTTTAGATTAGGTTCCTCTGTTCTCATTTGAAATGTATTTACCAGGGCTGGTCTCACGATTCTGTCTTGTGTATAGCCGTCTAAGTTCCCACCAGTAGATCTTTCGGTCTTGGTTTTGGTTAAAATTTGCCCTTATATATATATATATATATATATATATATATATATATATATATATATATATATATATATATATATATATATATATATATATAATCTTACCAATATAAAAAATCTAAAATCTTTCTATAATAATATTAATTATTATTTTATTTATTTATATTAATTATTATTATATTAATAATATTAATATTAATTATGATAATATTAATTTATATTATTATTATAATAATAATAATTAATATTAAAAAAAATCCATATATAAAATCTTACCAAAAATTATTATATTTATCATCCATTGGCTTAGATATGGACAAAGCGGTTGATGGTAATGTCGAGTTCCGTGGATCATCCCAGAGGGGCATGTGATTTTGGTACCAAATATTAACAAAACCGACTCAGTAGTCCGTGGACGAACGGATTTTTTAAATTCGATTTTTGTATTCTACTTATCCGTATATATAATTATAATTAATTAATTATAATATTAATTATATTATTATTATTTATTATATTATTTAGTTATTTGATTATTATTAATATAATAATAATAATCTTTATATATATATATATATATATATATATATATATATATATATATATATATATATATATATATATATATGTATGTATAAATACTTTTTAAATTGTAATTCTTGTGACATTCTATACAAGCTCCGCCAATACCCAAGTCTCAAAATCCTGAAATATAGAATCAAACTGCGGAAATAAATAAAATTCCGGTTAATATTTAAGTAAATGATTTTTATATTAAACAAAATGAAAAGACCAGACCATGTTCAACTTGAGGTTTTCCGTAACTTGCAATATTTAGTTTAACAATAGAACTACAGATAGCAAAAATTGAACGCATTTCTACCGAAAATAGTCAGCTCAAAGCACTAACGAAATAGAAAATATTAAAGCATTTCTGTACTTACTTAATAATTTTCTTGTTCTCTATATCTGAGGTTTAGCCAGTTGATTTTTTTTTCTCTTTTTGTTTTATTTATTTTATTTTTTATTGTGACTTCTTAATTTTTTTGCTTTGAAGGAAAATTTAGATACGTTTCTATAAGGAAACATTTTTTGTTTAAATTCAGATGAAAATAAATCATCCATTACCGAGATTAATATTTTTCTTTCCACAAATAATTAAAAATGAACCATCGGGTAGACATTTTAAAATAAAAATCATGAAACGAGTTATTTTTATTAGTATGGTAGTTCTAGTGTTGAGTAATATGAGTTACCGAAAAGGAACTGGATGTGAGTTCCAGTTTTTTTTTTCTGAGATCCATATATAGGGTGTAATATCCTTTTTTAAAATTTAAATTGATTCATTTAAAACTAAAGTAAAACCTTATTTTTTAATGACTTCCTATATTCTGTTCTAAGCAGCTGTAAGGGTTACGAGTGAGTATTGTAGGAGTTGATTTGTAATTTATAACATCTTAGTTAATAATTTGTTTTAACTTCTTTTTTTTAACTCATCATTGTTATAATTGATTTATATCCCTCTCCCTCCCCCAAAAAAATGCAAAAATAAACAAGGCAAATAAATAATTCATATTATTCAAGGAAACTGTTTAAATTTTTGATTTAGTAGGTCGTTAGAGATACCTTGTCATTTCAGATTATAACACCCTAATATTTTGTTCCTGACTTTAACAACCCAATAATTGTGCTTTCTATATCACATCTATAAACAAAGACTGAAAGCCATAATTAAAAAATAATAATACACAAAACTTTAGAGGCTCGCATCCGATTATTTTATTTTGTAATTAATTAACAGGGAATCGCTTTATCGTAAATAATGTTCCAGTAATGGTCCAAGTTATAATGATATGCAAATGAGATAGCTGGAAATTCGTGCCGTCTACGGGCAGTGTGGATTATTCGAAATATTTTATGCTTATAGCACAATTTAAAGTGCATCAATATCTCGTCCTCTCATTAGTTCTTGGTGCCACAATATATATTAATACTTTTGAATGTATTCACTTTTTTATTTTTTTATATGACGCATTGATTATTAAATAATAATAAGAAATTTTATTTTAAATATTTATTGGTACTGGTGGCGGTCAAGAAATAGTTTTAAAAATAGTTAAACTATTTATTTTAAGCCAGTTTCAATATACTTTATTTAGCCCTGATGAAGACCTGAAATGTCGGTCGAAACGTTGGCTTATTATAAATAGTTTTAGCTATTTTGAGATCCATTTCTTGACCGCCAATTGGAGCATCATCTTCTTCAGTAGATGTTATTGCTCGTCATTAATATATTATCATTTTTCCGAGCTATGAATAGAATTATCTGTTCACTTTTTGGATATTGAATTATTCTTTTACGCTATTTCCCTGTATACGACATTAAGTCTTAAGTTGCGCCAACACCAAAACCGGACTTGACTTGACTGAAGTCCGATAGCGGGCCCATATCGTGTATTCAATAGAAGACCGAAATCAAGTCCGGATTTGATTTCGCCGCCTCCTATCAAATACACGATAACGGGTCCGTTGCTTGCCTTCTACCGTTTCGAGTCCATTTTTCTTCATAAATTTTACAATAAAATTCGCATTTCTCTTCCTTATACTATTAATTTTATTCTTATAAACCATCTTATATGTTTGCTAGTAGTTTACTAGTTATTTAGTTTATTGTTACTAGCTACAGTTTTTATTTGCTTTACATTCCATCAGAAATGAATTATTTAATACTTAACCTTGACATAAAGTCTGGAATCTTGCCAAGCGGTGAAGCGTACAACGAGTCTGTGGTGTATTAGCTTTAAACAACTACTTTGATGATTTCGAAGAGAATAAAATGAAGTTATTTTAGTATTAAATAAGAAGATTGTCAGTTTTTCATTTTATTATGCGTTATCAGTATCATTTATAAATGATTGCAAACAAGTAAATTTTTTTCTTAGCATAACGATAAACACCGGAATAATCAACACAATATTCATCATAAAAATCACAGTTCAAATAACATTAAATAAACATCTAGAACAGAATAGAACAGAAAATTTGTTCTGGGATAAAGTCCATTAAAAATAACAATATTGTCCAAAAAAAAAAATGTCAGGCTTACATATAAAAATTTACGAATAAAAAATTATCATAAATAATATTAAAATAAAAACAATTCTTGTAAAGAAATACAAACAAGTACTAATAAAAAAGAACAACGCGAGAGAGAAAAAAGATATATTCATCCATTTAATAAAAACTTAATCATTAAAATACGTAATTGACGTCCGCATAAGGTATAAAAGAATCAATCTAATTAGGGATTGATAAATTATTTACCACTTTTATAATTTTTTTTTTTATTGAAAACCAGTTTCGAATGTTATGCATTCTTCTTCAGTTCTGTTTGATATAATCTACTTAAACCTTGAACTGAAGATCAATATATAACATTCGAAACTAGTTTTCAATGAAAACAAAATTATAGAAGTGGCTAATAATTTTTCAATCCCTAATTAAAATACTTTCGTTCGAACTTACAAAGCAAAAAACGAACTAAATGAAAACTTGAATGAAATGTACATTCATTCATATAATGGCATAATTTAGCAAGCGTACGACTGTATTGTGTGAGAGGTGATGGAATAGGAGGGTTTTGAATGTGCGTAAGGATGGGGCATGCCGGATTTTAGGAGGAAGGTAATTCCAGAATGTAGTGAAATGGACAATAAAGGAGTGTGTAAATGGGGAGATTGAAATTTTCTGCTTCGCTTTAACCAATATTTACAGTAATACACTGTTTGCTCGATCCACCCCTCCCCTTCCTCCCCGGAGCATTATTATTTTCACCGCCTTGAGTGACTGTAATAAACAATAAACTATATCATTAAAAAAGTTATTTAAGATAAATATTTAGTGTTTTTCCTCTTTCCAATTTTCTTGCATTTTACAACCTTCTCTCTCCAAATATTCAATTACATTTTTTGGGATACATTTTTACGCAAATCAATGGATTTAATGACATTCCCTCGCAAGATATTTGTAACTTTTTTCCTCTCAGTAACCCTCTCATATTTTCGATATGAGCGGAAAATAATTGAAGTGAGCATTGCAATCCCGCTGGCGGACCACTCTTGATATTTTCTCAGAGGCAAGGGGGCTTCGGGACAAAAACCGGGCAGTTCTTATGCCGTCCGGTCTTCTTCCATTATTCAACGACGGTCGGGTTTATGTCACAGCAGGTGTTACTCCAAGCTGAGTGTCCCTTTCTCCTCAAAAGGAATTAGTAATACTATGTCCCTGGATAACAGGAGTAATAACATATTACTTTCTCGTTTTCTACATTGCAATCTCAGCAATTGGTGCATATATTTCTACGTGTAGCATCTTCGACTTGGCGCGTATTGAAATTATTAGTTTATATAAAACTAATAAAATAAGAAAACAAAATAAAATGTAATACATAAGGTATATGTAAAAATTAAGAATAAATATCTACATTATACAGAATAACTGGAAATAATAATAGTAGAAAAAAGGAGGACTGATGAGAGAAACAAAGAAGGCTAAATTAAAAACATAAATAAATACATAGGTTGTTACAAAACTCCTTGTTCATGAACGCAACCCTTAATTGCAACTCTCATAATTAATCCTATAAGAATGTTTTTGTTCTTACTATTTATGCCAATATTTACTTTGACTAATCTTTTAATTCCTAGTGACTTGAGTTGGCTTCATGAGGTTATTTTGATTTTTCATGCGTTTTAAAAATGAAAATAACCCCATGATGTCAGAATAAAAAATCATGATTCGCGGTATTTTGAGACAGAACTAGAAAACAAGTTTAAGCGCAAAGGCAGCCGCCGAAGAAATTTGTGCCATAGAAGAAGAGTCAATTATTGATCGAATTACTGCCGCACTTTAGTTCAGGCGTTTCAACAATGGGGATATGAGCCTTGCAGATGAATCCAGTTCAGGTTGCCCATCGGTCGTTGATGATGACGTTTTTCTTGAATGTGTGAACCAGGATCCACAAGCTACTACTCGTGATTTATCGGCCATAGTAGAAGCTTCTAATGCCACAGTCATCTTAAAAATCTGGGCGTACAGAAATTAAGACCAAGGTCCGACCCACATGACTTGGCAGAGGCCCAAACGCAGCTGTGAATTGATATGTACAACATTTTGCTTCAAAATCTGAAAGATGACTGGTTCTGAAAAAAAATAGTAAAATAAAAAGTTTAGGATAAACTCGACTAATTTACTTAAAAATAAATGTTTTTGTTTTTTTAAGAGAAACCTCTTTTGGTTCACGGATTGCCGAACACCCAAAAGATGCCGACTGGTTGAAGTAATGATAGTTGTAAGTCAGGTGAAAATTAAATAAGATATTTTAGCAATTTTATTTTTTAAATAAATCAATATTTAATTGGTTCTTTTTATGATTTGGTTATTCTGAAATTTATCCTAAAAGCTTTAGTGACAACTGTATTTATCTTAAACACCATGACTTAAATTCTTTCTAATAATGACAGCAAAATATGCAGCGACATTACAATGACATAAGTTAAAACTCTTCCTGAGTCACACCTTTAAATTCCAACTACCTGATAACAATGCAAAATATCCCACTAACAATACAATTCAAATCTGTTCTTGCTCATTAATTAACAATTCTTAGATTCAAGGTTAATGTGAAAAATGTTATCTTCTTTTATTTTAAATTAAAATCGCACAATTGTTAATAATTAATATCCCATCTTCCAAAAGGTTAAAATCTATCTTTAATTTTTATTTTCTGAAATTATTGACTTACCTACTAAATATAAAAAATATTCTGCTGTATGTTATTTATTTATTTTTTTTTTTTTCGAAAGGCGAATTTATTTGCTCATTTTGTTCGGGGGAACAGAAAATCCTCTCATTACTGAGAATCATTTTATAGAAAATATTTTTTTATTTTTTAAATAATTAGGTAATAAATATTTTTAAAAAAAATTACAATGATGCTTGATTTTTTCAAAACTATCAAAAGTTGTACCTTTGTTATAACTTCTTACTTCAATAGAAAACGAATTTTTATGTTAAAAAAAAAAGGAAACAGTCCTTTCATGTTTATTTTTATTTATTTTTTTTTATATATAAACTTATATATATATATATATATATATATATATATATATATATATATATATATATATATATATATATATATATATATATATATATATATATAAGTTAAGAATTCGATTATATTTAATACTTTATTTATTTATAATTTTTTCTCGGGACGATTTCCTTATAGATATAGAAGTAAGCCTTCATTTTATATGATTACTTAAACTTTTAGCTGAAATAATTAATTATTAATACAGTGCAATAATTAAATTCCATGCCAATAGTATACAAACAAACAATTATCCTTCTTTAAACGTGTAAAAAATGTATACAAAAAAAAACTGCTAAATACTTTTTGATTTAAAGAAATAATTTTCATTTTATTTTTAGTTATGTTTCCATCAGCCTAATATATTTGATAGTATTAATACAAATATACATTATCAAGCCAGATAATGTTGACGTTAGCGCTACCTGGTGACAGAGTTCGGTAGTGACCAAGTTCAGGTGACTTCCCACAGAGAGCAGCACTGACACGTTCCTTATAAAGCTTCTCCAAATCTAATTACCCTTGTGTAATATTAATGTCTGTTCAAACATATACATGTCGATGCATTTTCTTCTCTTATGCACCGCCGCAACGCTGCAATTGGCCGTGCTCGGTAAATTTTTTAAAGTGGTTTTCTTTTATGAAGTCAGTAGTTTAAAAAAATAAGGCTAATTGTTGTAAAAAAAAGAATGTAATGTTTTTAGATTAGGCTTATCTGTATTTTCATTGAATTAGTGGATAAGTTGACTTCTAGATCTTGAAAAAATAGCTCAGGAATTTTACAATTATTTACACACACTGCTTCTTCACAATTAAATTTTGTTTTTAATGTTGACAAAAAAATGATAAAACAATCATAAATCTGTATTGTAAATCTCAAAATGCGTCTTTAATGGCGTCAATACATTCCAAACCTTTATTGTTTCTTCACACGAGGTGAAAATACTTGAGAATAAGTTTTTAATATTCTGTTTCTAAAAAATACCTTTTTATTTCATTTCTTTTTGTTTTTCAATTTTTAGATTTTAAACATTCGTAAGACTTTACAATATTTATATCAGAAAGTTATCATTCATGAGTTAACATATTTTTAAGTCACAGTTAAATTATTAAGTATAAGTAATATAATGTGAATCTTAATTGTTATATACAAAATATTTAAGATAAGTAAAAATATTTATTTTTGAAGCTCGATTTTTCCTCTTTTTTTTTTTTAAATGTTTCTTAGGCGATTATGTTTAAATATTGTATTCAAACCTACGTTTCAACCACGTCCATTTTGATGAGATTGGTAATTTAATTGAACAATGCTTAGTACGCACTTGCCCCTACCTTGAGGGGTAAGAGTGTACAAAGTATCTGGAAGACTCATTATTCAAGAAAGAGTTTTGGTGGAAGTGCAAAATAGTTCGATTTCCGGAGGATTATTATACTGGTGTAATCGTCGAAAAAAGCCAAAGCTTGTCTGAGATTCACATTTTGCAATTTTCATTGAGTTATGAAAGTGGGATGTGGAATATAATTGACTAAATGTCCTGAAAAAAAAAAATCTTTTAATTCGGTAGTTAGTAGTTGCATGAATAAATTGCATAAACTATCATTACTATCATTAATGATAGTAATGATACTATTATGATAGTAAGGGTAAGTGTACAGCACGCATACTTGTCACACAACAGAGGTCTGCATTTGCCCCTACTATCATCTTTTGCTGGGTGACTGCGGACAAGCGCTTAAAAAATAGACAACTATTAAGTAGTTTGAAGAACAGCTTCATTAGGTTGTTCCGTTTCCGGCAAAACAAAAAAATAAAAAATGTCTACTGGTAGATAAACACCGATACAGCTCTACTGCAAGTTGAAATACACATCTTTATCAACTGGTTGGAAATAATATTTTTACAACTGGTTATACTTCACCTTAGCAAACTTTCGTGGCTGATTTCTGACACATTAGTGTTTAGGCTTCATGCTCCGTAAAGGGCAGGTTTGGTAATGGACAGTTGAGGTTTTGGATTTAACGAGACAATTACGCACTTACCCTACTTCCTTATTAAGGTTTATTTTATTTATACTGCATATTTCTATAATATAATATGGTGGTTTTTCTTGTTGCTTTATTCTTGTTATTTTATGGTAGCTTTTCTTGTCCTTCTATAGAATATCTTCTCTTATTTTTTTTCATCGAAGCGTGACTTAAGAAATATTAAGTAGCTTTAAAAAGTAATGGAAAAAAATATAAGAAAAATTATGTTATACCCTGAGGAAAATCGAAATAGTTGAGTGTAATAGGAAGGGCTAGCCGATGGCTGGGATAATGATGGCGTGAAATTGGGATTTCCCGCTGCCTTCATAATCTAGTCCCACATCAATGCTGGGGAGGATTCTTCCCTCTGGATTGGTTAGCGGGGAATCGGTCTTTTTTAACCAACACCTACCAGAAACTTTTTACTTCCTCAGTTTAAAAGAAGAAAAATGTTTTAAAGAATATATTGGATACATTTTCAGATCTATTAGTAATATTATATCTGCAGTTATTATATATTATAAATTATTATTATTGTAATATATTCGTATAATAATTAAATTAAAATCCGGCAAGCCTCTTCCTTATCCTCACTTGAAATCCCACCATTCCAATTCCTGCTGACAATCCAGTCAGACAGTAGCTAAACGTAGTATTATGCAGTTGGGTATTAGTTTCACTACTTATGTTATATTTGAATATGGATATATATTTCATTTCACTTTTCACATAAATCGTTTGTAAATTACATGCATTCTTCTCTTTCTTTCTTTATCATTTTTTTTTTTTTTTTTTTTACACTTACCGTTTACACTTTACTGTTTCACATTCCCTCATGCAATCCTCCTTTATTTTATTTTTCACTTTTTCTATGGTTCTTATATCTAAATTTTATGATTCTTTTTTCTTGATTTGGCTAGGTTTAATAAAGCCCTACAGCTTAGACCGAAATGTCGATACACATTACCTTACTGTGTATTTTCTAACCACGCCCCCAATAATCTTCTCCTTGATTTAATTTACATATCAACTATCTCTTTATAATAAAAATAATTATTTCATTTTATATTGCAAATATATCTGTATAATAAACCCCATAGGTGCGTCCGACCGTGTGCGGCGTTTCGACCGATAAACGCTTACAACCGTGCAGTATTGCGGGTACTATGTAGCCTTTCCCGTTTCTATTGCGTTATACCAATAGAAAATTCATGAACATCGATATTGGATAAAGAGAGTACTTGTAGACAACTTTATTGTGGTGGGGACATAAATAAATAAAACTAAATAATTAAAGATTGTGCTTTGTATTTTTATCAGTGATTGCAATCGTCCACGAGACTGGTTATTTAAAAAATCTTCCTAATTATTAAATTAAACACTTGATTTATAAAATTTAACTATAATCTGTTTTCCCCTTCCGATTAAATATTACTTTGCTCCAAAACATGCTACTTATTTATAACCATCTGCTGATTTAGCAATAGATTCTGAGAACTGTTTGAATGACTTTCCTCTGCCTTGTTTCCATATGATGGATTCTCAATCCAAAAAAGTTATTCTCAACAACTACTCAATTTCATGATTTGTAATCCAAAACCCATTTTAAAAAACCGCTAAATAAAATAGATCCCGCTGACTCAGAATATTATTCTGAAATTAGAATTATAAAGTTGCGTTTCTGCGAAGTTTTCTATTTTGAGGTTATGTTGCATTTTAACCTGTGGTTTTCTGTTCCTTTCGAAATGCCAAAAACACCTAATTAAATACATGATGTCACTATGTAAGAACCCGAAATACACCCAATTTAATTAAGAAATCAGCTACCTTACTTCTGCAATCATAATTCAAACCCAACGTTTGAATATGCCACTTTGGTATTGCATATGATGTACATTTTCAGTGAAGACAAAACTACCCATAACAATGCTTTATTATCACATCTGTCATTTTTACATCTTCGCCGACGTTTCGGAGCTTTTCGCCATACTCAGGATATTTTCTTCTTAAATACAATCTTATTTCCTTTATCTAATCGTTATATATTGTCCCCTATGTCACTCTGTAGAAGGGTCGGGTACCCACTTTGTGGAGGATGAGAGTCAAGTCAGTGATTTTAGGATTCTTAACTTGATTTGAAATATGTTATAGATGCATCTGGTAATTTTAACATAGTCTGTTAATTTTGAAAATTAATTAAAAACATGTAGCAATGTTTGAAAATATTAGGGGAAATTTCAAAGTCAAGACAACGGATTTCAAAGGTCATGAAAGTATTAGTACAGTTTTAAAATTTCATTAACCCGTTTAATTTTAGAACAAGGACCGTTAAAAATATTATCACTACTTTCGACTGAAACGACTTCTTTCGGCCACTATTTAATAGATTATATTTCAGTATGTATTTTTATATTTTTTTTGAGATGTGGAAGGAAGCATGTTGCGTGCCAATGGCCTGTTGAATATTGTCATTGATCAGGAGCTATCTAAGACGGCTCATCGTCACTTTCTATAATACAAGAGGGCGTTGAACTCATTAGGGCCAATAGTAATTGGTCTATGTGTCTAGTCATCGCTAGACAAATAGGCGCTTCCTGCCCTTTCCCTTCCGTCCGCCTGCCCTTCTTCACTTGGGGATGCTAAACGTCAAGTACAGTATCCATTTTGAGGACAGAATTGAAGAAAAGGTGCTTTCATTACGGAATATTTATTTATTTCTGTAGAAGATATATTTGAATTTGTTATTGCCGATATCTTTAAAAATCGTTATAAGGAGGGCTGCTCGTTATCGATAATAGATGCCGCGCTTGATAGCGTAATGTTGAAGCACGTGCGTCACTTATTTCCCCTTATATAAATATGATTAATCATAAATAAACATCTTTTTATACTGAGGCCTTGGGGTATATAACTAGTTTGTATATACATTTATTTTATATATAATAAATGGGAGGCATACTTCAATTATTGTTCCTTGAAGAGTATATTTTATTTGCCTAATTTGATTACCTTTTTTTTTTTTAATCTTTATTTTATGTTCGTACCTTTTTATTAGAGATATTTACAGCCACTGATTTGATGACGTTATAGACGAAAGAAAGAGAGTTGTACTCGGTGGTACCTTTTTTTGCTTAATATTAATATTTCTTGTTAGTCCCAGAGCTCCCTCCTGGTCTTATGTTAGTGGAATGATACATGTGGTTTGTGACCATGTTTCGTAGTTTTTAGTGGGTCCTTATATGTTCGATGATTGTTTTTAATGTGATGTACTGTTTGTTACAAAATTATTTTTGTCTCAGAAATTTGAAGTTTTTTAATATGAATTTTTTTAACTGTCCTGTATATTTGTAATGCGTAGTTCTAATCCGCTTTTAGCTGTAACTGTTGAATTTTCTTCTGCATTTTAAATTCGACTGTCTATATATATTTATAAATATGCCCGCTGTTTATAATTGAAAGAGAAAAGAAAAGTGTTGTCTATGTTAGCAAGAATTGAATTTTGACTCGATTATTCGAATATTCAGAGAAAAGATGGCCAGAAAAATGTTGTGAATAAGTGTTGTAAATAAAAAATAGTTCAAGCTCTACTAGTGTAATTCTGAACACTTTACTAAAGTAATCGTCATTAAATTACACAGTCATTACTAAGTAATTTTGTAAACAAATTGTGTTGTATCTCATGTTAAACAATAAACTCTTCTTATTATAATGTAGTAGTAAGTTTCGTTTTACTAATCCTTGATGCATATCACTACTATATATTATTACGGTAGTATAGATCCCTTTTCCGGCTCTCAGGAGCGATGGATTTTGACGAATGAGGTATCAAAAGAAAAGGAATTTCACGGAGAAGTGACGAATCCTGATTTCGTTTCTTAAAATCTTACAAGGGCTTAAATAAAAGTGATGAAAAAACTGGAAGGTTTCAAAACTTTAATGACTGAGAATCGGCGGATCGAGACGGAATAAGTTGGGTTTTACAGATTTTGACGCGGGCA
Source organism: Rhaphigaster nebulosa (assembly GCA_948150685.1). NCBI lineage: Eukaryota > Metazoa > Arthropoda > Insecta > Hemiptera > Pentatomidae > Rhaphigaster > Rhaphigaster nebulosa. The sequence continues at coordinate 72,447,893 of OX411310.1, forward strand.
TCAAGATCATGTACGCTCCCATGGAGCGTATTGGTCCAGCGTTTTAAAGTTTAAAAATCTACCGTTTTCGAGATAACGCACGATATAGATCCGCACGGGCATCATGCCATCTTGCATACGTGCCGTTGTCATGGCAACTTTATATCAATTTGAGTCTGTTTACAAAAACTTTTAATGAGTGGGAAATTATATATATTGTTTTCCATGTCCAACACTAAATGTCACTGTTAAGTATGAATACTACATATAGAAAATGGTATAACTGAATCTAATTGCCTAACGGCTAAATTGAAGAGATGTTTTTCAGTGGGGTAAGCTAATTACTTATTAAGTATGAACTGTAACTTCAACATAGTCATTACAAACTATGTAGCTTCACCAAATCTGTATGTTAAATAAACTTTTTTGGTAATATTATATTGTTTATTCGAATAAATATATTTCCCTAATATCGCTTATACTTGGAATTAGGGATACATAATGCGAGAGTTCTCGCTCGGGTATACTATTCACTACTATATATTATTACGGTAGTATAGATCCCTTTTCCGGCTCTCAGGAACGATGGATCTTGATGAATGAGGTATCAAAAGAAAAGGAATTTCATAGAGAAGTGACGAATCCTAATTTCGATTGTTAAATTCTTATTAGGACTTAAATAAAAGTGATGAAAAAACTGGAAGGTTTCAAAACTTTGACGACTGAGAGTCGGCGGATCGAGACGGAATAAGTTGGGTTTTAAAGATTTTTTGGTAATATTATATTGTTTATACTAATAAATATGTTTCCCTAATATCGCTTATGTTTGGAATTAGGTATTAGAAGATATATAATGCGAGAGTTCTCGCTCGGGTGTACTACTACTAATATTATTGACAAAAATAAAACATCTAAAAAATGGAGTGGGAGGGATCCGTCCCTTATTTATTATTTTTTCCCGGCACATTAATGTTTCTCAATCTTAAGGGTTTTCCTTTTCGTCTTGCTTCTGAGCTTCTATCTAATGCCAGGCTAAAGTACTGTCTGGATCTGTCTGTGAAATGTGAACATTGTTGAGATTAATTGAAGTGCATGCATGTTCTGTAATTCCGTGATTTTGTGTAATGTTTTCCTGGTAATTCTAGGTTGTCGTTTTTTTTTTTTTTTATTATTATTACTTTAATTTGTTCTTAAAGTATATTTTCATGCAGTTGAATTGTACTAAATATTAAGACTATATCGGTTGATGTTTTTTTTAATAAGTGTAATATATATCATATCAAATAATAAGTCGGAGTTCCGTATTTATTTACAGGTATTTCATTTCATTTAGTATGGAAAATTATGTTGCTTATTAGTTAAACCTAAAAAACTTCGATAAATTAAGTTCGATATCTTCGAATTTAATACCCAATATTCATAAAGATCCATTACTTCCGTAATGGACGTTTAGTTATTTAATTACGTTAGTAATTATTCCACCATCCGATTTATTACAATGAATGGTTATCAAAATAAATTACCTCCAAATTCCCGAATGTCTTTATTATCTACTACGATGTAACAACAACTAATGAGAGTTAGTTGCCCACCTTTTGATGGGCACTATTCTCGTCAGTTTGGCAGGAGGGACTGGAAGATCTCCAAGGAATCTAATTCCTGTTGCTCCAGGCCAGAACAGGATGGATCTCCTCCGCTGGATGGTAGCCTCTCCGACAAAATTAATTAGTTCTACTTTCTTGGCACCTTTTCAAACACATCCTCCGCTTCTTCCTCGTGCTGTTTTCCTTTTGGTCGAAACATCTCTTGGACATGCCGGATGTAAAACCTACGTTTTTTCTGTGAGGTTCATATTTGAACAAAACAAACTTGTAATCATCCAAGCCAAATAAACCTTAATAGTAGCTCTAAGTATCGACAATACTAATTCTGAGATCGCCTTCACTTATGTTAATTAAAAATATAAAATAAGCTAGTCCCTCAACAGTCCCTGGAGATCTATCGATTCTGTGCCTGATTTTCTACCGTCCTGTATTTTTTTGAGACATTATGGTCATTACTGCGTTCCAACCGCGTAACTTAGTAAAGCAATAAAAGCTGTTGATATCCTTTTTTTATTTCTTCCATCAAATAATGCATTGTTAGATTGTATATATTTCGGACTGATATAACATTATGATGTCATATTTCACTGTATATTGTACCAATTTCATTAGAGTGGATTATTTTATACATTTATTAATGGATTTTATATTTAATTATTTTTAATATATATTTTTTTAATAATATATATACTATGTAAAGTTTATATAATATGTAATAGTTTATATTATTATTATTATTGACTTAATACTATGAAACTTATTGCTATGATAAAATTCTACCCTTCTAATGTTTTGGTTGTATCTCTTACTACAAAACATTTGTTTTGTTTTTTTCCATATGGGTTCAATCTTAATTATTTATTTATTAATGAGTTTCTATTAAAATTGATTAGTAGGAATTCTGTATTGAATTTATTAGTAATTTTTGAGTGAAATGTGAAAGATGAATGACTTTCGAATATTTTCATAACCTGGGTTGATTTGGTAGATCAAGTTTTTTTCATTGATTTATTATCACGGATATAATTTCCATTTAATAGATTTTTTAAAAATTGTTTGTAATTTACGAATTTGTGAATAATAGTTCAAGATGATTCCTGAAAAGAAAACCAAATAATAGTTTCTATTACAAATTACAATTACAATTTCTGTTACCACGATATATCTGTATGTCCAGAGGTAAACTATCATAAGTCCAAATTTTGCTAATTTTTATTTTTCTATCGTATTTGCATTGTATATGAAAAGTTCAAGAAGAGAAAAAGAAGTGAATAGAGAAGTAACTTTCAGAGATCACAACACACAAACCAGTTCAAGTACCTGGTAAGCCTGGTTACAAGCGACAACAAAGTAGAGAGCGAAATACAGGCCAGGATAGCAGCAGGAAATAGATGCTATTTCTCACTGCAAAGAGTGTTGAAGTGTAGATTCACTCTCTGAAAGGATGAAAATCCTTATCTACAAAACCATGGTGAGGTCTGTGGTTATATACGGGTGTGAAACATGACCCTTGACCAGTAAATCAGAAAGAATCCTCAACTCCACGGAGAGAAAGATATTGAGCAGAATATGGGGCGGAGTTGCTGAGGGATTTGGAGAAGAAGAAATGAGGGCCTGCAGGGACTGTTTGGAGAACCTGGCATTGTGGAATTGGTAAAAAGAGCCCAAATAAGACGGATAGGGCGTGTGGAGAGAATGCCCGATCAAAGAATACCAAAGAGGATGCTCAATGGAAAACCGGACGGCAAGCGAAGGAGAGGACGCCCTCGGATCAGATGGTCGGATGTTGTGGAGGAGGACCTGAGGCGGTTGGGTGTTCGTAGGTGGAAGGAGAGGAAGATCGTGGAGATTGGTTGGCATGGTGGAGGAGGCCTAGGTTCCTGCAAGGCCTTAGTATCGTGACTTAGATATTATTATCGTATTTGCATTATTCTGGCCATATTTTTCGAGTAAAAGTATCGTAAGTAAGCTAAAGCGCTTCAAATATGGAGATTGAGTGCGATCTATAGTTTATTTTTGTTCTCCTCTAAAATTCTGAAAATGTTACTTATGACAGATATGTTAGCGATGTGAAAACTGCATAGTTATAAATATTTAATTTACTTATTTTATAAATTAAAAAAAAATCATATTAGCATTTAAATAAAAAACTTTCCAAGTCAATTGACATTCTCTTGGTGCATTATTGATATTAAAAATTCCCCAACACTTCCTTCGACCATATATCATCATGCCCTACGTCGTCAGCATTTAAAGTAGCTTTCGCATTGTCAGCTTTGTCTGAGGTATTTCCCAACTTGATCAACAATTCTTACCTTATCATTGAATCTATGTTGGTATATCCCAAAAGATGCCTAAAACGAAGATTTATTTCTATCCTGAATTGCTTACTCGGTGACGGTACCTTAAGAAAACAACAGCAGCCATTATGCAAAGAATCCCGACGTTCTAATTGATCCTCAAACTCAGCTTTTAGTTCCTGTGTTACCCGTTGTTGGGGGACATTTGCTTGCTATAGTTTTGTGAACATAATTCTTGAAATGTTAGTCTCATAGAAAATTTTACGTCCAGCCCATTTTCTTGCTATTCAAAAAAATACTTTTGTGGATGTCTAATTTAATAATAAAATGCTCATTCTGTATATCATTAAACCTGTTACTTCGGAAAGCCGTAAGTTATTTTTATTTTGTATGTCTGTTGTTTACTCAAGCTATTATCGTATATATAAGGGGAACTCACAATCTTATTAAGCATGCTATATGATTAGCATGCTCAATTCGGGACTATGAGGGGCCCAGTATAGTACTATCATACCTCTTGCTAAATAAATGCAGTGACGCTGTCTGTGGTAAGATGGTGTAACTTTGTTTTATTTTACTAACCTTGTATTATTCAAATTTGTTTTTATTTTCTAATAGTTTTATAGAAAAAAGGAGTATATCTTTCTTGGCACATCTTGTTTCTTAATATCTTCTCCTGCTTCTCCATTTAAATAACACGTAATAACTTGTTTTTAATTTTACTGAAGTTTGTAAACTAATTCTTAACCGCTTGTATAAATACAAATACCTAACCGCGTAAACAAATACCAAACACTTTGAAAACTCTGAGTTGACAAAACAATATGGTGGCCATTTAGTATATTGACACAGCCAATAACATATTATCAAGTCTGCTATACTAAGCCTGATATTTGAGTTGTTTTCTACTGCATGCTATTGATGGAAATCGACAAATAGCACAAATAGATATTTAGCATGCTTTAAAAGAGGATTGTGAGTAGCCCTATAATCTGTTCTCTACTAAGGCACAACTCTTTGTGTCGTGTAGGTCTTGTATGTCATTCTGTAGGGTGATCAAATATATCAAGAGTATATGATAGTTGCTAGATAAATGTAATATTTAAAAAATATTAATAATTAATCCAATAGTACATGGAAGTGTAATCTTAAGTTCTCTGGTATGGAAGAACGTGGTCTTTTATAGATTGAAACATACTATTTGGTTTGTTTTAGTACGGTTTGTTGAAGTATTAGGATAAAAATCTGTGTTGGAACAACTCTTTAATTTAAGATTTGTGGATGGATACGTGTTTAGGTTTTAGGAATTGGGTGATAACCTCGTACAGCATCCATTTAGAAATATTAAGAAGACATAAAAGAAATTGGCCGAATTCTTATCCAAATCAAACTTTGATTGTTTATTTCGCCTTTTTTGGCTTTCTAATTTTTCATATAAAAACAAATTTTAGTAGGCTTTTGGTACATTCCCGATTGGGAACATTGGCCGCTGAAAGGTTGAGAAATTTGACCACGGAAAGACGTCTTGCTCTGCATGCGCTAAGAGCATTTGCTATTTGTGGGTTAGTAGATTTCAATCAGCAATACAGTGCTAAAAGACAAACAAAATCAATTATTAAGCTATTTATGGGTGGCATTGTTTTTTTTTTAATTTATTTATTTATTTTTTTAAGATAATAAAACATCTAGTTTACATTTTGATGGAAAAACTACTCATAAAAAAAAGTTACCTACTTCCTCTCGTGTCGATGAATTCTTACCATCTCTTCGTAGTTATTTTGTTTTCGCGATATTTGGAAATCAATTTTTTTTTTTTTAATGTTGGCTTATCCTACACCATGCTTATTGGATTAAATGCGGTTTTCAAATTTTTTTTTCGGTCAGACAAACTGGCAAAAAATATTCTTCATTGGGAAGTTAGACAAGGTTCCCACGCCTTCAGGTACTGTGAATAGTTCTTGAACTGACCTGATGCTGAATGGGTAGACCTCGCCGAAACGTTGGCCGACCTATCTCGGGACCTGCCGAACCCCCACCGCGTCAGGCGCTGTCCTCTTCTTAGCTCAGTCATTGTTAACTCTCTCTCCGGGCTGAGGATTGCCACTCTCCAGGTTAGTGATATCGCGATATATCCTTATCATAAATTATAAAATAATATATATGTAAAGCAAAAAATAAATTCCATTTATAATCTACTTTAAATTAATCTCATCAAATTGGAATGGTTCAAAAATAACAAATTATAAAAAATTAAATTTATTTAAAAATTAAAACTATCTATGATCAACAGCTTTGTCATGGTTACTCATTTTATAAAATGGAATTCTTATTTAATTTATAATATTAATCAATATAGATTAAGAAATGATTGAAATACTTTAATCTTGCAATTATGTTATTATTAAAAAAAAAATTAGCCATTATTTTGTTTTAACAAAATTTTTGGCCATTTTCAAACTCAATTTTCTGTCACCTAAAATATAAATATATAAAGTATTCTTAAGCATATTACTAAAGGCAGCACTTCCTATAATTTTAAATACTCCGAATTGTCTATTTTTTCGTCACATTCAGTTCGTCTTTGTAAAAAGGTTTTATTAATAGAATAATAAATAATTTTATAAATAATGTTATAAAGAAAAATATTTTTATGTTAAACTATTAATCAACGATTGAGTAATGTGTACGGACTGACAGTTAAAAAATGTTAGTGCAAAAGTACTTTTATTTATTTCAATTTGATACTTAAATATTTGTTATATTTTATAACATTAAAATAATTATTTACAAAACTAAAAAAATTATTTTCTTCTACTAATTTCTTAATTAATGATTGCGATTATTTATGTTGCCCATTAGTAATTAATTTTTTTTATTTTTGTGTATGATATTGCTTGCTATTAATGATTTTACATTGAACAATTAATGAACACAACAAACAACAAGTCATTCAGTTCAGAATATAATAAGAATATAAAATATAATTACTTTTTCTATATATTCAGAAATAAGCAGACAAATAAAAATAATTAAATAATAATTTAAGTATAAAAAATTGAATATAAATGAATTTATTTCTAGCATGGAGCTTTCTAGCTTTGATTTTATTTATCTTCAAATTTGGTTCATACAAAAGAAAATCGAAATCCGCCTTCGTTTTTTTTTTCTTTTTTAAAATATTGATATGGTGTTAGTTTTAATGCATAAACAGCTTAAAAATCGCAAAAGGGATAAAGAAAAAAAAAATAAATATAATTTTTTTTTCATTTGTTTAGTTATAAATTTATAGATCAGAATTTCTCGGCTTAAGAAAATAACAGTATTTTAGAACAAGAATAAAGTCATTGAAATAAATGAAAAAAAGAATTTACTTTTAGCATAATTCCTATTTTAGCGTCTCAACAGAATATCAAATGCCTTCAGAATTGGGAGAAAATAATTAAATAATAAATATTAATCGCAATAATTGATTCGATTATTTTCAATATTTAAGAGAATGTTAAAAACCTTCAAAAATAATTTTAAAACTTAAACAGAAGTTATCACGAGAGACATGACGATCAACGAGGTAATTTAATTTTTGTAGATTACAGATGGATAGATTATTTTCGTTAATAATCTTCGTTATTTTTATTTATCGATATTTTTATCATATTTATAGAAATGGCAAACATATAAAGCAATACTCCGAGAACACGCTATGTGTACATTATAGATGGCTCGGTTGCCAGGCAACAGGTTACTACACAACAGCGTACTCCCGCCTTCTGATCAATGGAGTCTGTAGGGCAAGGTCGCTAGGTTTTTGTCGCATTCTTAGTTGCGTCTTCAATTAATTATTGTTTCTTGTACTTCATAGCTCTAAATTGTAATGTACTAATTACCAGGGATTTCTATAATAATTATACATAATCTCAAGATTTTGGTTCGACTCTCAAAAACATAGTTTCAAGAGAGAACATTAAACATTCAATAATAAAGTAATGAACAATATTGAGGTATCATTATTTAAATAAAACTTTCGAATAATTTTCCAGATCTGGTAAATTTCTACAACATTTGAGATTGGACATTATTTAGTTCATTCTGGAATTTTATAGCGTTGGTCATAAACGATTTTCTACAATAGGCTGTCTATTCTCGTGGCTTCTCAGTTATCCAGGTATGGTTATGAGGAGAGAATATTTTTTCCTCTTTTGGAAGATACATTTCTAGATCATGGGCTCCGAACTTGTGTTTCTCTAGTTTCTAGGTAATAAACGATGTTATAAAATTATTAGTTGTTAAGAATAAAATATGAATTCTATAATATGTATTCTAATACTCTCTGGCGCATGTCTGTGACAACGTAAAGCGAAATGTAATACTGGAACTTGCCAAGGCTAAAAGAAATGTACTGTAACCGAGTCAAAGGTTAAAGGAATGCGACCTTTTTTTCTCAAGGTTTTGAGGATCTTGTTACGAAATGCTTCCAGAAAAATCTCCTCTAGGATACATCATCCGAATAGGTTGGCCTCATACCTACTAGTGAAAATTTAAGTAACTGTTTGTCGAGAGATTTAATGGCTAAACATCTAGTACACTTCTGATTGGATTAACTACGCTTTCTTTATTATTGGTTTAAAACAGAGATTCAAAATTACTATTAAATGTATTGTAACTACAAATTTATACTTTAATAAGCCATAAAATACAAGAATTCACAATATTGTAATTTATTAGAACGATGTAATTGATTTACATATATCTATATGAGAAGGGTACTTACTGAAGAATGATTTGTCATAAATGGAGAGTAAGAAATCTCGTCATATTTCAGATTTTAATCAATTATATTGAAATGCTGGAAGCCGAGTGTGTTAAAGAATTGCTCCGGAACGCTCTAATCGATTTCTCGTCAATTTTTTTTTTAAATGAATTATTGCGATAATTAATCCTTTGATAACTTAAATATTTTTAACAGGATTAAGCATGAAAGATGTTTTTATTAAGTATAAAATGTGGCACCATTCAAACCTATGGTAATTTATATTAAAAAATGGGATATTCATTGATATTAAAAATTACATTATATATATATATATATATATATATATATATATATATATATATATATATACTAATAGTTAGCAATAAAATAAATACCAATAATAAATAATAGCTACTTAAATAATTTATTACATTTATGTTAGTCTAATTCAAATAATTCAATATGTATCTCTAAATATTTATGCTTATATCGAATGTACTATTTCGTAATAAAATTAAAATATTAAAAGGGTAATTTAAAATAAATTAATTGAGTATCAAGTTTAAAGAGGGCAAATACTTAGTGAAAGGAGAAAAAATGATTATTAGCTAATAATTTCCTTATACAATGCCCATGTCGGGAAATTGTGATAAAAATATATATATATATATATATATATATATGTGTGTGTGTGTGTGTGTGTTTTCATAAATAGGAAGTAGATATGGTTATGAAAAGTATTATAAAAAAAAAAGATCAAGACATTAAATAAAAATCTGAATCATTATTTAACTTGTTTGATTTGATTTATTTATTTTAATTGTTGATTTTATTTTTTTTTATTTTTAAATTTTAAGTAAAAATTTCATCTAACCCTTGAAAACATAATAATAATAGAAGGTATCAGTTTAAAAAAAAAAATTAAGTAAACTCGATCATTCATAAAATCTATTATTTCATATTTGTTAGACCAATATTCATGTTTGGGCGCCAAAAGTGTCTAAACAGTAAATTTTTCGCCCTTCACGTTTTCTATAAATTATACATGAAATCCAATGAATTATTGTAGAAGTTCGCAAGTAATTAAGTAAGTACGTAGATCCCTTAAAATAACCTGAAATTATGTAACCTTTCACAGGAAGGATTTAAAATAAAACAATTTCTCTATGGCATTTAAATTTTAACCACTTCATCCTCCTACGCGAGAGGAAATGACATTTTGAACAAAATCAATAACCGTACGCCCCTGTGATAAAGACTGTTCAATGAAACATGAAAATATTGGGACAGAAATAGAAGATAATCGTGGACAGTGGCCCGTGAGTTGGAACGGTCAAACCACGCGCTGAACTTTAAACCCACTTCTCTATATAAACGTCCCACCTACTGTCTATATGTAGCGATTTAAATAATAAATAAATTATTTCAACTTTAATTGATAGAAAAAAAAACTATTAAACTGCCGTAAACTATTATGTGCACCGAAATAAAATTATTGGCTGTAAGTACCTACTCCAATTAATCATGTAGATACAGTGCTTTTTTATTTTTATTATAATGATATGGTTTTATAGTTATTATTGGTATTAGATGTTAAAAGTTTTCAATAGAAACCTGGCCTTATTCGTAATAATTAAAAAGTTAATAATAATAATTAAAAGCAATTTAATATCTCACTTATGTGGTCAAATATCACGAAAAACATACAATAATGTTTGCTAAAAGGATGATTAGTGTTAAAAGATTTTTAAATGGCCAAATCTACAAAGCGGATGGACCTTGCGGCGTTTTGGGCTATACCCAATTGCGAATCCTCTTGGCTCTTATAGATATAACGATAGTTTACATTTTGAGAAAAGTATGATATTTCAGGAACTATCAGAAATACATACGTTCAAAATTAGATAATCAATACTTTTACATATTTTATATTGATATTCTTCTTAGAAATAGCTACTTCGAATTAGCCAAAATAAAGTCACAAAATGTTGATTTCTTATTTTTCTTAAAAAAAAAATACTGTTCTTTGATAAACTGTCTCTCGGTTACTATGAAACATAAGAAGCTCTATTAGGACTCAACTTTTAGCACTTTAAAGATATATATATATATATATATATATATATATATATATATATATATATATATATATATATATATATATATATAATATAAGGTAGAAGGGCTAATAGTACCCGAGCGACAGTTTTTGAAACAACATTTTCGAAAAACTATTCAACGAACAAAACTCTAATAGGACTCAATTTTTTTTTTGTTGCAAATTTACTCAACTTTAAAAAGGTATGATTAATGTTTTTCGTGCGGAAATGTAGATTGCAAGACATTTACCAGTTAATAATCAGTTGGAATTCGATGGTGAAAACTTCAAGTGCCGTTTTCTCAAAAGTACAGCTTTTGTAGTTGTTCCGGTCTTCTTCTAAGATAGCGATATAACTTCGATGTTATTATAACACTAGTTGCAAACAGATATGTAATGCGCATTAGACTGTTTCCAACTGTTAGTGCTGCAATTACCAAATCGTACTTTCAACATCTGTGAAATTGATCATCGATATATCAGACATCTCCAAAACGTATTCCGTTTGGTTATGAAACGGATTTCAAAGTTATACCCATCTCCCTCCGATGTGACTTTCGATGAAGTGCAAAAGTTCATTATTTTCGAGTAAAAAGACTAACCAAACAGGAATTGTGCTTCATTCCAGACAGTTCAACATAATATTATGCTAAATATAACTACAACAATATCGTAAGAATTGTATTGATTCTAATGCATAATCGGCATCGTTGAACAGGAACTACTCCAATTATGTAGTAATTCGATTTTTGCTGAGGCATGCAATCAGGTGCTGACATAAAATAGTCTTCCTGAATCTTGGTAAGTATAGCTTGAAATCTTTAAATGCTAGTTTGTACAGAGTTTAATTATTTTCATAAAGATCAATTAGTTTTTTTCAGCGTATCAAGAAAAGTATTCTTTATAAAAGCCCTTTTTCTCACGGTCCAATAATTGTCCGACATTTCCTGCAGTCTGACGCCCGCTCGATAAATCGTACGTCAGTCCGTGTAATTTGTCGAACTGTGTGAAAACGGCCTAATAAAGAATATTTCAATCTTTCTGAGAACCTGATATACGTAGAGTTTTAACTTGACTTTCTCGTTTGTATATTGTGCCCCCTAGGCTAACAAGACATATTTTCTCCATTGTGGGCGGCAAGGCAGACAGACAGAACGTACGGTACGGCCCAGCAGGTATAGCGAGCGTCAGTCCCTCTCGGCCGGTTGTACAGAGGACAATAGAAAGCTGGAGACAGGCACCGAATACTGATTGCCTGTCCTTGTGTCACTGTGTCGTCGTTCTAGGAGAGTCTATGCTCTTTTTCATATAGTCGACATTCTTAAATAAAAATAAAAACTCAACACGCAGATATAACGATTGAATTTTTTTATCCTTAGTTCAAGCATCCAACGAGGGACAGCACATCTCACATCAACAGTCTAAAAAAAAAACCAAATAAATATAGTGCATCATTCCAAGACAATTCAACACATACTCGAGGAAAAAAATGTTCATGCTAAAAGTGTATGTTGAATTATTATTGGCTTGTTTTTTTTAGAATGTTGATATGACATGTGCTATCTATGGTTTACATTAAAATGATCTTATCTTTTCCTGTTCTGATGATGCCTGAATTGCCGAAACGTTGTCTGAACAGTAATTTACTGTTTTTTAAGGGACATATCGCTCACTCTTTCAATAACGGCATGTCTCAAAAATTGGCGATTTTTAGTTTATTTTCTGAATGCCCTGAAAGAATTCTTAGTATATTTTTGCAAAATCGTCATCGCTATCGACCAGATGTGCCAATTTTGCATTATAAATTATTTTTTATATTAAGAATGAATCTTTTATACTTTCTTCTTAAAACAGAGAAAAATAGGTCAGGTCTTATCTAAACAGATTTGTAGCAAAGTAAATAAAAAGTTCAATCGGTGGCTTTATATTTATTTTTAATAAATTGTATTCTACTTCTAAACTATTAAATCACTCTCCTGAAAAATCGCGTTTTTAAGATATGACGTTGTTAAAAGGAGATAACGATATGGCTTTTGGAATCCCCAAATAACATTCCTATTCGTAAATATAAATAAAAAAATTAATAAAAATAATTTTAACTATTATTTTTTACGACCAATATTACCCGTGACTCCCAATTATTCCTCTCCTCAGACGTCTCTTATAACACATCATATGCAGCAAAAGAGATCCAAACCACACTACCAACATCTGAAATCAAGAATCATATTCCATATGGCTTTGAAAAGAAAAAAAGAAAATAAATAAATATATAAATGTATGTATGTATATATATTTATTATTTATAGTTTAATTAAGCTTAATTTTAATTAATGAAGCTATCGCGACATACAGAAACTTCCACTAGAACAATACTTTGCCTCGTCCAAAACGCTTTATCTACCATGTCCTTCTTGAAGAAGGTTGCTTTACCTTGCCAGTCTATCAGATAGAACAAACTGTTACAATTAGTAATTTAATAATCAAATAGGACAATAGGTTTATGAATATGTATGGAGCGTTTTAATAATATTATCGGCTGTGCTAGTATATTGTCAAAGACATGCCTGCCACCTTCAATCAAGCATAATGACCCCGACAAAGATTAATTTTTATTTTTAATGTTATCCGGCCTTACTTTTCTTTTATAAGCCTTGTTCTACCTCATAGATGTACATTAAATTGTGCAAATACGTTCGTACCCAATATCGACGAACCCTATACCGATGGTCAGCAGATATTGTAAGTGCCACTTTGATCATTACATCACTAACAGTTTATATTTTACATTTTTAATTGTTTCTTTATAAAATATAGATAGTACCAACCGAAATTAACTGCTGACAAAAGTTGGAATAGCCGGATAGTACGGAAAGTAGCGTTTGTATAGGTTAGTTTTCTAAGCTGTAAGATCCCTTTACACTTCTATAAGTGGCAAATAATTTATCAATCCCTAATTAGATTGATCCTTCTATACCATCAGGCGGACATTAACTGTTTGAAACTAGTGTTATTGTAACATCAAAATAGCCAAATATATAGAAAAAAAAAACTAAGAGAGACAATAATAAGAAATTACGGGATGCTAAAAAAAATTTTTTTTTTTACTCCAAACTATAAAATTTGCGCTTACGACATCTGTAAGATTGATCATCATTATATTAGGACCATAATAAACATTTAAAAATCGATTTAAGATAAAAATAATGCTAGATAAAAATATATTAATATATAATTATTAATTATTATTATTATTAAAATGATATTATTATTATTATAATTATTAAAATATATTATCGCTCCACATTCCTATCATGTTTAATTCCTATTGTTTAATATTTTATATAATATTTATATAATATATAATATTTTATATAATTATATTCCGATATAATTTTTTTTAAATGCTATAATGATTATTTTTCTTAATGATTCCTTGATTATTTTCCTTTGTGCATAATATTCGTTCTTTACGGCAGGAAAAACAAAGGATAATAAGAAATGTAAAACTAAAATGAAATAATATCAAAATTTACATAAAGTGCCTTGGTTCGTGTTTTATATAATTTATATATTCTTTAAATCTTGTACTGAGGGACGCTGTTGTATTGACGTAATTTTGTTGATTAATTGATGTAAACAATTGATGTATCTTCTATGCGATAATTCGACTTTTCAGAGGAGTTTAAAATATGTTTACAAAGTTTCCCATTATGTAAGAGGTTCTCCTTTATTTTCGTTTATTTCACCGAATCAAAAAATCTAGTATTGACCATATTAGCTCATATATCAGTATCTTTAATAAAAACTGTTTGGCGATAAGAAGTAAATTATTTATTTTTTTTTTTTTGAAAAGCGCAAAAGTTGATAGAGATAAACGTATAGATCCATAGCAATTGAAAAACAAAAATTAAAATAATAAGAAAAATATATTCACATTCACGAAGGGGTGTAGATAATTTTTTTTCTTTTGCCTATAGTAATATAATGGATGCAGAAAAATATATCAATATAGCTTACTGTATAGTTTATTTTGTATATCATATAAATTGTTATGTTTGGGGGCGACTTTAATACGTTACAAATGATAGGACATGAATATTCTCTTCGAGATCAACCGCGCAATACTTTACAAGGTTAAAATCGTTAGCTAGCATCCAGCGATCACTTCTTTTCGAAAACTTGGACTATTTCCTAAAAAGCCAATTTTTTAAACCTGGCTATGCTATAAAAAATGGTTTTAAGTAATTTACTCACTTTTAAATTCAGAGCCTTTCTGAAGATGGATTTTAAAATCTTGTTCAATAGCCAAATTCCAACGACCAATGACCATATTCCTGATCATCGAGGATTGACGCCTTGTGTCATTTGGAGGTTAGGAATTCAGGACTATGCCACAATGCGTGCCTCAACTAGAGGGTTTCCAAGTGACGAATATGAAAACCGCATTTTTGCATATTTGATAATTGAACATGGATAGGATACCTCAATGCACAATAATTCCAAGTCTATTTTGTTCAATTTTGGCATTTTGATATAATTTGATCTGCATCTAATCCGTGATGTTTCAAGTCCATTAGCATCTGATGAGCCAATAACATTCTTACAATAATAGTTAAGATATATCGGAACATGTATCTGAATCTTTGTTTTGGAGTTTTGCCAAACTTTGGAAAACGGACTTGGAACTATTGAGCATTAAGGTATCTATATTTTCAATTAATAAAATTATACTAAATGCGTTTATATTTTTTCGACTTAATCCTGAAAAAAAAAAATGTATTTAATACTTTACGACTAAATTATATATCAGTTATATCTATAAATATAATTATATATTTATGTATACTATATGCTAGGCGTTCTCAAACTGTATAAAGAGTTGTTCACTAAAATTTTAAGCCTTAACAAACTGCTAACAAACGAGTATGGTTGCTTTGTAACCGAGGCTTAAACATTCGACCAGGTCCCAGCGTGTCGCTGGTTACAAGTTCTCAACCTCATGCATATTTATGTAGCTCTGCGCTGATGGACTGGGAGTGGTCGAACCTTGTGTTTAATCTTTGTCCAGAACAGCTTTAGTTTGTTGGAGCGGTGTGTCTGCTCTGTGGGATATCCATATGATCTATGTGTATGTTTCCTCTGTTTGAAATATCTAAATGGTTAATCTAAATTATTATTCTTGTACTGGAATATTTAGCTGGGCATGGAGAGTTACTTGTAGAATTTTCATTAAACTTAAGAGAAAAAAACTTATCGACTCTATGGAATATTTAAGGTAATTTATAGGCGCTCAAAATTACCGCTATCCAATTAGATTATTCAGCAAAGTTTTATGGGCATTTAATTTGCTCAGAACCATGTAAAGGATGATGTCAATTGATTTCAAACTAGACTTCATCTGAAGGGTAAAACCAGATAAGAGCAAAACGTAATCAGCGATGAATTTAAATTGTTCTCAGATATGAAACACTTCCTTTCTTAGGGATTCCAACACTCCACGTTTAATAAGGCTCTTGGTATCTGCAAAGTCCCAACGCCTGACGAAACTTTACTAATGTATTAGTCGTAAGCTGTCCTTTTAAATTTTAGTTCTGGAGTTTGAATTGGATGAAGATTCTGACAATAATTAATTTATTCAATGGAAGGTTTTTTTCCTGCCTTTTTTTGACTCTTATCTTTATTCTGATCAGATCTCTTATGTTTGTGCTGAGAATAAGAGATCATTATCACAAATCTCATGTGTGTGGAATTATTCAGATTTTTCGTGTATTGAGGAAGACCAAGTAACTTCTAATGAATTGCTCCTAAAATTTTCAAGGCTTCTTGAGCTTCTATTTTTGAGTTCAAGTTCTTTCTGAGTTTCAATTTCTCGAGAAAGAGAGGGAGAGGTGAATTTTGTTCGATGAATTTTTTGAATGCCCCGCAATTTAAAGTCTTCAAAAAGTTAAATTTTGTTTTTTCGTTACACTATCCTTTATTTTAATAAGGTAAGAATGGGCAGATTGTAATATCTACGATAAAACTCATAAATATAATAAATAATTATAATTATCAGTTTGATATAAGACATTACATTAGTAATTGAAAAATATTATGTATGTATGTACGTTAATTACTAAGATAATATAATAATGTATAACTATCTGATTATTATTATTATTTTATAATGTATGCGTCCGTTATTGTAATAGATAGAGACAATATTTTTATTTTTTTCTATACCTATAATACCGACATCATATTATTTTGAAATAGCTAATACCAGCCAAACTATAGCTAGTCCTAAGGCCTAATCAAGCGGCAAACCTGTAAAGGGGTTTTACAGAAGCTTAGCAAACCAACATCCACACGCTATTATTCCGGCTATTCGAACTTTTGTTGGTTGTTAATTTCGGTTTAAACTATTATGCAAATTTGTGGATGGAATATTAGCGCTTATGTGGCGCTTCTAGCAAAAACCGGATCGGACTCAAGTTCAGACAAGCTAAACTACCCTCTTTGCTGGTTTGTTTTGCCAAGGTTTGGCAAAGGTGTGAACGCACTTTAAGTATATAAACAATATATTTTCATACGTCTGTAGAGGTCCACATATAATTTTTACATTTGTGTAATCAATACTTATTTTAATTAATTAGAAATTTTTTAATGTTCATTATTTCTAAGAAACTGCTACCATAAGTAACAAAGTAATGATAAAAATAGCGATATGATAATATGTTCTTGATAATACCTTTTTATACTCGAAATTATGAAGCCAAAGCCTCTCCTTGATTCTAACATATAAGTTTTTATATTTGGACTCTTATTTATCACACTGTTCAATTTTTTTCTTGTAGTAATTGATTTTTAAAATTTTTATTAATTATTTAGAAATTATTGGCCGTGTGTTTGATTTAGGAAATTATGATTGTATTATGTCAAAATAAGATAATTGCAAACGTTTTCCTATTTATCGAGTAATGTTGCCCAAATCTCTAAGATTACTACAAGCACAGCTAACTTTACCCGTCTAACTACTTTATTAAACACACATACATTAAACACTTGAAAATCGGATGATAAACATTATTTTTTTCTCATTTTTGTTGTTTTTTTAATTTATTTTTATAACAGTAATAAATTTGCTGAATGTTTTATTTTTTGTATCGCATCCGTGCACCAATGTCTAGAAGAATCTCCTAGGATAAAATTAAATTTAGGAGCCGAAAATATTTTTTCGTATTCCTACAAAATATAGTCTCTTCGCGCAGTTTTTCTGCGATCTGGGACATATTGTTGTTATATTGTATAACATTGTTTTAAAATTTCTGGTAGAAGAACCTCTTTTATACGTGGGTGATAGAAATGAAATTTAACAGGAGAAACAAAAATTATAATTTTATTATACAATTTTAGGTGAATTAAAATTTCACCTTCATCACACGATTTCACCTAGACAATCTTATCAAATCCGAAAAATTACTTTATTCATCACTCACGCCGAAATTCTTATGAATGCGAAAGCTTATTATTTACTAGTTATTTTCTAGAAGTTAAAACAGCTTTGACACTTGGTATGCTATGGCTTTCTATGAATCGAATTCGGATAATGCTATATTTCGGATGGAGGTAGCCGGATGCCTATTTTTTCGAGTACTGGCTGGAAAAAATGACAGTTATTTTGCCTAATATTCCTCCCCTCCCGTATTTCCAAAGGAATGCTATTCAGAAACCGACACGTAAAGCAACTAAATAGTTACCGTTATCCGCGAGGCACTTGTACTTAATTTACTCTATTATATTTTTTCCTTATCCTCCCCTTAAGTCCTAAAAATGCAGCCTTTTGACTGTTGTAAGAATGTGGTGAAGAACCTGAGAAATAAAGGAAAGGGAGTATGAATATATTTTAAGTTGCTGTATGTATATATATATATATATATATATATATATATATATATATATATATATATATATATATATATATATATATATATTTAATTATTAATTTTTTCCTAACGGGAAATAAAGTTATAATTAATTCATTCATAATAAATAAACGACGAATGTCTATACTGAATATTTACTATTACTGCTATTTACCTTTTTGTTCTTTATTTGTCCCTAATATTTTTTTTCTTGATAGTTTATGTATTGCCTAAATGGATTCTTAGAGCTCTAATACCGTTTGCCCTTGGGTGTGGCAAGTTATATTATTTTTTATCAAAAAACATTTATGAAATAAAAATAAATATTCCTTTCTAAAATATTATTAAATTAAAAGACAAAATGAACGGTTCTTGAAAGTATATCGTCTTGTATTTCTAAAAAATAATTTTGATAATTAAAGAAATCTATGGTTGTAAGAATACCACTAGACCTGGTTGAGTCATATTACAAGTTAAAAATCAAATTTTATGAGAGTGAGGAATGAGGCGTGTTGAATAATTCGTTCACATTAAAGTGAGTTAAAGGCAAAATCACCAATAGAAAAGAGAAAGAAAAAAAAAAACGTATCTTTTCAACCAAAAGTCAAATATTTTATTGTTCTGTTCTACTGGTTCTGTTTATTGAAAACCTACGTATTTGCTGATAATACTAAAAAATAAAAGCAAAAACCTTTAAGATAATCCGTTAAATAAATAATATATTTTTTTTTTATTTCAGCATTTTTAATTCTGTAATATGAGATTATCATATATAACTTCATTTTTACATTCAACAAAAAAAAAAAATTATATTATATTTTATAGTACTATGCCTGAATTTTATATTGGCTACATAACAGCTTAGGTATGTTCGTTATATTTCATAAAATACTATTAATAATTTTTCTTCAATTAATAAACTGAACCAAAGTAAGAGAAAAGCGGTTTTAATGATTACCTAAGCTTTGATTGACTTATTTTGTTTGTTTTTTTGACTGGATATTTTTGCTCTTTCTTCGTCAAGATATCGCTAAAAAACAAAACATATTTTTAAAATTTGTTGTCATGACTTTATTCTCTGAATTATCAACTTTATTCGTTTAGTACTGTTACATTTAGCTTGAAAAAAAATACTTCAAATAGTTATGTAATATATATAGTACCTGCATTTGGTATTTTTAATTTTTTTGGTTTTGTCGCAAAAATAGCCTAAAATGTCTTGTTTTACACATCTAGTATGTCTGATTGTTTTGTTTATTATTAATACGAGTGTTATTAAAAAATATTGTACTGGATTCACTGATAGAGAGAGAGTTCATGAGGTTATTTTTAATAAAAAATGACAACATATTAAAAGTTTGAAAAATAAAACAGTTTTCGGCAAATATTTAAGTTGAAAAATTAAAATTGTTTACTTAAAAATTGTAATGATACTTAACTAATTAAACTTTTTTAGCAAAATTTATTAGTATTTTTAAAAATTTAAATAAAATATTAAAAAAATAGACTTTAAAAAATAAATTTATTTTTCTAATTTTTCTAATAATTCATCCTCAGTTCTAAAAACACACAAAAGAATCAAAAATAAGCAATTCAAAATATAGTTTGGTATCATTATACATATTAAATTAGATTAATATAAATCAGTATTATAAAACATTTATGAATTACGAATTTAATTATGACAAGAAATCAAGAAATTAAATTCATAATTGTTTTGTAATATTGATTTATATTAATCTAATTTAATATGTATAATAATTCCAAACTATATTTTGAATTGCTTATTTTTGAATTTTTTGTGTGTTTTTAGAACTGAGAATGAATGTATAACATTCGAAACTAGTTTTCAATAAAACAAATTTATAGAAGTGGCAAATAATTTATCAATCCCTAATTAGATTGATCATTCTATACCATCATGCGGATGTCAACTAAATCATGATAATTAGGATTAGA
Source organism: Rhaphigaster nebulosa (assembly GCA_948150685.1). Taxonomy (NCBI): domain Eukaryota; kingdom Metazoa; phylum Arthropoda; class Insecta; order Hemiptera; family Pentatomidae; genus Rhaphigaster; species Rhaphigaster nebulosa. Next base: position 72,468,490 of record OX411310.1, read on the forward strand.
AGGCATAGGACGTTATTAAATTGAAATAAGTATTATATGTTTGAAAAATCATCTGTAAATATGTTAATCTTGATTTTATATATTATACATATATTGACTGATAGTCATCTAACTTCATCGGACATCATTGAAAGTATAACAGAAACATGGACACAAGGATGTCGCCTAGACCTTGGTAGTTGCGACACAGTGACCTTACAATTGAATACATGAGCTGCACTTGCAATCCACTGTGACCTATAGTCATCAATGATCTGAAGAAGGTATGCAGTAGTATTTTGTATCCGTCATCTGCCATATCCTGAAACTTTTCTCAAAAATTCCAACATCCCTCCCGCGAAAAAAGTTGTATTGGGAAAGGATCTTGCGCAACGTTCGCTCTGTTACGTCGGGACACGATTGTCTTAAATTGTGTGTGAATTGCTTCTGCGAACGTTTCACAATCAAGTCTCAGTCTTGCACTGAACGAATTGTCCGAGCCGAATTGGTCTGTGGGAATTTCTGTCTTCCTAAACCGATATTGCCAACAACGAGCTTCTTTATGTCGTGTTAATACTTTATATCAAGGATTATATTTGTTTCATTAGGAATTGATAAACAAACTTAGTGCTATTATTTTAGATACTTTCTCAAATTATATTCCCATGTCGAAACACCATAATTATACTTTTAAGAATTCTAATGCATAAGCGTGTGATCACTGTGGGAAAATGTTACTTTTCATAATAATCTGATTATGAGATTAATTCGTATTTACATTTTTTTTGCTATTATTGCTATATCATGCATGTTAGCATTTCGTATGCTTGTGGAAGATTATTTTAAATATAATAAAAAATGTCACATTAAAAAAAAATTCATAATTTCAAATATGGAGCATTATAGTTATTATTTGAAAAAAACTATTATTAGATTGTTACGATAGTTTTCAAATAAATGGACTTGTTAATTTTTTTCAAGTTACGATGATAAAAAGTAAAAGTATTTGTTATTAAAACATTTTACTTAGAATGACACAAACCTCGTATTTTTTTAATTTTACAGTAATTAAAAAAACAAGGGACTCGTTTATTATCTAATTTATCTTTAAGATAGTAAATGGCAAATTTTATTTAAGGAAGTGCCTCTAAAAATTTATCAGTTTTCGTTCACCTGTCACGAATCATTTTTGTTAGTAGTACTTATGAAAAAAAAATTGAATTACTGATAAATGGATTAATTATCTACTGCGGTATGAGTCATTCTCATCACAATTCGTATCTTTTGACTTGGAGGTTGTTTTTAGATGCCTCTAATTATTACAGAGTTGACTCCAATTTTTTTTAATTTAAAATAAATTGTTGTTAAAATGGTTAGGAGGTCATCAAGAAATTATGTCTCCAGGGAATAGTCAAGTATGTAGTCTTCGGTCTTATTTCGGACAATATTCGTTTTATAAGGTGGTAACACTGAATTTCTCCGACCTTGGACGATTATGGCAATATCTCATAATTTTGTAGTTTTAGTGTGTAATCCACAGAATTTTTGTCAAACTGAACCTAATACTGAAACTTTAGTGGTAACGTACGTTAGCACTCGTTTTCACCATATTCTGGAGACACAAGCTCTTGATGACCTCCTAATCTTGGAAATGTTCAAAAATTTGAATACTATTAGTTTTTAAAAATAGCAAACTAAAAATCCTAGCTTAAATTGAAAGTAGTGCTTATACTTTAAATTTAAGCCAGATTTTTTTTTTCATCGATGTATGTCAATGTGGACAGTAGCATACTTGAGAATTTTGAATTTTAAAATTTATTTTAAATGTAAATATTTCGACCATTCACTATTTACTAATTATAGTTATATTTACCAATAATATATGCGAAAATTGCAGCCAACTCCATTATAATTAGAGGCACGTAAAAACAACGTCCAGGTCAAAAGACGTGAATTTAACGTCTCACGAGAACGACCCTTATACGATTTTATTTTTTACTTTTATCTATTCTTTTCTATACATTAAGAAATGATAGTTATGGTTTCATCAAATATAGCTGTTTATCATCAATAGCAATCATATCACGTGCCTCGAACCCAAAGGATTGGCCTGAAACTCATTTAAAGAAGGAAATATCTTCTTCACCACTGATGCATTCTATTATTTACAATGGAAGGTTTCAAGCTTTTCCCGAACAGAGGCGGTTGTCCCGAAATATATATCATTCCGGTCACTTCCGGACTCGGGAACAGAGAGAGTCCAGCCTCTTGTGTGACTGGCTACTGCGGAGGAGGAATTCAGGATGCCTTGGTCCCTTCCTCCTCGACCAGGACCTGACCGTGTCCTTTCTCATGTCGACATGTTCATCAAGGCAGTGCTTTTGCCGCTTTCATCTTATTTCCGTGATGTAACAACCTTTTCGGAGATATCTCTACTCATGTCAGCGAAAAGCGTTCAGCGTAAAAGATCATATGACAGGTTTCTACATGAAATAAGTAGCACGTACTAGCAATAAAGTTGTTTTGTTATTGCACTAATTTTTATTAAGCACCTACTTACTAAATGACTGCAGACAGTTGGTAGATGCCGGTCTCCCATACCATTTGGCAACTTTATTAGATGACAATAGTCATCACATTACCGAAATATTTGATTATTTAAAACATATCGGCATGTATGAATCAATTTAAAATTAAAGATATCCAAAGTTTAATTCATTTTTACTTTGTTTCCACTATATTTATTCGTTTATATAGGTATATATATATATATATATATATATATATATATATATATATATATATATATATATATATATATATAACATAATATAATATATATATATATATATATAATATATATATTATATATATTTATCTATTATAAAACATATATAATAGATATATATATATATATATATATATATATATATATATATATATATATATATATATATATATATAACATAACGTCATGACGTGAATAATAAGAAATAAAGACAAATATGCAAATAGATAATGTAAATGTAAATATAAATGAAGAGAATTAAAATATTGTGAAAATATAGAAAGAAAGATAATGAATGATATGAAAGTTATAATAAAATATACGATTTTATTCGAAGTTCCATATAGAGTGTCATAAGTCAATTAACACTCTATGGTTTATGAAGAGATATATTAAATTTCTTTTTTTTCTTTTTTTTTAAAGGAATGAATCTACGTTATTAAATTAAGGGTAAGAAATATATATATATGTGTGTGTGTGTGTGTATTATTTTAAGGTCTCTTCTTTTATTTTAACTTATTTATTTTCTTGTTTTATTTATTTATTTATTATTATTTATTTATTTTATTATTATTATTTTTGTTTATTTATTTTTTTTACTTTATCTTCCAACTGTATCAGCAGTGCAATCTAAACTGATATCGGTGAATCATCGAAAGTCGACTTAGTTGAGCGTAGGTTTTCACCTTGTCGTGGATTGCCTTTATTAATAATAATAAAGCACCTACAGCCTTTACCAAAATTATCAAGCTTCCCTATTTTTCATCAAAATAATTAAAATATAATTGAAAAAAATAATTAAAAAAAAATTGAAAAATAAATAGTGGGAAAAACAATCCATTAAAGGGATCTATTTTCGTTAACACAAATTTTCGGAAGTCGCAATACATATAAAATTAGTTTATTAAATAGAAAAGACAATTTTTCATGGTGCCTAATAATTTTGGCCGTGGCTGTATTAGAGATGAAATTACACACAATGCTATTTCAGTGACTCGACAGAAAATTATGTACCGGGTATCTCATTTCTAACGAGCTAAAATTTTAGGGATCAATATTACTGCTTCCAAGCTATAATATTTTTTGTTCTGACTTAATTTTTTTTTTAAATCAGGAACAAATAATTTTTAATTAATTTTTTTTTTTATTTTTATGAAATGGCATTAAATTCTTATTTTATTCAAATTGAACAATGTAATTTATTTCTTGGTGTGGTAGCTCAATGAACGCTCAGAAACCACCCACATCTTGCCGAACAGTCACTTTTAATTGTTGTTAATTGAAGAATGGCGTGTCTCATTACTTCCGTCGTTCATTGAATATTGTCTGACGATGGGACTACTTCCTGTAAACTATTTTTGGAAGAAAATATTAAATGTACCATTGGTTAAATGAAGTGATATATACTGTTGGTTTAATTCGGTCGACAATTTATTTCCTCGGTTACAGGCACCAGTTTAAAGACTGTTACGATAAAAGACTGTTAAGATTTGTCTTCTTAACCCGGTAGCAGTTGATGTTATTATTATTATGTATCTTTTAAATCGTTGTAATTAGCTTGCAGCCTAGACTGAATAGCATGCCCATTTAACCCAGCAAATCTAGATTCTCGATGTGCGGATCGGTGTAGCTCTCCCGTCTTCCTTCCTTCAGATTCCTTCCAGATCAGAATAGGGAAGTCTGGAAAGAAGGACGAACAGATGGATAGGCAAAGAGACGCGGTGTCGGTTCTGTTAAAGCTTATCATTCGTGAGGTTCATCCGATGTAGCCTTCATCTTTAATTTATGAAGCCTCGATATTCGCTGTTTATCTATTTTTTACTTTTTTTCTGTTTCAATAAAGACTGTGAGAGGAAAAAACATATATATATATATATATATATATATATATATATATATATATATATATATATATATATATAGAGAGAGAGAGAGAGAGAGAGAGAGAGAGATACACAGATATCTGACAAGGTAAAATTTTGTTTATAACCATCAATTTTCTAATGTTTTGGTTTTAATTTGAAATTAAACAATATAATTTGATTTATTAAAACAGCTAGAACGGTCAATGTATAAACTATTGACTATAAGAATGCCACAACATGAATTGGAAACTTAAAGCATATAATAATCAGAAGAGTTTATGAGTTGAGTCAACATTTATTTAATAATACGACTTTATTTTAAATCGTTTGTTATTTGGATAATTAATGGCATTACTGTATTCTGTTTGATGCTACCTGATGGATATTTCATTAGACGGCGTAGTTTAGCTGAAGAGCCTACCGAAGTCAAGAGTAACTTATCAAGTTTTCAACAACTCCGGAGGGCGCGTCTGGTATACCATACTGCATAACGAACGGTCCATCAATCAAGTAACTTCCAACAGACCATCCAAACCAAAATTTCAGTTTATTCATCCATAAGGGCACTTCTCAGTATATTTGTTGTGATAACCATTACTAGTATCAATTACTTGCTTAAAGTTTGCCATTTTGATTTGAAAATTAACCCAAATATACCTCTTGTACCCGTATCCTAGCTCCTAGAATCTCTATTTGTTTAATCTAATGATTGAAATAATGCTATTTACATTTGTTCAATACAATTTAAAAGCGATTAGTGAATTCATGAGCATTGTCTGTGATATTTAGTTTGCGTTCATTCTTAATTTAATAAAATAATTGTTTATAGCATATAGCAGACTTGTTTTTCGACAAATTTTCGAAAGTTCTACAACAAAGTCTAACGTCGGGAGTGCATTAAGTCCGACGTCGGTAAAGTTGGAACTCTCTCTTTATTAAATGTTGGGGTATTTTCAGAGTTGGCCAGCTGTTGAGGCACTCAGAGGCCCGATACTTGTGGTCGAAAAGTTTATTATTAAGGCACCAGCTGGGCTGGTCTCTAATCCTTCCAACCCCCCGATACTTAGTCCGTCTGCGGGGGTTATTATATATAGGAAAGTCTTGATGAACAGTTCTTTCCATCTTGCAATTTATTAGCAAAAACCGTTCGTTGCTTAACTTACGTACGAATTGTCATAAATATTTTTCTTATAAAAGTTAAGAGATGGAATATTCCTTAAATGGAACAAGGAGCGATAGTGGCCGTGCTGCCACTCTCCCCAATAATTTGAAAAGCCAAAAAGTCGGGAAATTTGAGAACCTACTCCAGACTGCTAAAATTGTGAGAAAACAATTTAATCAAAGAGTTACTCAAATTCAAAACCAACACCAAGTTAAGAAATTAGGATTTTATCGATAAAATTCTGTGTTTGAATAGAATAGAAAATTATTATTGTTAAATGTCAACATTTGCTAGTTTTGTGAAAAGTTCAAATCCAAAAGCGTTGAAAAAATTTAAACATTTCATAATATATTTGGAAAATTTTTATTTTGTTGCAGCATTGTCCCTGCTCCAGATTAAGAGCTACCGAATTAGAGAAATATGCGGTTTAATTATTAATATAATAAACACAATATATAACCTTTTATATAGGGTTTGAAAGTAACGAGTAACAAAACTTAGTGTTCTAAGATAATAAGAAATAAGATAACAAATCCCCTCTCTTACCATAAGTTTTCTTCTTAAGAAAAATGCTATAGATTTCGCTCTAGATTACTGCATGATTTACTTGACTATATTCACGGAAAATGGAATTTTAAAAGAAGCATTATCGTTAGAAAAAATGGCCAATTCCTCGGTAAATTGGGAAAGCAAAACATCGTTCGCTGACGGGCTTCCTAAAATGGAAAGATATTAGAAATAAATACTATCATGGTTCCCATATAGGATGGGGTTTAGATACTACGCGGTTGCAATTTCCTAGGTTTATGTACTTTATTTTATTACCTGAGGAATTCCGGATTAAATATAACACATCTTCTTATTATGTATAAGTAAGGAGTTATAATAATAAAAAATTAACAGTGGGAAAAAATAAAATATGTCGTCGCGTTGGCTAAGTGTCTTAGAGCAACTCCCATTCAGCGGATCGATTTCATGCGGATTTAATTTTACATTGATTTTGTTTATGAACAATGGGAATAAATTTACTTTTTAATTTCAATTTACCTTATTACTCGAGCAACAGGTTGTTAACCCGTTGGAGTATATGTGGGTGTTAAACATTTTTTTCCTGGTTTTGTTTCTGACATTTCTCCGATGTAAAACATGTCACAATTTTAGTATTTAAGTCTATAAAATATATTTTGCCTGTCTGATTCATCTATTATGCCTTTCAAGTTCTATTTCAGGACAATTTTGTATTTTATTATTATTATTATTTATTCCTATTATCATGATCGTATTATACATAACGATAATTAATTGATTGTGGGAAAGGTTTGGTGGAGTAATTCTAAAGTTTTTTTACTTTTATTCTACGAGTGCGATATCAACTCAATTTGTCTTCTATACGACTGCGTTTTTTTTAACGAATATTTTATTCCGTACCGACGTACATTGTGTCGAGATAGCCCTCGGGTTGGTGGTTTTTGGACCGACTGTGATAACAAAAAAACTGCCGGCACGCACAGTTCCGCCTTAGCTAGCTAATTCACAAGGATCAGAGGAAAAAGTTAATTGCGGAACTAGGAGTGAGGCAGTGTCTCACAAGGCTGATCCATAATGTATACACCGCTAGTTTAACTTTCGTCAAAGACATAAAAAAATAAAAAATAAGTTATTCCTGTCGTTTTATATTTATTTTTATGCCTCATATCATAAAAATAATCTTAAATAAATGCGATGATTTATCCAATACTTAAATGATTACACTACTAATAACAAGGGAAAAAAAGTTGTTTAACACCCACATGTATGTACTCGTTACCAATCTCTTCTTGTCCGAATAAGAAGGTAATGATTTATTCCGTTGGTCATAAACGAAATAAATATAAAACTCGCGTGGATTGAAAATATAGTTGGCATGGAATTATCGAAAAGTGGCAAAATATAATTTATCGACTTAAATAGCCTGTAGAAAATAACCCGTCCTGTTAGCCTTAATAGCATATGAAAGGGCGTTTAGCCCCAAATAAAAAAAAAGTTATTAATTAATTTTTTAATATTTATATTGCATTGCACAATAATTGTAGGCTTATGATGGAGAAATAATCTCGAAACGTCCATAAATGTAAAAACTACATGTGACTTATGGAACTAATAAAAAAAAGAAAAGTCTAAGTTAAGGATTGATTAATGAACTTTCCAACAATACTGCTCGAGGCCGTAGTTAATTATATTTTTGGCGAGTGGTAAAAACTATTGTTATTTAAAAAAAAAAAAATTAGAGTAAGTGTAATTTAATGCAGCGCCAGGGAAAGTTGTTCTAACTTTAATATTATGTGAGCAGTATCCTCGTTATTTTCTCATTAACGCCCGTGACAGTTGAGTACAGAAAATCTTGGATTCCATCCAACTCTTTGTGGTTTTCCAGTTTATTGTCCTAACCGACTAATCTTTTCCGCTCTCTAATTCTATTATTTCACAATAATTGTCAAGAAGCAATTCCGCCGTTGATGAAACCTCAGCCATAATGTTTATAAAAATGTTCATTATTTTATTATTCATTATTACTGTTAAATCACATTATGTCATAAACAAATAATATGCCAATTGTTGGAATGATTAAATTTCGTTCGATGAAAACTCAATGCAAGCCAAAAACCATTGAGATAAGTGCACTTCCCATATCGTAAGATTAACCCAAATCTTTATTGAAACGATTAATTTAATTAATTAATTAACGTAATGAACTTTGATTCATTATTCAATTAAAAATATATTCAATAAAGAATCGTTTATCATTCTTTAATCAGAATCTTGATTATTCGTTATCTGTATCATTTCTATATAGATTTCTATTCTTATATCTTATTATTTTATTTTAACTAATGTATAATAGGTATGTAATTATTACTTAGTTCTTGTTTAACAAGTTTGGATTATGATGTTAGTAAATTTCTTGTACTTATATAATTAACTTTGATCTTATTTTTTTTTTTTTAACTTTTCTATGTTCTAGATGCTATATTTTTATAATTATCTAATGATATTTATTTATTCACATGATTTTTCAATATATCAATAATCTGGAGATCTATTCCACAATGATCTTAATACAAAAGTCTTGAATAAATCGTGTCAGATATTTTTAATTTTAAGCATTTTGTATTTAACAAACTACAAACAAACTGGATTTTTTTTTACAATAATGAACCTTTGTTATCAAGAAAAAAAAAATACGCCGTCCGAGACTAATGGACCGATTTTCTTGAGATTTGGCACCAAAGCCACACGTTATTCCAGAATGATCCTCGGAACTCGACATTATCATCTCCTACCTTTTATGAAGATAGAGGAAAAATGTAAACTGTTTTGGAATCAGTGAACCAAGTCCTTAAAAAAAAAAAAAAACATCTCCAGGAACATTCCAGATGCTCCTTTGAAAAATAATCCAATTGTATGGGCTCTAAACCAAAGCGATAACGAAAGCTGTGTGAATGGGCACACCAGATATTTTTGAAATATAACTATTTGGAAATAACAACCCATTGTGTTAAAATATATTTTATTTTTTCCTAATATTCACGGTTAGATTTGTTTCTTTATAAAAACTAATTCAATCAAGTATTGATCTTTATTTAAAAAAAAAAAAAACATGGCATGAACAGGCATGTTTAAGATAGCACCCAACGGTGCATCCGCATGACCTTCTGCTAGTAGATCTCTCATCCAACTCCTTTTGCCGTGTAGGATGAGATAAATAGGCTATCGCCATACTTTTTTTTTTTTTTTTTTAAATGGCTTTAATATCATTTTGAGCTCGATATCCTGATATATAAAAGGCAAAGTCCTCACTCACACAATCATCCTTGATTCTCAAGCTTCCCACGAAATCAGAGGGCTGACAACGGGCACAGGTGTTCCTTAAAAAGGGAATAAGGAAATATAAAATTGTTTCGTTATGATTTTTATGATTATGGGGTGAAATTATTAAAAGTGGTTTTAAGTATCTAGAGGGTAATTGTTCCCGATATGCTCGTTCTAGTAATCCTTTTGCCCCAATAATGTCTGTATATTATAAAATAAAAAAAAAAAAACCTTGTATTATCTTATATGGCATGCATCTTTTTTACATTGACAAAACAAAGTTGTCTTAGCAGTTACATTTCCATTATAATTTCGACTACAGTATACAAAATAAATAATACCTAAACTAGATTTGAAGAATAAGAAAATCTTTGCAGTTTCTTCGGTCCTTCTAGCAAAGTACCCTTGATCTGTTGTTATGATTGAATATTTTTTTAGACATTCATTACTTCTTATTAAGTTTCTGTACCCTCAAAAGCTGATGGTGGTAATATAACGGCATTATAATCACCAAAGAAAAAGAAACTTTTATTGCAGAAGGAAAGTTTGATGCAGCTGTTGCATTCTGGCCAACGACATAAAGGTGTACAGTTATGGAGTGGTTGGTTGGTCACACTCTTCTGTCATGGTTCGATTCTCGGATCCTTGTTGTCTGCCTTCTTTGGCTCCTTCTCTGAGGGTCGTTGTTCTGTTCTAAATGTACCTGTTCTTTTACCAGGCTATGTTGTGATTTGAAGGAACAGTGACAAGTTATAGATTTCTTACCAGTACTTAGGACAAGAAGTCTTCTAAGTCATACGATAAAAGTTTTAATGAAATGGAAAAAACAAATTTTTCTAATAAAACTTCGTAAAGAGGGTGGCTTACGATCAATCCACTCTAACCCTTCCGCGAAAAATGGAACGTGCAACGACCTTGAGTGTGAAATCCTGTACACTTTTTTAGGAATGATGCTGAGGGTTGGAACTCCATCACGCCACATAAAAATCAAACAACAAAAAGTGAAGAGAACGACGGACTGCACAGTTTTTAAGCTATCCTGTAATAATATTAATAATTGTTGGTCAACAAATACAGTATAGCTAAAATTTACGACATTAATTATATAAAGTATGTTACAAAAATACTAGTATGAATAACATAATTTTCTTTATTTTTTTACTATTAATTATATTTAAAAAATATTAATTATCAGAAAATAAACATTATCAGTAAATTTCTAATTTCTTATATGCTTAAAATTTCCACAATTTATTTTTTTTTATTTTTAAGTGATAAACATTAAATAAGTTAATATTCTCACTATGTTAGAGGCATTATTTATATACCATTAATTCTCAAGATTATATTAATTTGTACATTGAAATATTTGTAAGCTTCCAATATTATAAAATACGTGTTTACGTGGTCATGAATCACTACCCGTCGGCAAAAAAAATATCAGCTCGACCCTTGTAATCTTCTTCACTCCAACCATTCCAGTCGCTCCACTCCATGGTTACATTGTTCTATTTGGAGTGATCGTCTATGGCCGCTTTAATATATTGAATAGCAATTAGGCAATATTTACCTATCATAATAATAATCGATAATCATTATCAAGGGGAAAACGATTTCTTAAGGAAACAATTTTTATTAACTAAGTGCTTCAAAGCTATTTTGATTCCCAGTTAAAGAAACTTGCATTAAGTGGCTCAGTTCACTGTTAAATGTCAAACTTATTCGATAATATGGTAGCATTCCCTTTTCTCAGAATTGAAATAAATTACTACGTTTATTCCCAACATTAATCCAACCCACAAACAAAGAATGTGTTGATAAATTGAATTTAAATGTGCTATTTAGAACAACTTGATTTTTTATTTGTAAAGGAATCACATCTGATCACTGATGCAGAATTAAAGAGTTGTTGAAGGCGAATAAAAAATTAAAAAGAATAAAAGTTATGAGAATTATTAGAACTAATACAGAAGCTTTACCGTAAAAGAAGCTATATCCTATTTTCAGATAAATCGCCTATATCCTCAGCATATATTGATTATATTGAATTTAATACTTTATACATATATATATATATATATATATATATATATATATATATATATATATATATATATATAGATGTATATACATAATACGTATATACGAATTGCCCTCACAACCTCCGACAGTAAGCAAGCTCGGATCGCAGCCAATAAAAATGTTTATTTGTACATCTCTCCTTTTCGAGAAGTAAACATTCTTCCTTGTTGGTAGCATTTTATTTTAACATCGCAGCCATCGTAGGATATTTTGGTTTATGTTCAGCATTTATATCCATTTTTCAACGAAAGAAATATTAAATATGATAATTTATGTCAGTCTGTTTTGCCTGTTTCTCGTATTTTACAAAGTAAACAGTTTATTTATAGAAATTGCGTATCTATCCCTCACCAGGTCTATTCATCTTTATTTATTAGACGATCTAGAATACATCCAAATGATTTGTTATTGTCAAATAAATTTCCTCTTTAGTCTGACGCTCCGGTAAAAAACACTTGGACATGTTAAAGAACGACCTACCTTATCGCTATAAAGAGCATATTCACATATTGCAGATGTGATAAAATAAGTTTAATAATTAAAATTTTAGAAAGTACAGGTATAATTGCAATATAATCAAACTTATTAATCCTGAAAAAGGGTACCCACTTTATAGAGGCTGGGTGAGCCCCAGGAGGGTCCCCCGATCCCACAGGGTCGATCCACGACTGAATACAGAATAAATAATTATCTGCCTCAGCCGGTCTCGAACCCGGGACCTTGAGATCAGTAGCGCAGTGCGTTACCCACTGAGCTACTCCGCTCCCCTAATTGCAATATAATGCAATTAAAAATTAATTTCTAAAATACAATGGGAAGCTCCAAGCACCAAAGCCTTAAGTTTCTAAAATAGCGGTAAATAGCCAACCAATAATAAGAATACTTAAATATGCGTGCAACATTTATTTCTGAAAAGCTTTCAGGAGCTGCTTCCACTCTCAATTTTCAAGTAAAAACGCTCTAAAAATCTTTGGCTCTTCTATTTTGTATTAGCGTTAACAGTTTTTTTGTTTTGTTTTTTTTTCAAAATTTTACCTTTTCTTGAAATATAATTATTACTCAATAACGATTTGTTCTATTAAAAAATCAACCAAATTATTAGAAAGATTATTATGTATAAAGGTATAAATAATTTTCGCTGATATGAATCTGATTTTTCAATTGTGGAACTGAATAAATAATGGTGCGTATATGGTATAACCTATCGGAGTTAAAGAGTTTACTCCATACCCGAATTGCTAATAATCACAGAAATCGGTTCGAGACTGGCGAAGTCCTGGACTTACACAAACACAGTGACAGCCGGATTCAAAAATTGAAAAGTTTTGTCTCAAGTAAAACCACGCCTTATTGTGTTGGTATACTTGTATCATGTAGGTAAAATGTGTTATAATGTATAATATGTAGAGAAAAATATTGTAACTGGTAGGACAAATTTTATAAAATTTTTAGCAACAATCTCGACTCCGGAAGGCGCGTAAAATATACTATCCCGCATAACAAACGATCGCTGATTCAAGTTTATATATTTCTTTCTTTTGGGGGAAACGTCCCTTACAAAGGAGTTGACCAAAATAATATATTATAAACTTGTTATAAATAATAAAATTATAAACATATTAATAATTGAATAAAATCAGATAAAAAAAACAAAACAAGCAAACTGAACTATATAAAATAATATGCAAACATTTAAATACACTCGTGGAGTAAACAGAAAATATAAATGTTAAATATCATTATGCCAATCTTACAGAGGTATTTCCAGTATATTTAACTATATATATAACATTATTAGCAGATAATATTTAATAAGTAGGAAACAGTTACAATAATAAGTATAAATGATAAATAAAGTAAAAATATTTTATTGAATATTTAGATAATTAATTAAGTATTCTATTAATTATTATAAACTAATTATTTTTCAAAAAGTAAAACATATAGCTGTTAATAGCAAACATAGAAAAAAAACAACAACAATATATTTTTTCCTCCTCAAATACCGATGCAACTTTATAAAAATATATTAATTTTAATCATTTTAAATAGAAATTGGAACCATATTGCTTGCGCTGTTCGGTTTTATTTTAAACTAAAACTGTAGGAAATTATAGTAAATATAACAAATAATAAACAACAGTATTAGATTGATTTATCGTAAATAAATACATTTTTAGCTGGTAGGTAGTTTACATTTTTTGATATTCAAGTTACAAGTAACAGATTACTGTTCAGTTCTCCAATAGGACGATTCCAATGGGATGTCCGTGTAGACTCTTGGACACAGGTTGGCACTTTGAGTAACCTATATTTAGCGTTCGGTTACAATGGTGATTATGAATAAATATTATAATTACTTATGATTCTTAACATTTGAACATTTCCTTAGCGAATGCTATTATTTTAAAGCTTATTGTTTCACTCATCCATTATCTTACTTTGCAGAATACCGGGAGCTACGGGGTGCCCTAGAGCGGCTGGAGTCTGCCCTGAGGCGGTCGGGACTGGAAGGACTAGAGACCGACCTGGACCGAGTGGCAGCCCTCTTCGCCTCGGACCCCTTCCGGAAGGCCCTCCAAACCCACAACAAGCTGAGGGAGATTTCTCCTGGAAGGCCCGTTACCGCGTCATCGGTGGCCATCGCGAGGGAGGTCAGTATCTCATAGTTCTTAAGACATCTTAAACTTAACTATGATCTATATGACCACTTTTTTTTTTTTTTTTTTTTTTTTTTTTTACTGTCTGGCTGTTGAACCGATTTAAAGCATTTAATCCAAACAGGTGAAATTTTACTTACAACTGAAACAGTGTTATGGTTAATCTTGAAGTCTTTATAGAACAATTTAGCATTCATACAATTCTAATGGCTTCATAGCACTGTTCATCTCTATAAAAAGTCAATATTTTTCCAGGTATTCTGTGGGTTGTCTTGGTATACAGTATTATTCCAGTAACATTCAATTCTTGAAAAACATTGTTTAAAATCTTGAAATGAGTTCTAAGAATCTTTTCCATAAATTAATAACTTCATTTTTAATTCCCACATCTAATAAATCTATGGTCCAATATTGCACTGATTCGAAATAACTTGGTAGGTTATCGTTAGCCCTAAAATATTTTCCAATTTGAGAAAACTCGGTCTATCAACCTTAGATGATCTTATAATCCCGTTAACTTCGGAAGATTCAGGGCATTTACTATTTGATTTTGTTGTGTAAACCGTTTTAAGTCGATTCTTCTTAGTTCAGTAATAGCTCCGTGGCCTATGCTGTACCATTTTGTTACAAACCAAGAAAATACTAATTTTAATCATATGAACTTATCCCTTTATATTTCCGAAGGTTTTCTATAAAGTTATTTTCCGTCAATATTTTTTACGCATTAAGAACGGAGAAATATCGAGAGCAAATATTTAAAAACAAACTTGATTAATTATAAACCTTATGAATCATCTATTTTTTTTTTAAAGAATCAATTTATTTAAATTATTCCAATATTATGTCTTCAATCTGTTAATAATGATGATAAAGCGGTAAACAGTACAATACTCCTCTTCTTTTTTTATTAGCCCGAATGATATTAGTTAGCAGCATGCACATAATAATTTTGTATTCGTTTAAAATGCTTATAAAAATATTGTTTAATGTTTTTTTTTCATCCTCAATTAATCAAATCACTGTTCCATGCGATATTTAGATGGCCATTGATAAATCTCCCGAAATGATTGAACGAATTAATCACACGGTTTCAGAAGTCAAATGAGTCGATATGTTACGAGTTCAAAGCCCCATGCTGAATCAAAAATACTCTTAATGCTCTTCAAAAATATCTGGATATATATACTATATAAATACGCACGATTTTTAAATGTTTGAACTGTTTTTTTTTTAAGTCAAAATTTCGTGTTAAATTCGCTATTATTGATCTATGATGTGCTTTAAACCAGCATATCTTGAATGGATATGCTCTTTCATTTTATAAATTCACATCTGTAACGGGCAAATATACTTTCTCACACCCTCGCCTAGCACTTAACACAGGAAAGCAGGAAGAAGGTGATATATGACGATTACTCATGCACGTACAGATTTACGTGCGTGCCAGCCAACGCTCTCACGTGTGTGCAGCGACATGCTAATCTTCTGTTTAGAATATAAAGCACTCACACACACAAAAAATATACACATTGACACATACATATATATATATATATATATATATATATATATATATATATATATATATATATATATATATATATATATAATATTTTTAAATGAATTTTTACTTAATATTTTGTAGCATTGTAATAAATATATTTTTACCTGTTTTTATCGGAATCTGTTCGATAAAAAAAAATTATAATACTACACAATATTATTTAAAAATTCATCGGTGTTTCTGATCAAGAAATATTAATATTTTGTTGTAACTGTAATTGCAGTTCTGAAGATGGGATGTAAAACTCATAATACCATGTCATGAACAATGTAATAAAAAAGTTACTAGTTAAATAAAAAAGTTAAAAAAAAATTTAATATCAGTGGAAGCCACACTGCTAATAATCCTTTAAATCTTGAAGTTGGCACCCCAACAAATAATTAGCTTTTCTAATAATTATTTTGACTGCGTTATTTTATATTTTGTTCAATATTTACCTTTATTGGGTCATTAGTTGTCAAATGCAAACAGCAAAAACCTACTGCCGTCCTTCATTTTAAGAGAACTCCCTAGCTCTTGCTCTTCAGGTTTAAAAGAATAAAAACATGTTGATTTCCAACGACTGAGACGGTCACAGCTGAGGTGATACTAAGATAAGAACGGTGTACGCTAGAAGCATTGCCAAGTAGCGGCTTTTTGAGTCACGTTCCTTTCTTCCTCCGCTGGGCAGGATGTGGTCGTCAACTGCCCGCTCCCGGCTAGTGCTAACTGGCCTTAGGGGGATTGTATTTTCTGGCGAAATTGAGTATAATTAGTGTTATGATCTAGGCATTGTTGTATAGCAATTATATATGTTGTAGGTGCAAGAATTGCTGAGAAGCGGTAGCAGTCCAGAGGCGGCAGAACTTAGCGAGCTGCTTACCAGGTACGAACTCGAAGGGCTGCTGACAGCGCACGACAGGGCCGCCACCACACTGGGGATGGCACCGGACCCCCAGCAGCCAGCAGACCTGCCGGAGGAATCCAACATCAAGATCATCAAGATTGAGAAGACCAACGAGCCACTGGTGAGTAGTCCTTGACTAATATTTCAAATAGGGATTATCAGAGGTTGTGGATCTCAAAACGCTTTGAGATTTATCTAGCATTTTAATTATCCAACTTCCAAAGCTTGACGAATAATGGTAATCGGTAAAAACGCTGCAAATAGTAATAGTAATATTGTAAGTTCAGACAATTAGAATATCTTTCAAATGAGGATTTTCGGGAGTTATAAAGTTTTCGAGTTATCAAATAACTAAACAAAGTTAAACCGGTTTCCAAAGGAACATGTTCGGAATACTTTATATAACATATCTACCAAGTTCAGCAAAGAAATTAGCAGCTGAATATTGGCGGGTAATAGAGCCTACTGCGGAACCCTCAAACTTCTCACATCCCAACTGTTGTCTAAAGCAACGAAATTAAAATTATTCAAATCTCTTATAAAACCAGTAGGCACCTATGGAACAGAAATTTAAATGAAACGAATGACTCTAAATATAAGATTGAAATACTATCTATACTCCCTTTTTTTTCGAAATATTCGAAACTGAAAATTGGACAGAAATTAAATATATGCGCTTACCTATTCTAACTTGTGTGAACAGATATAAGGTTCAGTATAAAAGACTCACTTACAAAAACTAAAGTATTTTCAATCCGTGATATTAACACTTACAGAATTAGACTAGAACATAAGGACACTTTATTTCCACTTAGGCCATAAACTACGTGGACATAACAACAGACATTAGAGTTACGGCTAGCATATCCATCAATACGAGGAGGCATCTGAGATGTGAGATATCCTTCCACAGAGAACGGTACTCAAGAATCAAGTCTGGAAAGATACCCTGCTAGGTATTAAAAATCGTTTTTGTTGAAACTACTTTGGTAAGTAGCAAGTAGAATTGTGGGGGAGAAGAGAAATTAGTTTTATGAAAATACTTCTCTTTTCTGTTATTTTTCTAATTGGAATATTTACATCAGAATAATTCAATATTTTCACTCTCTCTGAAGAACGGTATTTAAATAGATCTGTGCTCTTTCATTAATGTTTTATAATAATCATTATCAGACATTTTCGCGTTGTTGTTTTTGTGTGTGTATCGACGTCGTTTTTTGAAAAAGGCTTAACCGCCAAAAATTCGAAATTTAGGTTTATTATGAGTCAATAAACTATCAATAAATTATCAATTTATTATGAGACCTAAAAACCACCTATATCGATTCCCGCTCACAATATATTAAAAAAAATTCCAAAAAGCAGCTTCCTTGGTAGACGATTTTCTTCCATACGCTCCACATGCCCGAGCCACCTTAGCCTGCCCTTTTTTACAACACTTACTATATCCGGCTGATCATATAATGCTCTCAAATCTTCATTCGTTCTAATTTTCCACTGTCCCTCAAAATGGATTGGACCATATATTTTTCTGAGCATTTTTCTTTCCCATGCACGTAGTCTTTTCTCCATCTCCTTTCTCAGAACCCAAGTCTCACTGCCATAGGTGACTGTTGGGCGAATAATTGTCTTGTAGATGATAACCTTGGCTCTCCTAGGAAGATCTTTGTAATTTACAACTTTACGAATTGCAAAAAAACAACGATTTCCTGATGCAATTCTGGCCTCCATCTCTTTATATATTTCATTGTTTTCAGTGACCAGCGCCCCAAGATATTTGAAAGTCCTACAAACTGGGAAGTTATGACCATTGATACTAATCGTATGCGGTTGTTTCGGTGTAGGGTTATAGGTGCTCTTCATGTATTCCGTCTTCTTCTCGTTGATCTGGAGGCCTCTTCTGTTTGCTTCTCGCTCCATCTCTTCTAACGCTCCGGCGAGAGCCTGCAGTGTTCTGGCTACCAGGTGGGCATCATCGGCATAGGCCAATACCTGTGTGTATCTGTCATAGATAGTTAGCCTCCTGGATTGGTTCTTATTCCTCGTACTGCTCCCTCCATAGAAAAATTAAAGAGGATTGCCGACAGAGGATCTCCTTGCCTAAGTCCATTGTTGACTGGAAACTCCTGTCCCAATATGCCCTGTGACTATTATTAACGTAAGCCCCAAATACTGACGACTCTTAGTATCAGGCGACTAGTGATAGAAGAAAACTATACTGTAATTATATAAGTTTTTCCTCCTTTATAGGCTCTTATTATACGATAAAAAATAAAATTTTAAAAAAATGTTATTTACAAAAAAAAAGTCTCATGTATTTCCTGTAAAATTTGCTAAATGGCACTTATATCTTTTTCTAAAAACGATGTCTATATATATGTACATAGTGGGCATCCTCCCCTCCAAAAAAAAAAAAAAAAAAACCTTGGGTTTTTTATAGAAAATGAACTCTGTATATAAAAGTTCCTATAGACATGGATCGGTAAATGAAATCTTAGTCAGTTTTCAGACCCAATAACATTTTTAAAAAATTACGTTTTTCGACACTTTTTGGCGATTGATGAAAAAACGATTCCTTGTATCAAAACATCGGATCGAAGCTAACGTCATGGAGAATTAGATTTGGCTTCGAATGAGGCCAACAGCAGTTCGATAGATCACACACAACGATCTTTGTAGCTGCCATTGCTTTCATTCGACGCCAAATCTAATTCTCTGTGACGTTAGCTTCGATAATTTTTTTTCATGCGATGAGTCGTTTCTTCATCAATTGGTAAAGAGTCGTTTCTTCATCAATTGGTAAAATGTGTCGAAAAACATATTTTTTGTCTTCTTTGTTTCAATTTCTTGGTGTTTTTTTTCTCTTTTTTTGGCCTGAAAAGACTTCATTTGCTGACCCATGTTCATAAGAACATTTTTGTCCAGCGTTATATTTATTATAAAACTCTCAAGGTTGTCTATTTTTATGGGGACACCTTGTATATAGGTATATTATTGCTATATATAGCAAGTTAGGTTGCTAGCTAACAAATTATATATTTTTTTTTTTTATGGGGACACCTTGTATTTAGGTATATAATTGCTATATATAGCAAGTTAGGTTGCTAGCTAACAAATTTTATATATATATATATATATATATATATATATATATATATATATATATATATACATATATATATACATATATTTATAATTTGTTAGCTAACAACCAAACTTGCCGTTGTTATCTCATATAACTTACTTAATAATTAGTCATCAAGGAGTTGGCTATGCCGCGATGAACTTGGAAACAATTTGCGACTCTGGGTCAGAGCGATAGCAGCCCACATACGACCAAAGATAGCGATATCACTGGCTACATTTGGTTCCCTACATTCAGCAGCAGTTGTTTATAAGTCTCTGCTATTATTGTAATATTGCTATATGTTATTGAAGTAGATTCTAGTTAACACCAATCTGAAAGTTTATAAATTACAAAAACAACCTCGTGAGCTATTAGGTAGACTTATCGTTTACTCCATTTTAGCATATTTTGCGCCATAAACCATACCTCCATGTTTTGATTCAGAGACGTCTAACAAATCGATTATTTACGAGCTTCGTAAAACTCATTGAATGAAAAAAAAAATAGCGAGTTATTGCAAGTTGAGGTTAACAATTTCGTTCGTGATCAATAATAAAACAATTTCATTAAACAGTTTCTTAAAAAAAAAAAAAAATCAATAATTTTGTCGGTAACGGTCTTTTTCGGTCATGGCCTTAGTAACGGTTAATTTGAAAACAACTAATTAATCGATTATTTTGGCACGATTGCTGAACTGTTTTCCAAAATTTATTTCAGCCTATGTATAATTTAAGAATATTAGAATATCGAAATATTTAAGCACCATTTGATTTCTTCATAAAAATATGTATATAAGGATATATTAAAACCAAAAAATCCTGAATCATTAGTTACCTAATATTTCATTAATTACAAATGAATTGAGTTCTTTAATAATTAACTTCCAGTGATTTTATTTGCATCCTTAATAAATAGTAATTTGCTGTTTGGCCATACATCATTAACAATACTAACTCTAGTTTTCAAATATGAATTGTTACTTTCTTATTATACAGCAATTTTAAGGAAGGATCTATTCATACCTCAACAAGCCACTTAAGAAAGAATCCTGAGATTTCAAAATATTAGTATTTGAAAATAGAAATTGATTCAGGTATGAATTTTTATTTGGTTGTTATCAACCCAATTGTTTTCAGTAATCTATTTTTTAGTTGCAGTAGTAAATAATAAGTAAATAGAAATTTTATCGTTGTTGTTAATGGATTTTTTTTTTTAGTTTATACTTTTTTGGCCATAAGAAACATCGATCTAATGTCAAGTAAAAACCCCTTTTTAAAAACATGAATTAAGTTGCCTTGTCTTTGAATAATCTTGACATAATTAAGAATCACCATTAAAAACTTGTAAAGATAAACTTATAAGATAAAATTAATTTATCTGCCTTTGTTTTTTTCCAATACATTAAATCTAGTATAATGGGGAATTTAAAATCATCCTCGGTCTGGAAAAAAAAATAAAATAAAGCAATTTAAGATTATACATTACTTCTTGGCAAAACGTATAAAATAAAACATTTAAGTAATTTATTTTTGAAAAAATATGTTGTACCTTAATAAAAAATGCCTTAAATTGATATTTGGGGAAAATATTTGTAACTGAAAAGCTCATCAACCTTCCTCTATTATTGCATTAGATAATGTCCAACTTTTATTTACCAATTTTATTACATTTTACCAGTTATTTATCAATTTTTAGAACAACACTTTGTTTATATTTTTAATGCATTTGCTTTATTCAAAATTGACTGTGTAATTATAGTTATTTAATGTATTCTCCATGATTCTTCTTTCGGATTAGTTTGTTTCTCTGTGTAGAATTTGGCATTTATGTAAGTCCATTTTTTGTTTTTACTTGTTGAACAAATACCAGAAGATATGCTCGTACATAATTTTTTTTTTTTTATAATAAAAAAATTATGAAACATTTGGTATTATGCAGAGTATAAAATTTCATATTTCATTTGATATTTTTAATAAAGCTACATTTAGCATCAAATATTCTTGAAAGTGCCAGTACGTTGTTGGAGTGTTATTAGTGATGAGAAACCAAAAACTATAAAAAAATTTATTGTATATAAAATTATTCAGTCCTACCAGAATAATATCATACAAATATTTCAAAACATTCTAATAGAAATTTTTTTTTAAAAAATTATGGAAAGCATTCATGCATCTTTTTTTTTTTTCAGGGAGCAACTGTTCGAAATGAAGGTGATTCTGTCATAATTGGACGAGTGGTTCGAGGAGGTGCTGCAGACAAATCGGGACTGCTCCATGAAGGGGATGAGGTGCTCGAAGTAAATGGTGTCGAGATGAGGGGAAAGTCAGTGAACGAGGTGTGCGACCTTCTCTCAGCGATGACAGGGACGCTAACATTCCTCATAGTTCCTTCGCTAGACCAAAGTGTCTACCTCCAGCATCATAAGGATACTCTTGTTAGTAATCCCTCCTTTATTTAAAATTTAATTAATTAATTAATTGAATTTGAAGAAATGAGTTTGTTGAGGTTTATAAATTCATATGAAAAGTAACATTAAATATTTAATGAGTTAAATTTATGCATATCAATACTTTAGGGTAAACTATCTAAGGAAATAGGTTATTAAATTAGTAGAGTTGTGAAAAGGCCAATTACTAATAATAACAAGTTGTGGTAAAATTCGGAACGTTTTGTGCTAGGATTTATTTTTCACAAATGGTTCTTTTTGAATATTAAAAAAAAATGTCAATCATTTGCTGAGAACATCAATTAATAATCAATAATACTAATCTCAAATTTACAGTTCAATATTTCTTAAAAGTAGAGGTTCTTTAATTTATTTGTTCAATTGACCCTTTGACAGACAAGTTAGGGCCATAGACCTCCTTCTCAGAATAAGATTATCAAATAATTTTAATTTAAGTACCTTGAACCAACTTAGTAGATGGCACTCAATAGGCCTCTATTGACTGCAGTGCTTAAATTTCAATTTATATATCAACGCTAATATATTATATCAAGCTGTTTCATTTTACATGTACAGCATTAATACATCTATACTGGAAAGGTGGCCCTTTCTAAGAGATATTATCATGAGAAAAAAAAGTAAACTATTTCACTTTCAAAAAGTAAATAATAGCTCTATAGTAGTCACTATGTTGTAATGTTTAATGTATCATGATTAAAGCTTGTAATGCATGATCTGTTTTGTTATAAAGGTCTACAGTTTCTTTATTTTTTTAATTTTAATGAAATAATTGTTTTAATCATTAAATGTAATGATTTCAGATGCATATGAAAGCAAATTTCGATTATGATCCAGAAGACGATCTGTATATACCGTGTCGAGAACTTGGAATTTCGTTCCAAAAAGGTGATATTCTTCATGTGATATGTCAAGAAGATCCAAATTGGTGGCAAGCTTATCGAGAAGGTGAAGAGGACCAAACATTGGCAGGGCTAATTCCATCAAAATCATTCCAACACCAGTAAGTATATCCTTTTTTTTTTTTTTTTTTTTTTTATTATGCATATGATAGTTACCTAAGACTGTAATATATCCATTTATATATTACAATCAACGATATGATTTTGAGGGTAGGACTAGAACAAACATTCTTTCATAAAAAAAAAAAATATATATGAATAGTTAATTTTCCTTCCTACTTCTTCAGGCACATCACTTTCCAACTTCTGAGACTTCTCAAATTGCTTTCTTGTTTGGTTTTTCTTACCACCAAAGTAGACACTATCCAGTTTCCATGTTTCTGTACAGCATAATTTTCTTTTTTTCTCATTGCCATTTACGTGATTACATATTCAAGCATGTCTGTTGTTTACATTGTTTTAGGTATTATTATTTTTTTTCTTTTGATATCTTCTTTAGTTTTATGTGATCAGAATGTAATAAATTTATGATTCTTCTTTTCATAAACAGTGATATCTGTTTGTTTTCCTAATGATGTACAATGTGGAATGAAATGTTGCCTGAAAAATATACAAAAATCTACTCGGAGCGATCGTATCCTTGTTTTTTTGATATCATTTTTTTAAAACTGTAAATTATATTGACTCCATAATTCAACTTAGTAACATTATAAATAAAATTTATAGGCGTGAAGCAATGAAACAATCAATCACTGGAGACAAACTGAGCAGAGAGAAATCGAAAAAAGCTGGAACATTTCTATGTGCAAAGAAAAATACCAAAAAGAAAAAGAAGAAGTCTTATAGCGACAGCGGGTACCCTATATATGCAACTCATACCGATGGTAAGTGCGCTATCTGATTGAAAATTCTTTCTTCTTATTTAAATGTATTATACAGTATTTAGCTGGATGATAAGTAGGTAAGATTTTCTATTAGGACAAAGGAATAGGTCCCCAGAACTGGCATTTGTTAATTGTTAATGACAAAAACAAATTTGAAAAATTCTGGGTTGATATTTTTCTTAAAAGGTTCTGATAGCAAATGAATTCATTTCAGTGAAGACTTTTTTCCCTCTTTTCATTGTAAAGATTCCTTAATTTTTGTTAGGAAAATACTTTTTTTTAAATATTAATTTAAATTAATCTGTAATATTCAGTATTTTATGTGCATTGCATTTTATATTTTATATTGACTAAATTAAATTTTTATTTCTTCAGATTTTGATGGTGATGAAATTTTAACTTATGATGAGGTTGCTTTGTACTACCCGAGAGCCAATCACAAAAGGCCTATTGTACTTATCGGTCCGCCAAATATCGGTAGGCATGAGCTAAGGCAAAGGCTCATGGAAGATTCAGATAGGTTTGCGGCTGCCATACCTCGTAAGTGTAATTCAATATATTTTTTAAATTTATAATTGATGTAATTTTGTTCATAGATGAGAATAATTTAGTTAAACTTATTATTTAGTTCAACTTATTCTTTACACTACAGTACTAGGAGATTAAGCGAAGGGCTTTTGGGCAGAAACCCTTCTGCCAAAAAAGAAAAAAAAATTTTTACATGGTCCATCTTTGTTTTTATGAGCCAAAAAAAATTAAACATATACAATATGTTCTCTTTTTAAATCATAATGCATTACACAATGCCTTTGTTAAGGTAGGCCTACAATTAAATTTTATTTTTTGTGTTGTAACATTCAAGCTCACGACTTCAAAAGGTGTAAAAAAAAAGCAGTTTTGATCAGTGACTTTCAAAACTTTCCCAGAGATAAAAAAAAAATTTCATTACTAAGTAACATCAGATTTATCAATTTTTTTATCATCCACATTCTCAGATATTTCAAAATTAACTATCAGGTTATGCTGCACTAGGCACTTTTAGGTTTAGAAACGTAATGTGGTGTATAGAAAACTGAGCTTCTTTTATTGCCTTTTTCACTATAAATTTGAGCATTTATTATTTTGAAACAAAGAGAGTTTAATTATTGTTGTTACAGAAACCATGAATTAAACATCATAGAGATGTTCTTATGAAGATAAATATAAAATAGATTTTGTAAAATTTTGCGACTAAAAGGAAATGTTTAAATGTGTTTTTGACTTATGTATGGGAACAATAAAACTTTTGAAAACAATACTATTGGTAAAATTGTATTACAATGCTGCATAGTGGCTCTTGTAAGACTATAATGAAGGAAAAATAAGTTATAATAATGCATCAAACTAATCCAACCAACTAAATTCTAAAACTGATGGCTTTTCCTAAATTAGCTCATGACTCATTTTTCTAATGCAGTGGAGTCCTGATAATCCAAACTTAGTTAATCCGAAAGTCTACTTAATCCGAAACCAAAAATAGGGTATATTCTTTGATGTAAAAAAGAAATAAGGTTACAGTAAAACCACAGTGATATTATGGAATATAAAATTATATTTTTGAAAATTACAAGAAAATTCCTAGTTAGACAATGTACTGAACTAATTACTGTACTACTGAACTTAGTTTGAAAAAATCTGTTAAATTTTTTTGTTGAAGAGAAAAATATCTATCCCTGAAACTCAAATTACACCAGCAGCTCAGAAAAATGGTGCTGCTGGAGTTGTAATGGAGTGTTGTGCTATGTCATGTAATGTAGCCACAGCGTCTGATTGGCGATTGGTAGCGATACCCTCTAATCGCTGTCACCATCTGCTTAACCTTCATTTTCGTCTGATACGTTAACAGGTTCTTTCAAAACCATTTCAGGAATCTGTTGATCTTCTATAATCTCATGGTCATGATCGTTGTCTCGAAAACACTCATACACATCATTTTCATTGGCATTTGTTGAGCACTATGACAAATCGTTAAGAACAACTTACACAACTGACTAGGTAGCATTCTGCTTTCTTATCACCCAATTTGTCCAGTGATTTACTTTTTTTTTTGGACAAATCTCAAACCATAAACAGTTTAATCACACATATTTATATTTATCACTCGTTATTATGTAATTTTAATTTAGTTTAAGAAGGATTTCGCTTAATCCAAAATGGATCTGATCCCAATCATTTTGATAATCAGGACTCCACGGTATCTCTTTAAGTAGAGAAGTATGATTTAACAAAAATACTAAACACTTAATATTGATTAAAATTAATATTGTATTTATAACTTACTAACATTATTTTTATTATTTATCAACAGATACTAGTCGAGCAAGGAAAGATGGAGAGGTGGATGGTCAAGATTACCACTTCATAACAAGAGCTCAGTTTGAGGCAGACATCTTGGCAAGAAAATTTGTTGAGCATGGCGAATACGAGAGAGCCTATTATGGCACATCCTTGGAGGCAATACGATCCGTTGTTAATGCTGGACGGATTTGTGTCTTAAATCTTCATCCTCAGTCTTTAAGGATCCTAAGAAATTCAGACCTTAAGCCCTATGTTGTTTTTGTCGCGCCTCCCTCTTTAGAAAAATTAAGACAGAAAAAGATACGCAGTGGTGAAGCATATAAGGTAGATAACAGTTTTTATATGTTTTTATACTTTCTTCTACGTTTTCATAATTTAAAATTTGTTTAATTGTCTCCATAAAACCTGTTTTTCTTGGTTAGATTTATTTTTATAACCAATGATGTGTGCTTTCCAAAGACTTAGGATTAGGGACAGGGAGTTATTGACTGAATTAAGATAAAAACAATCGAAAAGGAGAAACAAATATTTTGTATTTAGCATTAATTCATTTTATTGACTGAATCCAGGAAAAACAATTAAATTTTTATTTAACCTAAAAATAAATTTTGCTGTCCTCTATATTCTGTCCTCAGAGGCAAGTGCCCTCTTAGCCCCCCTCTCCTAGTTCCGGTTCAGGTTAGGGGTCTAGAAGCAGTAGATTTCTCTAAAAAATCAAGAATATGTGAAAGAGTGTACTACAATGTCAATGTCAATCCCTTTATAAAAAAAACAAACTTAAGAGTTAAGGTGGCAAGTTTGTCCCATTGGAAAGGACAATGATAATTATTTTTATTAACATGGCAGTGGACTCAATTTAAATTGGAAATGAAATAATTGAAGTATATTATTGGGTTGTCCGGAAAGTCCTTAGAGAAATTTTGACAAAAATTATAATTCGTTAAAAGTTTAAAATTGATATAATTACTATATTTAGTTTAAACTAAATATAATTACCGCCATTAGCGATTACCCTTTCCCAACGGCTCGGAAGGTCTATAATCCTTTTTTTCCAAAAATCGCTGTCTTTTTATACTAAGAACAATGTTTTTCCTTTTTTACACTTTCTTCTGTAGTACAGGATTTCCCTTGCGGAAAATTTTGGAGGGAACGGAAAAGATAGTAATCTGAAGGAGCGATGTCTGGAGAATAAGATGGGTGAGGCAAAACCTCCCATACGGCCTATAAGGACACAGTGCCGCAGTGTCCTTATAGGCCGAGCATTGTTATGTTGGAATATTTCACCTTTCCTATTTGTCAACACTGGCCGTTTTTCTTCAATTGTCCCCTTCAGTCAATCTAATTGGGCGCAGTAAACATCAGTGTTGATGGTTTGGTTTTGTGGAAGGAGCTCAAAGTCCATTCCTACCAAATACAGAGCATTTCCTTAGATGCAAACCGGTCTTTGGCGTTGCTAGTGTTGCCGTTCTAGGCAATCCCCATGATTTTTCTGGGTAGTGTTACTGTACAAAATCCATTTTTTTTCGCCTCACAATTCGCTTCAAAAAGGGATCCTCCACATTTTTTTTTCAGTTAAAAATCGCAAGTTGAAATTCCTTTGGTAAGGTTCCTTCCACTGAGCTCATAGGGAACCTAAACATCGTTGCGACAGTAGTAACCAGCCTTCTTCAGATGTTCAAAAATGCTCAATTTTCAAGAATTTAATTCTGCAGCTATCTCACTGATAGTAATAAGTGAATTGTTTGCAACGACAGCCTTGATATCCTCGATATCCATCATTAAACTCTGGCTAGCCTGGGGACAGTCTTCCAGATCGAAATCTCCAGATCTAAACCGGAAAAACCACTTCTGAACAGTGCAGTCATCATGCAGCTGAATCATCTCAGCATGAATCTTATTTGCAGTTTGGACTGTATTTTTTCTTTTAGCATATTATGGGGAAAATACTTTGTTGTCACTCATGTTCGGTTTGCACAAACTGGACGTACTGAATCTTGATAAAGACAAATCAGGAATGTAAACAGTTAATACATTGAGGAAAAATATATAAACAAACATAAGCTTAGTGATTCATTATGAGTTGAAAGAATAAAAATAAAACCTTATTAAAATCTCAATCAAGATAAAAATCTCTCCTAACTTTTCAGAAAACCCAAAACATATTTTCTTAAATTTATTTCATGGCTGTAGTTCAGTTTACTTTTGGGTTATAGATTTGATTTAACTAGCTTATTTTTTAGATGTTTGTTTTATAAGAAAAGAATATTTTCTCTCTGGATTGAATTGTTTAAACTATAAATTCACTATTATGTAAATTACAAGACTCTTTAACTTCCAGTTACATTTTAACCAACCATTTTTGTTTTTTTGAATTCCACAGGAAGAAGAATTGAAAGAAATAATAGAAAAAGCTAGGGAAATGGAGGATAAATATGGTCATTATTTTGATATGATCATTAACAACAATGATACAGAACGGGCGTACCATCAGCTGTTGAACGAAATCAATATCCTGGAGCGAGAGCCTCAGTGGGTCCCTGCAGCCTGGATCAAATCCACATGAGAAATAATGGTAATGTACCAAGTTTTATATGAACACTCAAAATACTGATTTATGGATTTTTTTAATATGAATGCCATCACATCCATTTGATTTTCGCATGCATTGTGTTACTTGACTTGGAAAACAGTTTTATTCTACATTTGCAGATAATCGGTGGAGAAGACTGTAAGTGAAGCTAGTAGTACGCCAGTGTATATAATCTATCTACTACAATAAAATGGTGCTACATGTCTGCTATGAATGGATGCACAAGGATAGAACAATCATCTGTGAATAATATTGTTTACTACTGTCTATACATATAAATACATACATATGCATTATATATATATACATATATAAATATAAATATAAGTAATATATATGGAATGCGATTACCCAAGTTGGGTTGTTTAGTCATTTTTTCAATGAGCCTTTTAGTGCCAATCTCTTTTATGTTAAGTTTTTGTAAAACTTCAAAAGAGAAACTGTATCTTATTTCAGTATTATACTTGATACATGTAAACTTTATTGATTGTGTTTAGGGAGTATGTTATTCTTTATTGTTTATATCATGAATGGTTATATATGTAATTAGATGCATGTTATTTTATGTAATATTGTAAATGGCATATTGAATTAATTGTTTTCTGCTTCAGAAGATTCAGTTTGTCGAATGCATCTGTTTGTACTTACTTTTAAAATTTATGTACTGATTTTTACCCTAAACTTTATTGTGTACAGTCATTTTATGTATGTATCTATGTATATTTTTTAATTTTTATGCATGTATCACGTATAAATTGTAAAATTTACCAACAATATTATATTAAAAGAGTTAATTATATATAGGAAAGAGTATAAGAAAATAAAAAAAAATAATAAGTGGAATAGATTGTATCTATTGTCTAGGCCAAAATTAAAGAGTACTTTTTAAATCACTTTGAATGTGTTTAATAAATCTTATAATTCACCTTATAATGAATAATATAATATTGATTTTATTATTAATTAAGATAAATTGATTAACTAAAAAACAAATAATGCTTAAATACTATTATAGTATTAAAGTCATGGTGTATTAAAAGAGAAAAATATGGATCAAAAAACTATTTCAATGCTTTCATTATAAACGGTTAAGATTGATTTTTAAGTTTTTGTTATGAAATTGATATGTTAGTATGTATATACATATATCTGTACCACACATATCCTTAAATTGGCTCAAATATTCACAAATGTTTGAAGTATAATTTTAAGACTTTTAAAATATTTATTCTTAAAATAATAATGCCTGGTGTTTATTAAGAATAATAATTTTTTTATTTATTTATTAAATTCAAAAGTGATTTAAAAAATAATTCTTTGATTGATATTTTATAGTAATAAAATATTAATGACTTAATACTGATTTTACAGTATGCATAATAATTATATAAATAAAATAATATAATAGATCGATATATTTTTGTTTAGTGAGAAAGAATAAAAAAAAAAAGTGTGCAATTTTATTGTATATTTCTTATAGGTTTATTATTAATTAGGTCTTGAGAAGTGTGATCTTTTGAAATCAATTATACAAAACACCGAAAAAAAAAAAAAATTGAAAACAAAATTCTTTTCTCAACCCTTTACTACGCCTTAAGGGTACAAAAGTAATTTGTATATATCTGTGGTATGAAAGATTCTTGCCTCGATAACTTAATAATTAGGGACATAGGGGAGGCAATAAGTTCGCTATCCGTTGGGCACTCACCATATTAACGGTGATCCCAAAACATTTCTTTCAAATTATTTCTGTAGAATTTTTTCAAATTCAACTCTTATACAAATTAAAAAAAAAAATCTCTAGCTTTCTTTGAAACCTCTTAAAACAGTTCTCAAACCTACTTACATTGTGCCAAAATAAAATACATATTTAAAAAAAGAAAAAAAAAGAGGAGTGTAATGTTTATGAATTTTATATTAATAAATTTAAAACAATTTTTAAAAGTTTTATCAGATTATATTTTAGAATGTTTTGTTTGTTGAAGAGCCGATATTCGAAGTGTTTTTGTAAATAAATATTATTACAATTATCATCCATCCTTCTTTGTTTTTATTTTTAAATAGTAATTATTGATTGATTATTTATATATACAAAAATATATCTTTTATTAGTGTTTATTATGTGTACAGTGATTTCTGATAGGTATTAAGAAAATGTATATTATGGCCTCATTTATATTTTAATAGAATAATAGTGGAATGGAGTTTTCTTTCGTCGTCGATTTACATTTTACATGCCATTTATCACATTTTTTGAGATTTTTCAAATGATACGCGCTTCCATTTCAAGAAAGCTCTACCAGGCTGTTTTGAACTTTACATTAATAGATTAGACTGCTCAATAGACCCAGGCAATCCTCGTTTGCTATCGACCTTCCTCAACCGATACTATTTCTACAATTATTCTATTGTCTTCAAAATAATCCATATAAGATAATAAAAGGATTTTGTAGACAAAATATATTGTTTTTACACAAAATTGAATACAATGTATATTATCTTTGTTGTCATACTCTCTTAGTAAATGGAACTTACCTCAGTTTGTACTTTATTTCTTCATCACCTTCAGCAACCAGTCAGTAAACAGTAAAAAACGAATGAATACTCAAAAGGTTACAAGATATGTGAATCGTACTGTACCTATGAATACCTATTCATGGCTGATCCCTGTTTTAACAGACTTCAAATACATCATATAAACTCAAGTAATCCAGAATAATTTTTATTATTTTTTTTGTGTAATAAAAGGCCCTTAATAGTCAGAACTAAAAGTCATTCAAATATCCATTTATAATGGTGGAGCTATTATTGACCATACATATAAACAAGGAGAAGTTGCAGTAAAGAAACAAAACACAGTAAGGAATATTTCTTTTAATTTGTGCTGGCGTTTCGGCCTAAATTGTTGGCCTTCATCAGTGTTAAGCAGAATAAGATATAGCGAGAATATGAAACCATTGAATAATAGACATAGAAACAAATTAAAATTATGTTTATATGAGTTATAAAAATTTAGTTATGAGAAATTAATGAAATAATTAGATATGAAAGATATAAACAAAAATAAATAAATTTATATAAAAATTACATAAAGATAAAAAACAAAATTAAAACTTATTGTAGTTATTTTAGCTAACGATTATAAAGTAAAACAGTATTATATTAGCTTTATATTTTTCTGGCTAATATAACTTCTATATTTATTTATTTTTACTTATGTTGTTTAAATATTCTATTTTATCATTCAAATCTCACTCTTTTATTTCATTTCTGATTATTTAAGTTTTCATAATTCATGCATACATTATTTTCATATCACATGCTACTACAATTTTTCATATATTTCTGTAATACCATGTACTATTCAATTATTTCATATTCTCCTACCTATTTCCTACAATATTTATATTTATATCATTTCTTTTATGGTTCTATTTTGCTCAGCTAAGCCCTGAGGTAACAACTTACAATTTAGGCCAAAATGCCTGAAAGAAATTTTACACTCATTGTGTGTTTTCTTTCCTGACCGCACCCAATTTCTTGAATATGCATCATTTAATGGTGCCTATTACTTCATGGGCAATGAACTTTAACCCAATAATAAGGAGTGACACCTAAAGATTTAAAGAATGGGTAGATTGTTAAATATTAGTTCTTTGTATCGAAATGTGGTTGAGACCGTGGTGCCCGAGAGTGTTAAGGTATCACCTTAGCAACCTCGAGTCTGAAGCAGTGCTGGTTCCAATCCGGAAAGGGTGGGTTGAAATTTATTTTGTGACGGACCCACGGAATGAATCTCAGTCTACTTAAAATAGTTGGTAACCTGGGAGGAATATGGATTTAAAAATCCGTATTTTGGCATCTCTACTTACTCCTTGCTTGCCTATAACAGTTCTGGAGATCTGATGGTACACTCCATTGGCCTTCTTCATTCGATTCAGAACCTCCTGGTCTATTTTACCATCTTTACTTATTATGGTCCCTAAATACGTATAAGTATTCGTAAGTTTAAGGTGTTCACCATTACACACAATCCTAAGCTCTGCGTTTTCTCTTCCGACACATGATTTTACTTTTGTTAGTGTTTATCTGTAAATCTCTAATCTTCAGTTCCTCATTCCATTCCTCCAAGGATGCTTGAAGAGCCTCTTCAGATTCAGCTATCAGTACGATATCATCCGCATATATCATCGCTTGAGCCAGTACTAGAGTTAGGTTCCAAAAACCTACTAGTGCTCTTGGGCATCTCCTTTTACACACCTTCTATATCTCATCCATAAGGAGGACAAACAGTAGTGGGCTTAGATTGTCTCCCTGCTTTACTCCCTTATGAAAGTGGAAAGGCCGCGATGTCTGACCATTAAGTCTTACAATGCCCTTTGGGTCTTGTTGGGTACACTGATTTTATGGCACTCACCAAGTTTGCTGGCATCCTTCTTGTTGTTAGTGTATCCCATATCTCTTGCCTCTGGACTGAGTCATAAGCCGCCCTCAGATCCAGGAATGCCAAGTAGACTGCCTTTCCCCTGTTCCACATTTTCTCTACTATCATTCTTAAGGAGAAAATGTGGTCCTGGTTCTGTCCATAGTCGCTTCTCTAATATCCTAGTGTATATTTTGTACATTACTGAGGATAGGCATATGGTCTATAGTTGCCACATTCGCTTTGGTTACCTTTCGTGTGTATTGGGATTATAATGTTGTTTTCCTATTTTCATGGTAGCAACTTAAGGTCCCAAATCTTCTGGAACAGCATTTGAAGGCATTTAATCATTTCATTGCCTCCATATTTTATAAATTCCGGAGCTATGCCATCTGGTCCTGGAGCTTTTTCCAGCTGGATTTTGTTGACTGCCAACTCCACCTCGTCTTCCCCAATCACATCGTCCATATCTTCAGGATGAGTGTCATCTACTCTACTTCTCCTTCTGCAGTCTCTGTAGTTATGATGAAGACGTTCTTCCATCCTAAATTTCCTCTGGAAGAACTGCCTCCAGACCTCCAACACTTCCTTTTCTTTGGTCACCAAATTCCCATCACAAACCCAGAGCCAGGAGAAATAAGCACAATGCCTGATACACTGAGCTACCCCATTCCATGGCAAGGGCGAAAAAATATTAAAAATTAAATATTAAATAAATTATTTAAAACTGAGAAAACAATTTGGTTAGGCTTTAAAAGAAATAAGTAAGTTAACTTTTATTTTTGATCTATTTAAAGTTCTTGTTATGATTTATTTAACAGTACAAAATTCATAAGAATCGAAATCTAACTAAATTGATAAGCAATCCCTGAATGTAAATAAGCAATCCCTAGCATGGTCAGTATTTATTTAAGCCTGCAATGAAAATTTGAATTTATTCACCCTCTATTCTGCAATATAAAATCAAAAGGGTGTCATGGGTTAACAAGTCATTCATTGCTCGTACAGGGTGGAAATGGCTCCAGTGGTTGAAATCATTAGTTAATACAATATAATTAAATACAATTCTGAATGGATGGAATATAGAACAAGAGAAATGGCAAAACAACACTAATAGAAGAACTCAATAATAATATAAAAATAATAATTAAGGCTTATTGAATCCTGAGGTTTGATGCTGATAACACATATCAGTCTTTACCTACTAATCATCCTCCACTAAATTCCATCACAACCCAAATCCTCAAGTTTGGACCAAGTACAATTCTCATATCTGCATTTCGATAGACAGCTAGGTCACTTGTCTATAGGATTAGCAAAGAACCAAGACAGCTATCAATTACCTGGGCATGATATTGAGAATTTTTAAGTAGAATGAGTCAAAGCATCAGTATGACAATAATACGCAAGTGGAAAATAGATAAAAGTACTCTAGTAAGAATATTTAAAAAATCTTTTCGTTTGTTAGAACTAGAGAGCTGGGTGACAATAGACAAGCATATTAATAAGAAAACTAATGTAGTTGAGAAAATTTCTCAGAAAAACTGCATTAGATAGGTTAAAAACAAGAGGATAAGAGAGGTTCTTGGTGTATGGCCAATAAAACAAATATTGGATGAGCTGAAATTTATAAGATTTGTTCCCATATGTGACTGGCGATTACCAAAAAGCTGATGTAGTTCCAAGAAACCAGATCAGAAAAAAATTCACACAGAAAGAATTAGCCCCAAGTGTGCATGTACTTGTACATGTAGACAGGCATGTTAAACTGAATAAAACTGCGGGCCGCAATAAATTTTCTTGAAATGATATTTTAAAGTGGGGATTCGGGAATAAGGACAGGATATTAAAACGTATTATGCAATACAGTGAACTTAGGGTAATAATCGATAGATAACATTGATCTACAATTGTCTTTTTTTCACTTTATATCTGAACAATGTGGGTCACAAAAATTTACCTCAGGGGCTGCGTGTTTGATACCACTCTAGTAGATGGAAACTACACGTCAGAGTTGAGAAAAATAGTAAACTACGAAAACCGGTCTGCAAGATAGAAGCTAATTCTCGTAGTTGGCGTACCGGATGAAGTCTCTAAAGCAAAATTATCCTACTGATTGTAATTGTAATTTATTTATTTTATTCTTTTTTTTTCAATAAAATGTATTTAAATTTTAGAGTAAACATGTAGGTAAATAATTAGCTTATACGATCTTCTTAATCCAACAGAATGACAAAATTCAGAATGGATTTTATTTCATAACGTGAAAATAAAATGCACTAATATAATTTTTGAATTTTAAGCTAATCTTTCAAATTGATAAAAATCGAGTTTCTCAGAATCATAAAAAAAAAGTTATAAATGCATTAAATTAGAGAAATAGTTAGGATTGACTAATATTGTGGCAACACTGTTCTTGTCCGCTCTTTCTTCAGAACGGTGTTAGTAATTTATTTCATTTAAATTTTAGTGCGTTTATTATCGTCTGATTTTTTTAGTTTCATATTAACGAATGAATTCAAGCATAAAAGTGACGAAGACATGAAGAATTCTTGCAGATATGTAATGTATAAAAATTATTTCTTTTATACTTTTTAAGTATAACTTATTTCTCACAATTTTTGAATTTCATTGAAGCATAAAAACATCATTTTACAGATACATTCTTTTGCTTACCAACATTTCAAATCTTGTTATTTTATTAATAATACAATCATCAAACTATATTGACAGTATTGTAATTCTGATTTTTATTTATGGAGAAGTGATAGTACTTTAGAAGAGGCAACAAAAATATATAAGTGAAATACTTTATCTTAGTTAATTAAGATTCAAATGCTCATTCTGAATATCGAGGTTATTGCATACTATTAATCAATAATAACTCTCTTTAGTTTTGGTTCCATGAAAGCTATCTTTATTCTTGAATTTTATTGGTAGATTCATCAAAAACAAACATTTAAAAAAGTTTATTTTGGGGTAACTGAAATGCATTGTACCTGTGAGTGAGTGATGAATTCAAAAATTATATCTTTTCAGGAAAGCAGTTAACAAGTTTGATTCATCTTGGTTATTAAAATAATTTTATAATTTCACACTGTGATATTTTACTACCATTTTTGTTTTATACAAAATACCATTTATACACAATGTAGTCAACTTTTATAACACAATGTTGATCCAAAGTCATTGTCAAAAATGCTTCACTAAGAGTACAGAAATGTTCCATGAAAGTTCTTCTTTATTTTAAAATTGTTTTACTATTATCTAACCTAATATTTATAATTTTTACCTAGTTTATCTTGATTTTTTTTATTAATTAAAAACAAAAATAAACGAATAGATATCATTGAACCACTTGAGTGAAAAAAATATTGCCATCTATTTTACTTTGTTTATAAAAATTTCTTTCTTTTATTATATGTATTTAATGATACACTATCCTTAAGAATCACTTCCTTCCTATTTTTGTGAAAAAAATTATCAAGGCATTCTCAT
Organism: Rhaphigaster nebulosa; assembly: GCA_948150685.1. Taxonomy (NCBI): domain Eukaryota; kingdom Metazoa; phylum Arthropoda; class Insecta; order Hemiptera; family Pentatomidae; genus Rhaphigaster; species Rhaphigaster nebulosa. The sequence continues at coordinate 72,505,550 of OX411310.1, forward strand.
GAGTCTTGTTAAATTTGCATCTTTTAACTTTGAGGTTTACATGCTTCTAATTATTTTATTAAAGGGCAAAATATAACTTCCGGTTGTAATTTACTTCTTTAATAAAATAATTACAGGAACTTCCTAAGAAATTATAAAAAAGAAGACAAAGGCTTCTAATTATTATGGAGTTGGCTCCGATTTTCTTATATATTATTGGTGAGTACACTAATAGTAATCGTGAATGGCCAAAATATTTACATTCAAAGTAAATATTTTGGCCATTCGGTATAATATTGGCGTACATTGGTGGAAAAAAAAAGGCTAACTCAAATTGAAATTAGCACTTACAAAGCAAAAGTGTGCTATTTTTAGAAAAAAGAATGGTATTCAAATGTTTGAACATTTCCAATGGTTAGGTGACCAACAACTTATGTCTCCAGGATATTGTGAAAAAGAGTGCACAAGTATGTTGCCATAATGATTTCAGTTGTAGGTCCAGTTTGGCATAATTTCTATGGATTCCAGGTTACATCGCTACATTATAAGATATTACATTGTCCTAGGTCAAAGGAGTTCAGAGTTACCATCTTATAAAATGTATATTACCTGAAATAATAGTGATAAATACTTGAGCTTTAATTTTCACTATTCCCTTCAGACATAAGTTATTGATGACCTCCTAACCATTTTAATCACAATTTAGTTTAAATTTAAATATTTTGGTCATTCACTATTTACTTATTGTCGGTGTACTCACCAATAATGTTTCCAAAAATTAGATTCAACTACATAATAATTAGAGGCATGTAAAAAGAACCTCTAATTCAAAAGATGTGAATTTGACAAATCTCATGAGAACGACACATATAGGATTTGATCTTATTTTTGATTATCTCTGCCTTCATAATAGTAAATTATTACAAGTTGTCGGACTTTCGGGCCTTGTGGACAGCTCTGGCATAAGGTATTTAGTAAGCCACGATGTAGGATTCTATTTGATGGATAATATGGTGTCAGTCGTATATATTAGCATTTGTTTTGTTTTTTGCCCATGATATTTATTATGAAATAAACTGTCGGCCTTTACAGATCAGTATGTAAAGTCTTGTCAGGGATAGTTGGAAAACTAGGTCAAAATGTTTGTGAAATTTTTTATTTTGGCCTCCCAATAAATTAGGGATTGATAAATTATTTGCCACTTTTATAAATTTGTTTTATTGAAAAGTAGTTTCGAATGTTATACGTTCATGTTCAGTTCTAAAAACACAAAAAATTCAAAAATAAGCAATTAAAATTATAGTTTGGTATTATTATACATATTAAATTAGATGTAATGTAAATCAGGATTATAAAACATTTATGAATTATGAATTTAATTAAGACAAGAAATCAAATGCATGTTGGTACTCACCAAGGTTTAAATGGATTATACCAAACAGAAAATTTTGTACTCGTTCCTTCTCGCATTGTACTAACATTGAAGGAAAGGTAGGTAGGATGTTTATAGGTAAATGATTTAAGAGTCAGGGTTTTTCCAGTAATGCTGGTGAGTAATTGTTTTTTCTGTTATAGATGGGAATAAATTTAAGATTGGACTATTGGAGATATTTATTTGGTCATTTAAGCAAAAATCTGGATTGGATTTGAAGGATTTTATTATTTCAAGTCTTTCATATATATTTAACTTGAGGCTGTTTTAAATGTGATGTATTAATTTAACTCCTGAGTCTTGGAATTCTCTGTCTTATTATTATATGCACGTATATAGTCCTTTGATCTCTGATTTAGTGATCTTCCAGTTTTTCCCGTGTGCTTGGCTGCACAATCATTATAATTTAATTTGTATACTCCGCTTTTTTGGAAAGGGTCTATTTTGTCTTGAGGAGAAGAGAAATATGAGGATAAGGTTTTTTCTATTTTAAATGCAGGGTTTAATTCTAGTTTTTTCAATTCATTTCCGACTTTGGTGAATATAGGACCGTAATATGGAATCATATTACACAAAACATAATCTTTCGGGATAGGGCTATCTTCGGGGGTTATTGAATAGATATCATTAATTATTTTTTTTTTGTATTTTGTAGTCTTGTTATCAACATACCATACTGCTTTTTTAATTAATGTTAAGACCTATAAATTTAAAATATATTTAGCAGTTATACATATATGAATATTTTTGTCTGCAGCATTAATATTTTCTTTATGTTTTCAATTTGTAGTCTCATTTGAATATTGAACTCATTATCTTCAGTTTTAGGATTAATTTTTTGTGTTTTTTCTTAAAATTTAAGGCCGTTGTCACCTATCAAAAGTTAACGTTAGGTTTTCTGTATAAGGTTCAATGTGATGTGTTTAGAATTTTTGCATATCCAAATCTTCCACATTTTACATTTTGTGTTAATCTATTGCATATAAATAATTCATCACACTGATTTCATTTTCTGCAATGGATTTAATTTTACTATCTCTGCATTAAATTTAACTTAATTAGTTGAAAGTAATAATCCAGACTTAATTTAATGGAAAGGGTTAGAAATAAAACAAACTTTTAAAAGTAAACTATATTAAAATAAAATAATTTATTGTTCTCTTATAGAATATTCATGTTTCTTCTACAATACATTTTACACTTAACTAAATTTTTATATAAATTTAAAGGGCCTTAGCTATAGCTATGAAGATTAATTTAAATGAACAGTTAGGTATTTATGGGAGGACAACCGACAGTATGACACATAAGAGCTAATATGGGAAGTACAATATCCGTCAACTAGTGCTTCTAAAACAAAAACTGAAATAGCACCTGAATAACAACTAATTAATGGAATGAAAAAATGCATTCTTCTTATGTACAATTTTTTTTTTTGTTTTTTATAGGAGTAAAAATAAGGAGATTTTAATCTTAATACATGTTTTATGACAGTAAAACTATCAGAAGGGAAAATTATAAAAGAATTACTAAGAAAAACTTTTTCTATTTTAAAAACAGCTACTTATTCATATAAGTAAATTGTGCTGGATGAAGTGGTAAGTTTGATATGAAAGTTTTCAAGACAGTTATACCACAGTAATGTTTAATTCTACCAATTATCTATATAACCTAGTTTATCTATGTACACTAAGTGATAGTGGCATGTTCTAAATTCTTTTAACTTTCCCTCTGACATGGTGTTACTCCCTGAAAAAAAATACAAATTACATGTGCCTGGTGTTGCCAAAGTTGATTCCCGACTGGTTAGCTCCTTTGTTGCTGCCATACTGAAGGCTGATCACACCTTGACCTGCTCTCATCTGCTCCTCGCTGAAGTTTCGAACGTTTTTATCAGCCTCCTTGGGCCCGATGGATGGCTGCCCGTATTGAGCTCCCTGAAAAGTTTAATAAATTATTTTTCCTTATAGATCATCTTAGATAACCTGAATAAAATAAAACAATGAAATATTTCGCAATGGCCTTGAAATTTTCAAATGGATATTGTTGACTTTGTTCTAAAAGACTTAATTTTAGGCTCCTAAATAAGTTCTATTAAGTCCAAAAGAGTAGTTCTCAATTTAACTTGAATTCATCACATTTTGCAGAAAATCATTTAATAAATACTTTTTATTTGACCCTATTATTAGCACAATAATAAATCTTGTGGACATTTTTTTTTATTTAGTTATTAAATTGTTTTTTATTCAGTAGTCTTCAACTGTAGGCATTCAGATTCTTCCAGAACTAAAAATAGTGAGCCCTAGTTTTGTTTGGATTCTTTCAAAACTGCTTATGAAGAGCCATTGGGGCTAGAATCTCTAATGGTAGTAATGAATACCTGAATGAAGATATTCTTGTGAGATAGTGTGGGCTGTTCTGTGATCCAACTGGCTATTGTAAATCCTGATTAATCTGGAGTAGTCAATTTAAGATAGTGAGGGGATACAATGAAGAGTCTGTTAAACAACGATCCTCACTCTGGCAAAACCTGCCAATTTTTTCCATCAAATCCTAAGAAATGTATTGCCCATTTTGGTTTGCCAAGAAAATTTTGGACAGAGCAGCGGGTTCAATTTCTGGGCCAGTAAAGTTACTCCAAGGTTTGTTATTGTAATATTGAATACGTTTGTTGTTCTTTATTGGGATTTAACTTGATATATTTTTAGCTTAATATTATTACCATCACATACTTTAGTTAACATAGTTGTTGGTCTATTATTGTACAATGTAATACATTAGACTCTGAACCCACTTAAGATTAATAAGGCAAGATTGATAAGCTCTTTAAATTAAATTCTAGCTAATTGCTTTTATCTTAAAATTAAAATTCTTTATTAAATAAAATTCTATATAAGAATCTAAAATCAAAACATTCTTTCTTGTTTGAGGAATTGAATTTCTTCCTATTAATTAGCAATTTATTAATTCATAAGAATTTTGTTGGAAATTTTCTATTAATTTATGAAATACCTACTGTCTTCATATTAATTTTCATTTTTTAAAAATAATTACCAAATGTCACAAATTTTTAATTTTACATTACATGGTAAAAAAAAAAAAAATAATAATTTGATATTCCCCAAATGAGATTAAGAAATCTGAAATATAATTTTTTAATCTTTAATAATTTGAATGATTTGGCTCGTACTGAAATTTGTGTAGTTTATTTTTAAAAATAGTACGAGACTTTTAGATAAAAGTAATCTTTTCATTAAGTAAACAATGTAATCAAGATAACCTAAAAAATTACAAAAAAAATTAATATGGATATAGAAATTGTCAAATCTATAGGTAAAACTAAACATGGTTTTTCAACAATACCTTTCTTCCAAGGGATTGCAAACAAATAACAACCGAATTGAGGTTTTGCTTTTCCCAAAGATCAACAGTTTGGAACGTCTCCTGTGCAGGAACTCCCATGGCTCTTGCATTTTCCAGAAAATTGTTGATGTTCTCCATGCATTTGAATGCCATCTTGCTCTCGTTGATTTTCTTTATTGATCCTGGCTTCATTGTGTTAACCAATCTACGGAAATAAAATGAGCAATTATAGAAATATATTTCAATCAAAAAATTTATGAATAAGGTTTTTAAATTATCAATTTTTTGGTTGCTTCCTAATAACCAATCACAGTTCTGAAATAAGTTATTTCTATTCTTGATAATTAATATTAGAGGAGTTATAATTCATTTCAAATCCTAATTAATTTTTTGTTTAAAAAGTTTATTTCAATTAATATAAGCCAGCCTTTAAGGTATAAACGATTTTGTAAGGCTTTTAAATGGTTAGGCAATGTTAAAAACCAGGAGGTTGAGATGAAAAAAAATTGAGGCTGAAATTTGATTAATGATCTGGCCATTGTATACAGGAACCTGACTGTAATCCATTTCACTAGTATTCACAAGATAAGCTACCATATATTTTCCAACAATATTTCATCCCATTAGTTACAGAATGGCTTAATATTTTCTACCCTTGTGAGATTTTTTGTTTCTGAAATGTAGAGTCATGATGGGACATAATATTACTTTAAAAAATCTAATTCAATTGGAAGTTTTACCTAAGGAAATATAACTAACAAAAAAACTAAATTGATAAGTATTTACTTTATTTTAGTAGGACTATAGGATATATATATATATATATATATATATATATATATATATATATATATATACATATATATATATATATATATATAATCTTAAGTAATAATAAAACCGTCAGTGTTTAGATTACTTTGAATAAACTAATTTTTTTTTTTTTATTATTATTCATTCGAATTAAATGAATTATTACTGTTAATTTCGTATTATCTTATTTATTATATCTTTAAAGTAACCTAATTATGACCTCAACTGAAAATTACCCACGCTTGGTGTCTTAAAAAATAAGTCAAGGTTCCCTTAGAGGTTTGTTCATCTCTTGAGTAAATAAATGTAAACCATTCATAAAAAAGAAGAACTATTTTATCATCAAACATTGTTAACATGATTGTAGTTTAAGGATGATTTTGGTATAATTCCTAGAATCAGAAGCAAACAAACTTGGGTACCTATGTACCAACCATTGTTGTGAGCTACACCTAATACTATTATTAATACTGCTTTAATTGGATTAGAACTGTCGACTTCCGCTCGCTACGTTCGCTCAAGAGATAACGATGGATCCTTTTTAGTTGAGGTCGGAACCTAAACTCGCATAAATACGAAGCAGTTTATGGTGTCAGTTTCTAATATCAACATGTGGTCGACCGTGAAGTACATAAGGACCCAAACTTCTACGTTTAATTTAAGTTTATATGTATCAATGTATTTTTAAAAAGTATGCAAGAGGGCGTGCTTTATCATCTTTATTGGATTTTACGGACCTTAGTAAATCATAAATTTGTTGTCTTCTAAATCTTTGCGACATGCTTATTAATGTACTTTTAGGCATCGATAAAACGTTGTTAGAGCACTAGATCCGCATTCCGATTAATAGAGCGAAAAAAATATTCAAGTTCAAGAAACAATATTGTATGGAAGCATTTTCTTTGTGGATTGCAATCTTTGAATCCTGACGAATTGGTGGATCAATAAACTGATATTACTGAAATAGGCAGTTATAGCGCTTATGGTATCGGATTCGTAAAAGCTCTTATTGAGGTGCTCATGGTTGGAAGAATTGTTATACCTCCTCATGAGATAAGAAATACCTTGACAGGAATCCTACCCTACCCTTAGATAACAGCAGGTAGAGAAAGGGCAGACACAAGATAGCATGCTAACAAAACAGAAACATTTTTGTAACCGATAGTCTTTACTAATTTTATGCACTTATATTTATTTTTGTAAATTTAATGCTATATTTTTACAACGGCTGATTCGTGTTGTCATGAATGGCTATATGACCAATCTTCGCACGGATATCACTTTTTCCGTTAAAGTTAGTGGTAAAGGAAGGTAGCTTTTGTGTTTTTGATTCTTGTCTCAAGAAACTTCCATTATTTCCTGTAACCGGTCACAATCCAATTAGATAAGATTCCGGTCCTAGTAATATAATATATGTTGCGTAGCTTTAGAGGAAGAGGAGGTGAGACAAAAGCTTGGTTTTTCATTCCACAACTGCTCCTAAGCAACTGCAAAACTAAAATTATTGTTGCAAAAACTTAAGTATTCCCTGGTGACGCAAATGATTCTTTTGAAACAATATTTCTATTTCAATTGCTTTCTCATTTAAGCTATTTATTAAATTAATGAAGTTCCTTGTGATCTTCTTTTGCAGGATACTTCATTCTCATAAAATGCCGCAGAATGAGATTCTGCTCAGAACTGCTTTGTAGGTATTAAACACATAAAAATAAGTCAGATTATTATATAAAATGTTGGGGAAAAATTGTCCATATTCTATTCGTTCTAAAACACAAATCATTTCAGATCAACATCTGATCAGTATCATCCTCTGCCATATAAGGACCGTGTTTTCTTAATGTGGGCAGAAATGGATTGGTATTGCTACATAGTGCCATGGAAAATGTTGGCTCTTGAAGATGTTATAATGCAATAGGAAACCTCCTGACGCTGCACAGATGGAATGCCTAATGGGTGAGATCATGGCCACTCGAGAAGTTGATTCATTAACGGTATGCCTTCTGTGGGAGGAAAAAAAATACTATTTAATAAGATGAGGCACAGATCAAGGTATCTTAGTGTGGTTTTATGACGTGAGGTCAGACCGAGGTGGTTACTGTTTATGTGAGCTCGATTGTAATCAAAAGTAATGATAATTCAATAATCACTCGAATAAAGCGGTTAATCGGTGAGAACACGCCAAAAATGCATGGTTCCAACTGATATATTCTCCATCTTGGACTAAGACGACAAGGGCCAAGGCGCGCTGAGGTAGGGATTGCTCTGTACAAGGTTCACACATTAATTATTTCCCCCAACCGCCATTAGAGGGCTCTATTGCGCCTTCCTTTCCATCGACACGCTACGCACGAAAAACTTTAGGTGTCGTTCCAGTTTATCATTAGTATAGTATAGTAAATTAATTATTAAATATTTTGGGGTTTGTTACGCGCTGTTTCCAAAAGCGTTTCCAACATATGGACAGTATAACTTACGAGGTTTTGTAGGCCTACTGTTGATATGTTGTTTTTACCAAAATAGTTTTATACTTTAAGTAAAGCCATTTTTAACGAAATCTATATAAATTCTTTCATATATAATATAAATTATAATATAATTATAATATAAATTTATTTTTTAGTGCCTTTACCCAATGCAAAACTTTTCCTCGCTGTGTAATTATTAATTTTTCTTTTCTTTCTTTCTTGCCTATTGACATTTTAGTCTCTGAGACTATAAGCCACAAGGTCCCCAGTTATAACTTTACCCAGTTCTATTCTTGGTTTTTCTTTTTTCTTAATTTTTATTCGGCTTTCGTTCCAGAATTTCTTTGTAAAACCTCTCCAATACTTCTTTAAAAATTGACGAATCTTAATTGTATATTTTTTTTTCCAATAACCTCGAGAATGGAAATATTTACTTCCATTATCTATCTGTTCGATATTTTTTTTCTTTCTTTTTTGATTTTCTTTCAGATATTCTTTTATTTTGATTATTTGTTTATCTTCGGTCCTGAAGATAGTTGTGCGAATTGCAGCCTGCTCTATCTTGCCTTACTTTAATGCATTGTGATAAAATTTTTCATTGATAAGTTATGATCTTACAATTAGTTCCCGTAACTCTTTATCGGTTTATCGTTTATCTTAATGCGTGCACCTGAAGGAAATCTGAAAGGAGATGAATTCTTGGAAAATATTTCGTATTGTAAAGCCAGTTTTTAACAACTAGTTCAAGGTCGGTAAAACAGTTAATCTGTCGTTGGTTGGTTAATATAATGTTGGAAGTTTTGCATTGTTATTCTCGAATTGGATAACCATTAATCTTGTACGATGATTGGCCTGGGTTTTCACTTCAAAATTAAAGTTGTGCTCAAATTATTAATTTATTTATCAATAAATTGCTATTGTATTCAGTCACGTTTTTCAACGATTTTTTAATATTAAAAATTGCCATGGAACGAGCTGATACAATCAAAATTAATGCTTTATCCTTGGAAATATATTGTTGGTTTGGTTGAAGCGCGCGCCAATACGAAACAGTGGAATTGGACCGAAATGTTCGAAGTTTATCTATTTAGGTTTATCGCTGTCCCTAGCTCACTTTAAAACATCAAGTTGGACATTTATTTTCTCAATACTACTTACATTTTTTGTTTTTTTAAAAAAAGATTAATCTTTATTTTCTGATCATTTAAATGTGAAATGCGTATTAAATTGTGAATGCTTTTTATCAAATTTTCGTATTATGGAACTCTTCTTCCAAGCCAACGATATATGATGAATGCACTTATAAAAAAAAACACATCGGAAGTGGTAAAGATTTTTTTTAATGATCATTCAGTTTTGGTACTGATTCTGTTTGTAAAAAAAAAATACCATTCGACTGCAATAACCAAACCATTTATGGATCCGTTTGAAGGAAATAAAATAAATACCAAATCCAAAAATGTTTTTCGTATACGATGGATACGGTCTTCACGGAATGGATACATTCAAAAGACACTTCTGCAGTTCCTTTCATGCCCTAGCCGATCTAGGACGTCTTATTGAACTTAATGGAATTCGTCTTGCCGTCTCCCGTTTCTCTTCTTATGTCCTCTCCTTTATGCTACTTTATGAAGATCCTTCAGGATATTTTTTTTTTTTCCTGTTCGCCTGAGATCTACATCGCTTCGTTCCACATTCCAACCATAGTAGCGGTACTATTGTATGTGAGAATCACGAAAGAGGCGTAATTCAGTTTAAAATTTAAATTATCTATAAATAAAACAAATACTTATCCTGGAAACAAATTCATATGCTTTTGTTATGTTTTATGTGCACTATTGTGTGTGAAAATGTATTCATTCTAAGCTACGATGAGATTATATGCCATTAATATATACAGGTACACCTTTAGTGTTTTTCTATTTAATCCTATATTTAGGACAGAATTAATAAAGTAAAACGTGTCGTATTTAAACAAATAAATTTATTTGTTTAAATGCACCACCATATTTACAATATAACGGCTGGATGAAAATACATTCATGTCCAGAAAGTCTTCTTTATTTTCAAGGGCAAAAATGAATAAGTTAATAACAATCTTTTATTTTTCAGAAAAACGTATACCCTTTTTAACCCATACTATTTTTTCTTACATTAATGAGGCAACGTTTCGGACAATCAATGTCCATTTTCAAAGTCATCTATTTTATATATTTATTTATTATTCTTTTTTTAGCCTAGTAATGATATATTATGTGTCAATTTTCCTTTCATCATTTATCAAATATTTAAAAAAAATATTTTCATATACTGTCTCTCTGATATCTATAGACTGTTCTAAAGACATAAATATAGTTATGAAATGCATTCATGTTTTATCTCTGTATCTTATTTTTTTATTTTTTTTATTTAAGACTGAAGCTCAAATAAAAATATTGCCTATATAACTCGAAATGACTAAAAACTAACCTATATAACTCAAACTATTTTTATCTCGAACTTTGTATAACTCGATGTACTCTCATTTCCTTGAAGTACGAGTAGCCGAAAGTTGATTGTACTATCGCTGTTTACATAGATTAACTGAAGAAATTACATGAAGTTGCTTTTATGTTTAGGAGTGGGTTATCTTAGTGAAAAAGGAACTGGTGTCTTGGCTGTCCACTTCGTTTAAATTTCATGTAAAGGAACCGAAGAAAATGACGATTTATAGTAAACTACTATATATTTATGTATATTTTTTTATATGTAAGCTAGGTTTGAATATATATATTTTTTATGGTCAGGAATCGAGGACACTGCTGAGGACCCTATTTAATAATAAAGTACAAGTGGAAATATTTGTTTTTAGAAGTTACAGGTTACTTATCGTCATTAGATAATAATAATTTTGACATCCGCATGCAGGTATAGAAGGATCAATTTAATTAGGGATTGATAAATTATTTGCCTCAGTTCTAAAAACACACAAAAAATTCAAAAATAAGCAATTCAAAATATAGTTTGGTATTGTTATACATATTAAATTAGATTAATATAAATCAGTATTATAAAACATTTATGAATTATGAATTAAATTAAGATAAGAAATCAAATGCATGTTGGTACTAACAAAGGTTTAAATGGATTATATCAAACAGAAAAGTTTGTACTGGTTTCTGTACTGGTGGTACTGGTTAAACGGTTTAAGGGTCAGGGTTTTTCCAGTAATGCCGGTGAGTAAATGTAATACATTCGAAACTAGTTTTCAATAAAACTAATTTATAAAAGTGGCAAATAATTTATCAATCCCTAATAATAATTTTATTATTATTTTTTTAATTTACTGTTTTTTTTTATTATAACTACTATAAAAATACTATAAATAAAAATACTATAAAAACTATTTCAAATGTCAATGTGTTTTAAAATTTCATGAAATTTAGTCATTGGCCAACTTGTACTTATACTTTTGTACCTTCCTATGAAATAGGGTGTGCCTATAAAGTAACAAACAAGTTGTTTTATATTGTTATAATGTTTAAAGACTGTAAGATTTAAAATGGTTAGATTAAAAAACAATAAATTTAAAAAAAAATTAATACAATTATTATCTGACGACGATAGGGTAACTTGTAACCTCTAAACACGAACCTTTCTACTTATACTTTTCCTACTTGTACTTGTACTTTAGTACGAAATAGGGCTCTGATCAGTATCGTCGATTCCTGACCATAAAAAAAATGTATTCAAATTAACTTGCATTTAAAAAAAATATATAAATATATAGTAGTTTGCAGTAAATCGCCATTTCTCCCAATTCCTTTACATGAGATTTACTACAGTAAAACTGGAATTTTGGATATTTGACCTTCTTACCGTCCTCGACAGATATCTTAACTTCAATACTTTTGTAGTGCATAAGTACTTTTGTACTTTATTATGAAATAGGGCCCTGGTGCGATATGAGATTCAGGTTCGGACGTTAAGAGGTGGAGCTGATTCGATTTAACCCTAATGAAGGAAACGATAAATAACAACTCCTCGTTTGAGCTCCTGAAGTTCTTGCGGAGAACTTTCCTCAAAGACTGCGGTGACCTAAAAGCCACTTTGTGAAAGGCCCCGCACACACACCGGGACACCGCCCACACTCGCTTCTTCTCTAACCTTGTTCGGGTAAACTTGTAACCACTTTCCCGGGAAGACACCGTCCCCATTTCCATATAAATTAAACTGTCTACCATCGACCTTCATAGGGTGAAAATAGACAGCGGTGGGGTGACGGTTAGCTGAGCTGAAAGCAATGTCAAATCATGAATTTCTCACTTGGTTTCCCAATCAGCAGCATATTGAATACCGTGAATAATTTACGTTGCCGCGGCATAAATAAAGTCCGAGCGCTTCCTCCTCTTTAATCTTTGAAGCCTGTGTTTATTAAATATTTATCTTTACTAATGGATTAGGTATCTTATTTTAAATTCAGTGTATGCATATTATGAATTTAACGAAAGATTAAGATATTTATTTTAATTAAGAAATTCGGTAATTGATGAAGTGGAAGGGGAAGAGCCGATTTCTTCATGGGTTCAGTAGTACACCTTCAATTAATTAATTGAGGATGGAGAACTAGTTTTTTTGTTTCGATATGGTTTTCAATGGTGATATAAAATAATTGCCTATATTTTGAATAATAAGCTATCAATGTTTGATTATAATTTATTTATTAATCTTATGAAGAGTGTTTACAGAAGCGAATATAGTTCTCGATATTCAGTTGAAAATATCTCTTGGGGAAAATATGTCGTTGCCCTAAACTCCGTCCTGTGGAATAAAGCAATTTCACTGGAAATAAAATAGAAGATTCACAACATTTTTGTATTAGGAACAGTCTCATATGTTGCCGAAATTTGGATAATGAAACAAGTCACATCTCCTGCCAAATATATATAAATTAGAAATAATAGATAGAAGGAACATGGATGTTGCTGCAACAATTTATTAGGAGACCAAAATCTAAAATTTCCCAAACATTTTGACCTAGTTTTCCATCAACTATACTAAATTGTTTAAATATTTTTTAAATATTGGGAGAGCGGTGTAGCTGAGTGGTAAGCTACTGTGTTACCATGCTCCCGTCCCAGTTTCGAGACCGGCTGTGGCAGATAATTATTTATTCTGTTATCAGCCGTGGATCAATCCTGTAGAATAGAGGGACCCTCCTGGGGCTCACCCAGCCTCTATAAAGTGAGTACCCTTAATTGGGGGAGAAAAGCTGACGGCTGAGCGTGATTTCTGCCAAATCACCTCCTTGCACAATCGTTGGCTTAGAAACAGTACGGTCCTTGCCAAGTACTGAACCCAAGACCCTTCATGGATAGTGGTTTTTTTTTTTTAATATTTGAATTTTCCAACTATATCATGAAATATTTTTATTTTCCCAACTCTTATGGGTTTGAACTTATCACTTACCTGTTTCGAAAGTCGACACTTGACAACCATTTTTTTTTCTGTTCAGCACAGCATTGCATCCATAAAATCCCAATTTCTTAAAATTTTAGCAACTCTTAGAGTTAAATGTTTTACCAAAATTTTCGCTGTTGAAGTAGATTCTCAAATCACAAATTTCCAAACTTTTTGGTCTTTCTAATTATTTGGGGAAAGGGGTAACGCCCCTCTCTCCTACCCTTGCTATGATGTCTCTGGATATGAGAAGAACTTTTAAATACTTTTGTTTGATTAAAGGATAATTTAATACATCACGGATTGGTCTCGGTTGCAAATATTTTTAATAGGTCTCAAGGTTGACAGGCGTTCCATCTCGTAATCTATCTTATACGGTAATTAATTAAGCGTAATTCTATCCAGTAATTACCACGAGTCGCTTTTGCATTAACTTATTACTTCAGATGAAAGAGTTTACACAGAAGGTTGCTTCCATCGAGCTAATTAAATTACCGTCAGAGATATTTTGTTCACAAATGGTCTCGTTATTAATTCAGAACTTTCGATATTCAAGTTTTTTACTTCTTTTTTTTTTTTAATAATCTTTAATAACTTTCTTAACTAAAAAAAAAAATCCCAACCTGCAAAGAAGGACGCCGTCATTGAGGACTGCATAGAAGTTGTCCATGTCTCCAGAAGTGTTGCTCGGCTCTCCGATGATGGCCTTGATCCATTCCAGGCATTCTGCAGCATGCTCTTCGCTGTACTTACTGTTGATCTGGAAACAAAAAATTGTCACTTATAGGATATCCTAAAACAATTTACATTTTATTTGTTTCTTTATTATAGCCAAAATAGTGCGATTAATCCGTTTTCTTTTAAACATACTAGTCTTATGTTTTTAATTAGTTGCCTAATACATCTAAGGATTTTACATCATAAAAGTTTCCTATTTTATTTATAACATTATTCAATATTGATGAAGAAAGAGAGAGCCACTTAAATTTAAATATATATATAATTAATATGCATATAATATGTGTGTGTGTATATATATATATATATATATATATATATATATATATATATATATATATATATATATTGTAGTAACGTTTTGACCCTTTTTTTAAATGTATTCACCATTTTCAAGCTTATATTATTTTGCTATTATCATAATCTATATAAATTATTCTCTTCATAACACTCAAAAGAAGTATACTTTGAAGAATATGTTAAATATTTTTATTTTTTCAAATGCTTCCATTTTTTTACCATTCAGGTCAATAGTGGCATGCTGATGACTTTGCGTATATAAATTTAATTAATACTTCCTTTGAGTGGCATAAAAAGAATTATTTATATAGCCTATGGTGGAAGCTAAATAAGATAAGTTTGAAAATGACTAATAATAGTAAAAAAGGGGAGAGAAAGGCCGAAACGTTGTTGTATACTATGATGCATTGAGCTAAAAAAATTGTAAAAAAAAAAAATTTGAATGATGGATTATGTATTATATATTTTTATATATGATGTTTCTTAATCTAATTTGATTAATTTTATAAATAAATTAAAATTACCATTTATTATTAAACGAAAAATGTATATAAAGGTGTCTATCATAAAAGTTCTCTGTTTTGTTCAAACCAATCAGTTTATGTCAATGATGGCATCAAAAATAAAAATAATAACTGAGAAGTATTCATTCGAATAATAGATAGTTTACAAGCCTCCAGTTAATACAACTACCATATGCTTAAAAAAATAATTCAGTTGTCTAATATATATTTATATCGGTTTGTTTATTTACAGACGTAAAACCTTTAGGTAATGAACGCCTATTATTTGTTTGAAATATACAATTTTTAAATATATTTGGTGTGAATTAAAAAAATATATATATTTGTTAATATAATAGATGATAAAAAATAGAGAAAAATCTCTAACTCTGGAATATCCAGTTAGGTAAGCAGAAATATAGGTCGGTGGTACAATATTTTATAAACATATCCAGCTTAAGCTCCTAGCCTACATAGACGATGTTGACATAATCATACATTCAACGAGGGACGTCACAGAGGCATTCCTTGCATTGATTGGACCAGCAAATACACTTCGCCTGAAGTTCAACGAAGCGAAGACCAAGTACATGGTGACAGATGACCCTATAAGGCCTGGAGATATTGTGACCATAAGCTCGTACATTTTTGAAAAAGTGACGGAGTTCACTTATCTAAGGTACAAATGTGTGACAAACATTTAGTGACAAATTACAATAATGTAGCGGCTGAAAAGAGAATTATGACTGCCAATAGATGCTATTTCAGCTTACGCAAGCAGTTTTGTAGTCGTCTTTTATCTAGGCAGACCTTGGTCCAGCTCTACGAAATCTTAATACGGCCAGTTCTGCTCTATGGGCACTCAGTAAAAATGACGAACATGATCTCCTGATCTTTGAACGGAAAATTATTCGAAGAAGATACGGAGGAATCCAAACTGCTAGGCAGTGGAGGAGACGATCCAACAAGGAATTCATCGGCACATTCCCCAAACCCAACGTCGTCCAGACTATCAAATTGAGCCGGCTAAGGTCATGTGTCAAGAATGGGAGAGGAGGGAATGACGACGGAGCTCTTGATCCAATCACTGTACGGCACAAGAGAGGAAGACTTAGATCGAGATGGCTTCATGGTGTGCCTGAGAATGCTAAGAGTATTCTGGGAATAAGGAACTGGATGGGATCCGCACAAGACAGGGACAAATGGCAGAAGCTGCTGGAATAGGCCAGGACTCGAAACCGGGTTGTGGAGCCACTGTGATGATGATGATAATGATACACGTTCCGCGAATATTATGAGAATATGACAGCATGATCTTCACTGCCACAATCATGGGGGTTCTAGGAATATATAGCTTCTCAATCATTGTGCTGTAACAAATATCTTACTCAAAAAAGTATTTATGTTTAAGAAAAAAAAATAATAATGTTATAATTCAAGCTTATTCTTAATGATCGCTTTCACCAAGAATATGGCCGAATTTTTACTTTCATTTCTACGTAAGGTCAGATTGGTAAATAAATAAATACAAGCAACTGTGCAGTGATTGATCAGACATATTAACTGTTGTCTATATTGATGAACGAACAGACAGGCACCGCATTCCTTTACTATAATTTATCAACATTTATTAGCTCGCAGTGAAAATGGAGCCAGAACTAAAGCCTTCGAGTAGAAGACTGCTGCTCATAATGTTCAGATATTTATAATTTATTCTCATCATCCACCTATCCTAACCTTTATCAGGTTATAGAAAACTACTTTATCAGGTTTGAAATTTTCTGAAATGTTTCTACTTCGGGCCTGATGAAATCCGTTCAAAGAGACATGAATGTATTATCGATCTTCGTTACCGAGAAGAAAAAATAACATCCACATCTATTCATATCTTCATTGGTAAGATGAAAGAGACAGATGACTCACTTACCAGCTGTAGCAATAAAGTTTTCTGCAGCTGCTGGGCAGGTGGGAGGATAGTGGATCTGCTATGGTCGAGATACCATCAGTAAGGCCAATTTTCTTAATGGTTGATGAAAACAATACCAAGCAACAATAATCAGCTGTAAATAAGTTGCTATTCTTAATGTTGTCGATGTGGTCATCCGAAATATTTTTTTTAAACAACCAGAATTGCGATATAGGTTATTAAAAGACAGTATTGAATCGAATTTCGTTTATATTAACTGTTCTTGTTGTAGGATGAACACATTGCGCAACAAAACATCTCAAGTTAGCACTTTTTTGGATATTAAAATTGATATGACAGGAAAATTTCATGTTTCTAAATGCTTCAAACTTTTATTAGATGCTGATATTCGATAAAATTAAGTGTAATTGGGTTGCGCATGTTCAGTCAATATTATAATCCTAGTTCAATCGTATTTATGAAGCTAAGTTCCTTGCACAGAACTTAGACTTCTCCCTAAATATTAAAATTGATGGTAGGAATTGGAATTTTTCTGATTCAAAAACACTTGATATTTTACGATTTAATTAATTTGCATTTCTTTTTGTCCTAAATATTGGTGTATTGTTTTTTAATGATTATGTTTAATGTAGTGCTGTGTATTTTCAGTTGATCTGATATTACTTATCAGTTGTTAGCATTACGTTTAAATTTGCAGCTATGCTAAT
Organism: Rhaphigaster nebulosa; assembly: GCA_948150685.1. NCBI lineage: Eukaryota > Metazoa > Arthropoda > Insecta > Hemiptera > Pentatomidae > Rhaphigaster > Rhaphigaster nebulosa. The sequence continues at coordinate 72,523,216 of OX411310.1, forward strand.
GTTGACTCTCTTTCCTTTAGTATATTGGCTTCCGGTTCAAATAATGGGACAACTCAAAAATATTTGTCCTGTGAATATATCAATTGAAGTATTTGTAAACTGCTGGTCAATTTTCACCTGTATTTTGGACTGTAAATGATTTGAAACATTTGCAGTCCAAAAACATAACAACGAAGTGATCGACAACCAATTGGGAACCAACATAAACAATGGGTTGTGGAACAGAAGACCAACCTCCGCATTAAAAAATCTGTGTACCTCCGGAAGCGAGAGCGGAGTTATGCTTGACAAGCAGATTAGCCGAACTTCAAGAGCTGAAATGAAGTATCTGCTTATGAAGGATAGCAGAACAAATTAGAAGAAACGAAAGGATGGAGAAACTTATAACTGCTGCATCAAAAACCATCCTAGAGAAGTGACAGCTTAAATAGTTTGGCCACGTTTGTTAAATGAATGAAGATCGGGAACTACGCGGAAGGCCAAGATTTTTATAACATGATTTTATCCAGAGGATTGGAGGAAAAAACGGAAAAACACTAACAAATTGCAGCTCTGCAAGGACCGTGAGGTCTGGCAGCGTTGGATCGTGGCCCTCCACGCTAGAAGTAGTGCAGAGAGGAAGAGTAAGAAGAAGAAGGAATTTGAGTAATGTGTACTATGTCTATTTTGTCAAATGTTCTGTATGTGCTTTGCATTTATGTGGTCTTGTCTTTCTCTTCTGGGATGATCCCTAAATTGGCAAAACGTCTATAATTAATTATTGGTTAATTATTGACTCGTATTGGAGGGACCCAATTTAGGATTCTTCCAATAATACCCTAAAAAACTAATGTTGTTTAAATTAAGTATTACGTACTAAATTTATACCAATTACCTAACTTTAGATTATAAAATATATTTATAATGTTTTGAATTTATAAGTAAATTTTTGTAAAAATTTCATAAAAATTAATTGCATGTTATTCTCTACCATCGTTTGGTTCTCAACATCACTCTGGAAAAATGAAACTGGGTTCCCTAATTTGACAGCTTATCCATAATTCGACGTCATTCTTTTTCAGAGGAATCCATCAAAGCCAGTGCTCTATTGATTTTCAGTCAGCAATGCTGAAAGTATTAGTTCCAATCTTAGCACGGAGGTCGTTTTTTTTTTCCTAATTTTTATTTATTAAGTTTTTTTTCTGTCTAAACTTACTTTTACTTACAACAGAATGTGTTTTCATAAAAAATAATGGTGAAAATTAATAAGTATACTCCAAATCATTAAAGTGTTGAATGGTTACATTCAGATCATAAGGCCCATTATCTTCAAATTTATGTTACTCCAAGACATTTATTATTTTTTCTACTTAATCTTCGATATGTTCTTGTCAGTTTTCGTTATTATTTTTTCTACTTAATCTTCGATATGTTCTTGTCAGTTTTCGCCAAAAGTTATCAGTCCATAGTTCCCAAGTGTTTCGGTTCTCTCGGTAGACAGAGTCACTCCCAAACAATGCTACAGGTGTAGGCTAATTGTCCTGGCCAGGCCACCTGTGCCAACAGGTGAAGAATGTACATTCCTTCATCCTTCTCGCTAATTGAAACTGGCAGAGGGCACTTATCCAAAAGTCTGTCCTTGAAATGCTTTACCCTCTGCTGTTTCGTTCCCATAGAAGGAAAGTCGTCACCGCCTATTCTTGTATTCCTCGGACAATAAACAGGATCCACCTATTCCATAATATGTATAAAGTCAAACCGTTTTTGTCAAAACTTTTAGACTTTTCATTTCAAAAATGTTTTAATCGTAATGAGAAAGCCGTGATTGAAAATGTCAGTGACAAAATAATGTGTGTAGAGATAACGTTATCTGTCGGCGAAGGTTGGAGCAAGGACTACAACCAAGCTTTGCCTTTTGAAAGCATTTTATTTTGATTCTGTTGGTATGTGCTCATGGTAGAAAGAAAGGAGGTCTTACTACATAACCATATAATTATTATTATTATTTCATTACTTAAATATAATCTTAGTAAAATTGTGAAACATGTTCGGTAGTAGGATGTGAATTTTGGTGTACTCCGAAGTCCCATGAGATGCTGACCACCTCATCTACTTCAACAACTGTTGGCCAAACAGCAGTTCGTCCTTACCAACCACTGAACCTAAGACATGGTTTGTAGTGGTACAGCTTTACATACTACACATCATTAAAAAAAAAAAAAAAAAAATGAAATATTCTAAAATAATGTTTTTCGTCATTGTTTCCAAAAGTAAGAATTTATTTACTTCCCTACCTACTTAAAGTAGGTGTATGGGAATCAGTGGAAACAAGTTATCGAATTCTAATTTCCTTTATATGTTTTAGGGTTTGAGTTTTCTGTTTATGAAAAAGCATTAATTTTTTTTTTTTAAGTTTTATTTGGTTATCTTTGTCCTGCATTCCGGACCGCTCATGCTTCTAAGGAGAAAATTTGTGTTTCGGAAAAATCTAGGGTGGAGATACAGCCATACTATACAACCATATAGTACAATCCGTTATAGGTATTACGAGAACTTGTTTATGAAAACCTTGAAATTTCTTCTTTCTCTTCACTAAGAAAAAAAAACATCAATATTTTAATTTGTTGATAACTTTCCTAAACTCTCATAACTGGAATCACTTGTCAGATTCGGATCTAGCGTGAACAATTTTTAAATTGAAATGAAACAGCTGCCATTTATGCATAATCTATTGTAAATTTTTCTGAATTACGGAAAATCTATTTTTTTTTTCTACACTTTTTCATGTTTAGTAGCAAGATGGTACTTTTTTTTTACTACTGGACTGAAAAAAATTACGTTTTGATATTCTTAATAAAATAAAAAAAAAATTTGTTATGTTCTTCCACTTTTACATAGCTGAAAAATGTATCCGAGAAAGAAAATTTAAAAAAATTTCAACTAATGGAATGAAGTTTATTTTATTAGAATTTCTTGGCATAATGTAAAAGAACTTTTGAAAATTTATTTAAATTTTAATCCTGCGACGTTTCCACCATTCATGAAGAAACAGGAAATCGGAAAAGTATTTTTAATCAAACGTATTTGTTGATAGATTTGTTTTTAAATTAATCTTAAAACTTGTGGAAAAATCCTCTTACGGGGCCGCTTACCACTAGTTCGAAAATAAACTTTTTATCTGAAATCAAACAAATCCCTATCTCATGAGAGACTCCAGGACAAGGAGATAAGATTCGAGTCAACACATGGAATAAGATATTGCCCGGATAAGCAAACTCTTAGACAAAATATCTATCTGCTTATCTGTCGAAATGCCTTCACTACTGCCGAATCTTGAGTCATCGTAAAATGACAGACATCTTTTTGAGAACTTCTAAGTGTGGTAGTTACGTAACGTTGACATAGCCATTGGAATACCATTAATAATTCATAGGTATTTTTAAAAAATGTTTCATGTCCAACGTCGGTATTGAATGGTGATTCATATCCCCTATCAACTGTAATGAAATATTGATGGATAAAAATAATACCTCGTCAGCACATAAAAATATTCTCTGACACCATCGACTCTGAAAGGAATTTTTATTTTCGTATACTGTTGACGTTTTAAATTTTTGTGATGAATATCTTCGTAGCAATTAGCAATTAGAAAATTATATTTCGTCTATTTGAAAGGTGCAAATTTAAGTAAATTATTTTGAATCTAATGGCTTTCAGATCTGTATAATTTCCGAAAAAGAATGAAAAAAATGAAATTAAAAATTAACAAAGGATAATTTGTAACAATATAAATTTATTTATTTGAATGAAATTATTTACATTATTATAGACTGTTAGGTCATTATCACCAACACAAATTTTCATTTTATCCTCTAAGCCGCCTTATTATAGAACGTAATTACCTATACATACACAGATTTATATATATATATATATATATATATATATATATATATATATATATATATACACATATATGCTATATATTGTATTTACATAAATATATCAAAATGCTTCATGAAATTCTTAATGCTCCCAATTGTGGCAAAAATATTTCCCGTCCGCTGCCTTCTCCGAGACCATTAGACCGATTTTTGAGAATTGACCCCAAATCCAAGGTCACCTCGAGATGATCCTCGGAACTCGCATTCCCATTGGCATTAGCATCCGCCATTTCGTTTCAAAATATAACTATTTAAAATAATAAACCATACTCTCTTAATTTGCAATGTTTTAAATTATTGGACTAAACTATTTATCTTCTTGATTATCTTACACATACAGACGTAAAAAAGTGAAAGCAAAAGTTTTTTGAAAATTATTTTTTTATTTTAGTAAATTAGTTTGTAAGTTAAATACATTGTAGTTGGTCCTCATTACCTAATTATCAATTAAGCAATATATTAACGAAGAAAAATAATAATGGTAATAACTTGCCTTCTTAAAATTCTTAACTGCGGAAAAACGAGAATTTTCAAATGCATGAAATTTTCAATAGAGGGGGATCTATGATTGATTTTCAATATGATTTTAGTAAAGAAAAACATATTGCTAATATATTATTTTGTCGTTTCGAAATGTCTGATACACACAGCAGTTAATAGATCAAAAATATCCTGTTGATAAGGTTCGATTGCAGTTTTCCCTCTGCGGCAACTGATAAAACACAAAGTAAGTAAAATAGAACATGACCCAACAGTTATCACAGCCCACGCTAGGAAATGAGGCCATTACATATATTGTCCCATATTCAACTTTCATATATAGCAGCACTTTATTTACGGTTCGTCTTGTACAGCTTTTTATAGTTGAAGACTTCGATTTTCTTAATATCATTTTCTTGTTGAGAAAGGGGTACATGGTATCTAGCCTACGAGAGTAAGTGATGGCGAAGCAATAGGGTGGTAGGTACCAGGGATCTTTTTATTAAAGATAAAAATAATTTTTAATTTATTATTTATATTTGATGTAATAATAAACTGGCCCACGATACTTGTCTTGGATTTCGATAATTCTGAAAGATATGGATGCTGCAAATTACATATGGATCACGTGAAGATTTCTTGTTTTCTTTGACTTCTGAGAACTTTTTTCGGCATTTAAGACTTCGAGTAAAAATTACCTATAGTTCTTTTTCATAATCTTATATATACTATATATATATATATATATATATATATATATATATATATATATATATATATATATATAGTCATAAATTATAGATAAATGAACTAATATGTTATATTTTAAGTTAAAAAAAAAAATATTTTATTCTATTTATTTTTACATGTTCAATTACCAGTGGTAGAGATAGTATGGTGAACTGACAATCAGTTTTTTTTCCTCGATGTATCACTTCATTTACCAGTTTCAGAAGCCCCTCAAGTCATAAAAAATATCTTAAATGATTCTAAATTTTAACTTTTAAGCTATTCAATTGTCGATGTCTCCGAATCTTAAGCTTTTCTACCTAAGCACTAAACGATTCCCATGAAACTTAATGGTATGCAACAACTCCGTCGTCAAGAACACAAAAACAATAAAAAAATAACTTAAATAGGCAAAAAAATGTATTGTGTAAGTTGAGTGAATCAAAACCAATTATTTGCGACTCTAACTTTTTCTGGCCTGTGGATGAACTTTTACATTTTCTGTTAACAACGTATCGAGATATTATATAATGAAATAGAAATTTCTTATTTTTTATTTATTATTTCCTTTTTAACTTCATTCCTTAACTATCGGCTAAAATCGTTTCTCAGAGTCGGATTCAACTTGGAAAATTCTTTTGATGAATAAGAAATAAAATAAAACATTCATTCATATCTTCAGTTAACCAAAAAATATATATTATTAAAGATTTATTTCACAATTTATTTCAAATCGTCATTGTTTTATCTGCAGTTACTGAACTGAATGCGATGTAAGTTCTTAGGGCCATTTTTAATATAATAGGATTATCAAAACCATAAAAAGCTCCTAGAAAAAAAAAATGCGAAAGAAGATATTTTAATTTTGTTTAAATAAAACACTGGAATGCTTATCTTATAAAACTTATAGCAGAACTCACTGATGTTTTTGAAAATTAAATATTCTGCTTAAAAAAGAAAAATAATCAAATAAGTGGCCATTGGTGTTAATTTAACAGTTAGTTGGAATAATTCGTAACTAATAAGGGCAATGGACCAAGTCTGTTTTTTTCATTTGTGTATATATATATATATATATATATATATATATATATATATATATATATATATATATATATATATATATATATATATATAAAGGTTGTTATCTTGGCTGTTATTGTTAGTTCAAATATTTTCAAACACGTGAAAGTGGAAAGCAGATATGAACTACGGAACCATTCATATTTTTATTATTTTCCTAAATATTACATAAAACTCGCCCTATTATTTTTAATTTAGCTACGAAAAAACAAAACAAATTTATTTATTTTATTATTGCCTCTACCCATAAGGGTCGTTGGCAAAAATACAATTTATGCTCTATAACAATGCTTGATTTTTTTCAAAAACGCAAACAGAATCTCTAGCAAACGTCTTTTAGAATGCCTAAGGATAATGGACAATTCTGGGCATTCCAAGAGGACATGCTTAACACTTCTGATGACCCTGCAGAGTTCATATGTTGGAGCTTTAAGTCCAATTAATTTTTTATTAAAATTAAAATAAAAAAATCTATTTAAAAAAAGTCCTATATTATACAGTGCTTAGTACACTTAAATAAAAATAATGTATCTTAAGAGTTGGTAGGTCTTTGAGGAATTGCCTGTCTTACGCGGAAAAACGCTTATAAGTAAAGTTGTAATAATTTTTTTTCCCTTCCATAGTAACCCCATGGGAGGGGTCGTGTATTTATAAAAAACTTACAGGTACCTTGCAACAGGCATACTACCTGTATAGTAATGTTTTATTCACAATTATATATGATTAATAACTATTGAAAAATATAAAAGAGAAAACAAGAAACCAAAATATAAATAAACACCATAAAGCAAAAAAAAAAAATATATATCTATATATATAAAATAATAAATAAAAAAAAGTCCAAACAAAAATATTGAACCTTAAACTAAACAAATTGTAATCATAACCTTGTAATGATCCGATACTGAGGTTAAATGAATATGTATAGCATCTAGAATTTTTTTTTTTTTCATCGCACAAACGAGATATGGATTCACAAAGCCGAAGGGACAAAACAGAATCGATAAACCAGGGCACTGCCACCGGTGGGTGAGGTAGTCCCTTCCATGACCTATAATACTGCCTGGACCAGGTGTGAGGGGGCAGGGAGGAAGTTCCGGACCCGGCTCCAGGGCATGACCTGCTTCTCTGGATTAAGGAACGGTGTGGCCATGGCAAGAGTCCTTAACAGAAAGGTCCTTTGACAGAACTAATTCGAAGGAAGGACGGCTCATTATGTCGGGAACGGTAGATATGCTTTTAGCGCCCAACTTGGAAAGGCTTTATCTTTCCCATAATTAAATTTAAGGTAATAATCCACAAGATAAATAAATAACTGTGTTTATCAATTAAACATATTATTTATACATTCAATGAGTTCGGTAATTCTACAACATGAAAATTTAAATTGCACAATAACATCTGTCAGGATCTGGCCTTATTATATATATCACAACAAAATAAATACAAATAAGGTAAATATATCGGTAATGGACACAGCTGATCTGTACTGCAACTTCTTATGGTCCGAAGCAAGGTTTATTTTTTATTTTATACTCTTGTAAGAGAAATAAAACATAAGATATACATGTGGCTGGATTTGTAGTTGACAACTTAAGTTCGTTAGCCACTTAATGGACATCATAAAAAAATTAATCATGATAATAAAAAAGTTAAAACAAAAATTTGTTTAAAACAACTACCAAAACTATTCAGGCAGTATGCTAAGGAAATCTAACTAAGTTTCCTATGTGTCTTTTTTTTTAAAGGTCTTTCTGTTGCCGTTGTCCCTTATTTCTAGGCGCTCTTAGATCTACTAAACAAATTTAGACGAATGTTTAAAAGTATATGTTGTAAGAAGCGGTTCGAATGCAACTATTGGAGTTAACACCTAGCTGTGGAAAGAATAGGTGGTAGAGATAAATTTTTTACGGTATTTTCACTAAGAGGAAGAAATCCACATTACAAATGAATAAAGAAGAATTTAACGAATTTTGAAATGATATTTTTGCATATTAATGATGTTAAAAAGCATGTGTATGTGTGTATATGTGTATATATATATATATATATATATATATATATATATATATATATATATATATATTCAAAAATTACGTTATGGTATTGACTACTCCCATAGGCGAGCTTAAGCCTTCCCACGCGGCATTATCACCCACTCATCAATCATCCTGTATCTGGATCACAGTGGATCGCTCTTCAATCATTAATACTTTCCACTGACTGCTGATAATTTTTTTTTATAATTTAATCTTATGTATATTCTGGATCAAGTTGCTTGCCATTGGCATATTGTTCATTAATAATTCAGTCAGGTTTTTTATTTATTATACTCTGGATGAACAAATTATACGAATGTTGCACATGCTACGAAACCAGCCAAGTTTGCACGTTATGATTTATTTCTCTTATAAGTGTATCTAATAAAATAAAATAAAAGCTTATTTTGGACCATTTTTGCAGCGAGTACTGATCGGCAAAAAAAAGCCTAACGGGATGTATTCTGCTGCTCATTTTGTAAAAACATTTGCAATTGCAGTTATTACATTCTCATATATGCATGGTCTTAACGCGAATGTATAAATAATAAATAGATTCGATTACGAAATGTGTCAAGTAAGTGAAGATTGAGTAAAGGTAAATGACGATGATCGAATTATAATTGCCAAGAACTTGATAATTCTGATTGTGACTGTACTATTGCACAGAATTGTAAATATATATATATATATATATATATATATATATATAAGAATAACAGTCTTTATCTATTGCGCAAGGATCTGGCCAAGAGGACTTGAAGTGCCAGTTAGTTGAAATCATCTTCCTTTAAAAATATAAATTCCAGGAAAAAATCGAGTCAGTCGTTATGACTCCTGTTATCGCGTGGGCATCGTCAACGCCTACAGATGAGGAACAACACCTTCGCCCGACGGCACTCGAATGTTCCATAGTCTTATATAGAATATTCTCAACATGGGTCCTGTTACCTCAGCAAGGACATTATGTTAAGATATTAGTCAAGGTATTAAGCATTGGGCGTGATCGAATAGCTGAGTAACCCAGATAATTTTTTAAGGGATTGATTTTCGAATTTAATTTAGGCAAGAATTAATAAATTTAATTTGCTGACCGAAACGTGGCCGCTTACTTTAATGGAGTTACAAGACCTTATAGTTTACGGAAACAAAGAATGTCGTAGATTATTTGGCCCGAAGAAGGGTGAGTTGGCCTGATAATCCAAGCTGTTACATAACGCGGAATATCGTTCTTTACATGCTCCATGTTAATATAATTTAAGTGATGGATTCACGGTAAATGAAATAAATCTTACAAAGTTGACAAGATACATGAAGAAGCCTGGATGCTGACCATAACACCTTCTTGTATGACTGTTGTTCAATGAGTTTTTCTAGACAATTCTTCCTCATCAACTGCTCAACCCAAGATTTATTGTCATATAAAGGTCTAATGGAACAATAATTAGCATAGCTGTAAATTATTCACTCTTCAATGCAAAAGGTCATATTTCAAATTAAAACGGAGTCATGTTAAGGTAACCGACTAACTACTCACCATATTTTTAAGTAATAACATTTTTTTCTACTTATAAAATTAATTTATTTTCGTAACTAACGGGTATTTGAGCATATATATTGAAGTAACGATAGCCTGCCTTACAATCTAAAATTTATAAAGACCTAACTTTCTCCATAGGTGACACTGAGGTAGTAGTTTACCAACAGTGTTCTGAAGTTCAGTAATTGGGTCAAGAAGGAAGTCGAGAAGGTGGCTGCTGTACCACTTAAGATGTTTTAGAAAAGATCCAAGGAAAGTTGTTCTATGCTTTTTATTCCAAGAGGTAAAGCGAATAATGTTCTATTCCTATATAATTTTATCTAAGACAGGAATACAAAGTTAATCATCCTAATTTAATTAATTTCGTTTAATGAACTTTACCTCTGAGAAAAAGGCTATTAATCACTGGAATGTCAATGCTGTTCCATTAACTTATTTCCTTTTTATCAAAGGTAAAATTCATAAAAAAGAACAAAATATAACATTGTCGCAAACAAAAAAAAATTACTTGTACTCCTTTACCCAAATAACACAGACTTTGTTGATGAAATTCAACTTCCTATATAATGTTAATTTTCAAATTATTAAACGACTGAAGTTTATTTTTGTAATGAATTTCCAAGCCTTCTCATATGAATCCCACTTCGACCTTTACACATGGGTCAGAAATGGCATAGTGGCATTTAATATTCAAGGAGGACTGTTGACCAGACTGGGAAATAAAACTGCTGAGGCTTCGCAATAAGCCTTGCTCAACTGACCCAAAAATGTATATCTTCTTCGAGTTTAATTAAAAAAAAAAATTATTTTGGGAGATTCGTGTCTTACATAGTTTATATTGCTAATCATAATACATATATTTCATTTAAGTTTCATTTTTTTATTGAAAAGGATCTTAGTAACAGAACTGTATGGATACAGTGAAAACAAGTCGTTTTTATACCATTGAACACTGGTTCTCATCTCCATATTACTGAATTCTCTTGTACAACTCTTTCTTCGATACCTTCGTTTGTCAATCGTAACTGCTAATATAAAAAATGTTAATATACATATTTATGTATAATTAATAAAACTGAACTTAATTTTTTTTCTTCGACAACTTCAACAGTAAATGTTTATAAAATTAGATTAGCATTTGATGTAGAAATGGATCTAAGTACTAGGTTCAGCTAGCCGTTAAAACTTTTCATAAGTTTTATTTTGTTATAAAAATTTTAAAAAATAACCTTGACAAATTGATTTCAAAATAAAAATTCAAGCAAGGGGAAGAACAGAGAAAAAATACATTTAAGCATTCATCGATTGTTAAATTATAACGAAAACTTTTCCGGTCTTCTCCTCATTGAATTTCGAAAATCTTTCACTTTTAAAGTATTCGAAACTTTTATATATTTTACTCCTCATCCCAGGGGTAAGTATATTTAATTTATTTTTACATTCTTACAATTTATTATATAAAAATTATAATATATTGGAAAAAGAGGTAATTATATTTAACCCAAAAAAGATAAATCTAATCCGAGAAAGATTACAGCGACAGCTGCATTCCCAGGGGAAAATTAAAAGTGTTCACTAGAACCATTGACATAATTGATAGCTTTCGTGCGAGAGTCGTGTTGTTCATTACAAAGGGAAAAACACTTCTTGAACAGAAGAAGAAAACTTATTAAAAAACCAAGAATCTTATTTATTATTTTTAACTTTGCAGACATTTTCGCATGATTAGCGTAATATACATCACGTTCAACTTTTATCGAAAATTCGTCGAAACTTATTATTGGTAGATAAAAGCTCAAATTAGCGTTATGAAAATATGATGAATGATTATTACCAATCCAGCTTAGACTTTGGTATTCCCTATTTTATGTTTTTATAAATTTATTTACAAATTAAAGAGAAAATAAATGAACTTCGTAATGGGATGGCACAAGAGAGTGGCCAACAGTGCGAATCAACAGTCTGATTTATAACTTGGCTAATGGCTAGAGGTAGAGTATCATTTTTTCAGAGTCAAATATCCTCGAAGCATTTGTCGAACCACGTCCCTCTTTTATCTTCTAACAAAAAATTCATTCTGTCAGGCTTGGATTTCAACCGGGTTCGATCTACGTAGAAAAGAAGCTGGCTTGGCCCCTCAATTATTTACATATAATAACATTTAATAATATTCTAAGTAAACAAAAATAGTCCTGATAAAAAGAAAAAAATCAGCATTCAGTTGGATACGTGAGTACTTTTCTGCATTTCCAAAAGCAGACAATCTCGTTTTCTCTCGCTTGGTGAATGGTCATAAACTCATTTCCTGGAAACTGAAAGGTCCTGGAATTGTCGCCCGTGCCTTCCAAACCATTAGAGAAAATCCCTGACAGCTGCTAAGCCCACATAAATTTTCCTTGTCCCCAGACAACAGGTTTAAAGCTAAGGGTCAACAAAGTATTTACTAGACCAAATAAATGAGGCCATGTAAAAAGTAATTAAGTAATTGTATACTCAGAAGCGATATTTATACATATACATACATACATATAAAAAAGAAGGCTACTCATAATTTGTTTTTAAATAAAACAGCACTTAGGACAAATTGCTTAAATGTGCATATAAAAAATATGGATCTATATCATAGTGAAAAAGTTGATACTATTTATTATAGTAATCGTTCAAGAAATGAGTCGATGAAATCCTCCTCTCCTCCCCCCCCCCCCTTTAGAGACCAGGTGTGGCTTCTTGTCCTTGACCTCAGTCCGCATCACTGTCTCCTCTCTGTCTTCATCTGCTTTCTTAGCTCGACATCGCTGTCGCGTTCATAGTAATCATAGGCGTGTGCACGGGGTACCACAGGTACAAAGAAACATGCTAATAAGTTTAAATTTTTTTTTCTAAAACAGTAGTTTAATGATTTAACGTTAAAAAAAAAATAGCTTAGAACTAAGGTTCAAAAACTTGAACTAAAACATTTTTGTAAGTTTTGTAAGTCATGAGTATTAAATTGTTGGCTTAATTTTAAGGCAAAATTGTTTAAAATACGTTTTAGACAGCATAATTCTTCGAACAAATTTCCAGGAGAGCGAAAAACGTTTCCGGACCTCCCGCCCGACTGAGGAGTAAGGAAGGAAACTCGAGTCTTATGGTTCGTGCACCTTTCTAACAAAGGATGCAGCGCACGCCTATGATAGCAATGTGTATATTTAATATTATTCACAACATTAATAAACATTGTTAGTCATATGGAATGATTCATTAGATGTCAATCATGTACATAAAGAAGACATTATTATTTACCACGAATTCAACATCTTTTGAACGATTTTTTTAAATTTTACCCAACAGATGTAAAATTTATTTTAATACCTAATTTTCGACAGTGCGTGCTTTTAATAAGAAATCGATCCCAAGAATTGTTGTATCCTAAAGAAAGAAAACAAAAAAAAAAAGAACCATACTCTTAATTTGTTTTTAAATAAAATAGCACTTAGGAAAATTGCTTAAATGCACATATAAAAAATTTGGATCTATATCAAAGTGAAAAGGGTGATTACTTATTATAGTAATCATTGAAGAAATAAGTGGATGAAGGTGTTACGTTACAAATTTAAAGTTTTGAGAAAATGACTAAATTTTTGTTTAATGTAATTGTTTATTCTATCAAAGCTATTTTATCGACTGAGATAGGATGCGATTAACCAAAAATCTTTTTTTTTTAGTGTTACTCTTACAGAAATATATTGACTTTGCCCGACATCATTGATCACGAGGATTACTTACAAATGTTTTAAATAAAACGTAGTTGTAAGATCGCTAAGAACTTCCTCGGATTCAATCGGTTTTTTTTTCTGAATGGTTAGGGCCTGGAACACGTCTATTTTAAAAATTAGACTTGTGACAATATCGGTGACATTTATTTCAAACAAATAAATAGCTGTCTATTACAGAAAACACGTAATTGAGGTAGTTTATAATTGCCTATGGCTTTATACGCAATCAACCTGAAGACAACGTATTCGCTAAGCATGGTATGCTTCAAAGGATACCAAGCAGAAGTTTTAATGTAATTTAACTATTTTCAAAAATTGTTTGGCCCTAAACAATGCTGAAAATTGATAGAACCTTGGCTTAGCGTTTGAATTATATATATATTTTTTTTAACTCGTCAAATCGATTACACAATACCTTGATTTTAGTCTAGAAACCTCAAGATCCTAAAAACCTTCGGACATGAATGGTCCCGTACTAAATGAAGAATGGAATCGTTACGGTCCATGGACGACCGCTTCTCACAGTCGATATGTTATGTGTAGCAATACCGTAGAGGACAGTACTTTGATTATCTTGAGCAAAAAAGGACACGCTGATAGATACACAGACGTGATTGGTGTTAATCTGCAGGTACTTGAGTCTGTCGCCATAAATGGAATGTAACAGAGAACAGAGGGCTGGCGAGGGTCTCTTGGGTGACGCCACGCAGCAGTTATGCACTCACTCAAGGCTCCTTTCTCCTTGACACAAAACCACAGCCTCTTCCCCTTGTCCTTAATAAATATGTATATATAGTATATATCAATAAAACTACCTAAGGTGTCTCTAGTATTAAGGGCTTAAGTAATTTATTTGAAAAGTTTAGCTGCCAAGAAAAATTTCTTATGATGTTATGTTAAAAACATTTCTATCGCTGTAGTGCCAATAATTAAATAAGATTTAAAATGATGGTTTATATTGTGCTCCAACTAAATTTTGAACTCCCTCGTTTACTAATATAAATATCACTCTTAATCGAGTCAGAGAAAATCTAATAATCATGATTTAAAAATATTTCTTTTTTTTAATATATACCTACACCATTCGAACATAAGTCAAGTTAATGTATATGCTTATGTGAAATGTTTTATACATATATTTTTTCCTATGAGTTGCTAGAAAGAACCTTTTTAGCACACTTCTATAAAGGGGCGGATTAAGCGGTAAGCGGATTGAGCGACCACATGGGGCTCCGGCTTGCAAAAGGCCCCCTAGTGGCCTGGAGGTCTTGAAATATCTTAACTTAAACGCTTTTAAATGACCGAAAAGGTTTTTTAAAAAACTCTATTAAATAATAAACAAATCTTTAAAAAAAAAATGTTATATTTTTAGCCTCTAACAAGGAGAGGATCCCACATGTGTCTCCTGGATTTTGATGAATCTAGGCCTTAAAATATTGGACAATTGTCCCAGCTCGTCCGCAATCACGTCCCAGGAAAAACACATTTTATTTTATGCATATGTTTCTGAGGAAGATGAAAAAATGAGTCAGTACCATAATGACCTATTGACAAGTGAAAAATTGAAAAAATATTTCAAATTTTTTTTAAGGAGAGCATTAGCTTATTCAAAAACTGAGCTCAGATTTGAACCTAACTACTCTAACAGTTCATTCAAAATTTTTATCAAAATCTAAAAACAAAAGATTTTTTTACTAAACAAAATCGACCAACAATGCCGAAGTCTTTAAGATTTTTTAATAGATGG
Organism: Rhaphigaster nebulosa; assembly: GCA_948150685.1. Lineage (NCBI taxonomy): Eukaryota > Metazoa > Arthropoda > Insecta > Hemiptera > Pentatomidae > Rhaphigaster > Rhaphigaster nebulosa. Next base: position 72,538,512 of record OX411310.1, read on the forward strand.
TGTTACATTGTTCTTTGAAATTTTGCACCATAATGTAAGATGTTTAAAAAAAAATGGGCATTTTCTAGGAGCAGTCGAAGTACTTCTAACGTCCATCCAATTCCCCTCCAAAAAAAATCACTATTTTGAAGGTGTTTTTTATCAAACTTGACAGGTACTTATACATTTTGATGGCTCGTTTTTTTTTTGTTTTTTTTTCTGCTTGGCAACAGAACCATTTATATAAAAATAAAATGTGTTGTGCGCATGCAAACTTACAGATTATTTTCCGGGGGTCCTGTAGTGCGTTGGCGAATAACCTCGGACACTTGTCCAATATTTTAAGTCCTAGATTCACCTAAAAAAGTCTCATAAAATTCTAGGAGACACTTGTGTGATCCATTCCTTCTTCTCAGTTGAAACTTTTTTTTGCGGGAGTAGATGGGGATCCGAAATTTTTACCACTTACGGCCCCCACTTGTCGTATATAGACTGCTTCTATATAATAATAATATTGCCATCATATTAACATCATCGTTATTATACCCCCCGACACAACAAACACTTTATTAGGTTAGCGTTTATTAATGATTGCTACTCATTTCTCATTTTGGGAGGAAGAGGTGAAGGCAAAAAAAAATCGATATTTTGATTAAAAAAACTATCAAGTACAGTAGCTAAAAGACTAGAATTCTTTAAGATAAAAAAAACGGAGGTGAGGTATAATAGGTATTTTGTCGGGATCAAAATCTCGTAGTCTGCAGCAGACACCCAGACGTGGCCTATTAAATGCCTCGTTTCTGAGGGAACAAAAACTCAACCAACAAGCCGGCAACTGAATATAAAATCGAATGAAAAACGTCACCGTTCTAAGTTTAGAATAAGGCGTCATGCTTTGTACAAATATATTCAACAAACACGCTTTGGAATGTAAATAAAAAAAAAAAAAAATAGAAAACAGTGCATTTTTAGCATTGATTAAACAGATATTTAGTTGTTTGATATGAGAAAAAGCTTTTTTGATTACACCAACAAATTATTTCACGAAGGGGTCAGAAGGAAAGAAAAATAGTTTATACATTTGGACGCAAGATTGGCTCATAAATTACGTGCCGATGTTTATATCATAAATCGTAGAACTCTGATCCTACTAAGAGATAGGTCTTCATTCTTATGAGCAACTATATCATCAATCCGTCAGCTATTGGCAGGACTTCATCAGGGTTTCTGTACACTATCCGATTCAGCTTTTATAAATATCTCAATCTCCCTACATTTAAAATATCATTAAAACCAGATGATAAAACTCTTTTTTAGAATAGACCCTATCCTATCGAAAAGGTTGTTTTTAAAAAATAGTACTATTATAAATGGGAGTTACAAATTAGCAATAAAAAACTTCCTAGATAATATTTATATACAGGAAATAGTGAAATGAGGTCTTCTTATGTTTTTACTTATTGAAAACGTTCAAATGTAGCTACATTCTGGGGTAAATTTTGTCATTTAACAATTATATTATGTATTAATATTTAGTATGTTATATGATTCATTCTTTATAATTATATCAAGAATCCTTCCTGTTCTGCATTTATCTTAATGTCTTTACTACATGTAGTTTCATTGATTTTCTCAAAGTGCTTTTCTCCACAAATAAAATTAAACTTATAACGTTTAATAAATCCTTAAAAATAAAATTAAAATATTTGTAAACCAAATTAAAACTACTTTAACTTATTTTTCTCAAAAGCCACTTGGTCCCTACGAGACTCGGCATTTAGGCAGCTCAGTTGCACATCAAGCAGTAGGTATGTTGCTTGTATTGTTAACCATACACTGAAATTATAAAAATAAAAAAAAAAGAAGCCCAACCATAGTCTGCAATAAGAAAACGTCTAGCGCCAATTCCGTTACTCACCTTGGATTAAATATAGGCAGTCTAGTAGCATTTATTGCTCTCATAAATAACAGATTGTCCTAAGCGAAAATCCTCATTAGTAAAACAGCTCCATATTTACAAAGAAATAGCGAATTATAAGTTAATAACAAATCAAGAATTCATAGAGTCTTTGTTCGCCAAGTAATACTTATTCTTCTCCAGTCTACTATGAACCTGAAAATAATGTATTACAATTATAAATAATTACTCTAGATATACTAGGGAAGAGTAAGGTTGCTCGGGTATTTTGGATGATTAGAGTTCGGCTAAGGCGAGACTTTATTTAATCTAACGCTGAGTGGAGTAACGGGGTAAGGCCCTGAAATCTTAACTTCGAGTCCGGCTATCTGCCTCAGCAGATGGTTAATTTATTCTGTTATATCAGCTATAGATCGGTTCTGGGATTGGTAAAACCTCCAAGGGCACGCCCAGCCTCTATAAAGGGGCTTATTAATCTTAATTTGGATAGGAGTTAATACAGCCTGTTGAGCGTGAATGCTGATCACATCACTTCCGTGTACTGTGTTTTGACCATTGACCAAAAAACAGTACTCCCTTACCCAGTACTACTGAACCCAATAACCTAGTTTCATGGGTTGAAGTAGTAATAATATAATGCTTAGTGTAATATCTTCGCCGAGGGCATGCTCTTGACGTGGACAGGAAACAGCAATTCGGACTGGAAATAGTGAAAAAGAAAACTGATGATGCTTGACTGATCCTCTGGATCAAAAGAAAAATCCAGCGTAGTCCACTTGGAGCGCAATCATTGTTTCAATTACTTCAGTTTTTCAACGGAATCGGATTTTCAAAAGAAATGTGGGTGGTATGGACTGGTTTCTACTTCTTGGGCTACTTTCCGATTTTTTTCACTTCCGAACCAGAACCTGTTAAGATTGACGGAGATATAGAGACTTAGGCGGCGGGCCTATACTACAAAGCTATAAAATATAAAAATATGATTAATGCTAAATCGTATATTTGAAATGATGTGACCTAAAACAGTGTAAATCTAAGTACATAGAAATTTACATTCAACTGAGGATTAAAATTTACTTTATTAACAAGGATCAACAGAGATTAAAATTTAGTAACAAATATTTCACTGACATTTTGACCTAAATTAAGGCCATTTTCAAATGTATTTTAAAAATCTTTTAATTTTGCATATTCTGTAAAAACTATATCTGATAAATTTAAAAAAACAATATTTCTCTTGCATGAAAAAAAGAAAAAAAATTCAAATACATAAAATTACTTCTGGTAGATAAATTAGACATTACTCTACTTAAGTAATCACTGGTTTATGTACCTTAGTCATTATATGTATGTAATCAGAATATTTTATGAATTCATTAAAAGTGAGTAAGAAACCCGGTCTGGATAGAAACCTTTTCGGGAATAAAAGTAACAAAATACTAAGCTTGTGTATCAAGAAAATCAAAATTAATTTATATATCTATATATTCGCTACGCGATCCTATCATAGCACTTGATTCACAGAATATGAAATACAAAAATGAATATATACAAATTTAAAAACCCTTTAGAATTGGTTAGGGCTTTTTATTTAGCCCATGTAGTTTAATAGTTATCTATTAATATATATATACACATATATATATATATATATATATATATATATATATATATATATATATATATATATATATATATATATTATGCAATGAAGCCTATGCAATGAATATATATATATATATATATATATATATATATATATATATATATATATATATATATATATATATATATATATATATATATATATTATGCAATGAAGCCGTATTTGCATTTCTATGTAGCCTAGTGTCTCTTTGCTATTCTTAGAATAGTGATTATATGAAAATATAAATATCTAAAGGAATAATATATATTATCATAATTTCGATTTGCTTTATTCGAAAATTTAATAATGTCCATCAAAAGTTTATTGAAGGATTTTTAATAGTGTAGGCTTGCACTAAATCGATTCCTAGCTACCATATTTATAAATTTCATGCACCACGTTTTATAATATTCCATACTAATCACAACTAGAATGATCAGTTGATCTTGAAGAACGAAGGGTAAAAAGAAAAAGAAACGGACAATAGTGAATAGTGAAATAAGCAAATGGATTGTTCCAAAAGGTCGCGTGAAGAAAGACCTTTGTTTAAAACAAAGAACGGTGAGGGACGGAAAAGAGGGGGCAAAAAGAAAAAGAAGTAGAATTTAATTAAACTCGTTCATTGCCCATAGCACAAAATATTTGCCTACTTCTTATCTCTAAATCTGATTTAAAATATAATATTATATAATTATATTTAAAATATGTTTATATTTTATTATTTTATAGTGTGCACTATTTATGAGTATGAGGAAAGGGTTATCCCTATGGATTGAAAGAGAAGTCATTTGTATTTTGGTTAATATATATATATATATATATATAAGCTTATAAATAAAGAAGTACCCCATAAGTATATGAAAACTTATATTTAAAATGTTCTAGTAGGAACTTCTAGTATCGTAACTTAAGTTTTGGTAAAAACTTAAATTAACAGAATATTAATAAAATAAACTTGTAATGATATAAATTCTTAAGGATCTTAATACATTAATTGTGAAAAAATTAAACTAAAACTTTTTGAAATAGTGCAATAACTGTTTCGTGCCCTACTTATTAGTTTACAAAAGTTTGAATGTGTTGTGTATCTAGATTTTTATGGATAGATAGTTTAAAGAAAAAAATCGATCGTATGTATTTAAACAGACAAATGCAAAAATCTATAAAAAGTCCATAGTTGGGTGATTGGTCAAGTAGTTTTACCTATGGTTATAAAAGAAGGTGATCAGTATCACACAAAACCGCCTGGTTTTTCCCAAGCCATTGATGTCCCAACTATATTCAGCTTGAATGTACGAATTTTCTGCAATAACCACTCCACGATTTACTTCATCGGTTACACTTCGAATTAAGTAGAGGGAAAAACAAACATTATATTCTTAATTTTAATTTTTATTTTTTTAATATAGTAATCAGCCAAGAGTTAAGGCTTTTAGTTCGAGTATAATATTTTCTAGATTAAACTTCTGACAGGTAATCAACCGTTTTTATTTTTTTGTTTTTTCTAAGCCTGGAAGATAGGAACCTAGTTGATGGATGAATATAGGGACATAGAAAAGAAAAACTAACTATCGATAATTGCCAAAGCTTTGACCAACAAATGATAAAATAAATATTTCTGACAAACTGGTTATTTATTTTGATCGCAGAACTGCAGCTCAATAAATAGTGGATAATAGATATTTGCTACAAGTATACTTAACCAATTAAACTATACTGATCAGAAATTCTTATATATATTTTTAGACGCATGGTATTTCAATATGACCCATGTCGTCAAGAGACTTGTTTAGGAATCGTTGGTTTTCCACATGTTTACTCGCGGTATTTCGGCGAATGAAAAGGGTTGTCCAGAATTGATCTTTCAGACTTGTTTTTCTATTTAAAGTATTTTAAGAACGGTCTTCTTCCAACGAACAAGTTCGTTTGCGTTTCATCGGAAAGTTAAATAAAGTTTTTCCGCTTTGAAGATGGATTGATGAAATGGCAACTCCTTAAGTAAACAGGTTCAGATGTATTGGTTAAAAGAAAATATTTCTTGCAATATCATCTCACTTAAATTTGCACATGGAACTTTAATGTTTCTGAAAATAAGGATACATAGATAAAAAATTCAATTCATTTAATAGCAATATTAAAAATGTTCTTTGTCGATTTCCATAATGTCTGTGTCTAAGGAATAATTTGCAGAGCTAATTAAAATATCTATTAAAAAAATTATACACGAAGTAAATATATATATATATATATATATATATATATATATATATATATATATATATATATAGAGAGAGAGAGAGAGAGAGAGAGAGAGATCTTGAAAAAAATTAGGTTATTATTGCAAGATTTTGAAACAAAACCTTAAGTCTCTCAAATAGCAGTAAATAAGTAAGCAGTCAACGTTTCTCCGATTCAGCTATCATCAGGACAGAAAAAGATCAGATCGCATAAATGCAGATCAGAAGTAGCACATACCACATCAACATACTAAGTAAGACTAACCAAATGGAGAAAGTAAACACTCCAAGACCGTTTTTTTTTGTACTTGTACCTATTAAGTATATGTCGAATTGTTATCAGGTAATGTAATGTCTGTATTTTAGTAATATTTTTTTTGTTGATGTGAGATGTGTTGTCCCTGGTCTGCATTTATGTGATCTTATCTTTTTCTGTCCCGACGTTGACTGCATTGGACCACTCATTATTGCGGTTTTCTTGGAAGGTGGTGCGGTCAGAACTATGCTCTAACCGCCTTATCATTTGAATAATCACAAGCACACCCTTCAGGGTTGTATGGATTCGTAAACGGTTCATTCCAAACCCAAGTCCATAAGATCGAATGTATTATCATCCCATTTACATTTCGAAAACAGGAATATATAGTTGTCCTCACGATTTTCATTCTAACTTTTTTATTAATAAAAACTCGTGCCTTGTTACAGGGAAACTATTTTATTGCGACTTACAGTCACGGCAGTGTCTTTCGAGATGCCCTAGAAAGCACTTAGCCGCTGGCACTCATGAATATATCATAAGCAATTTAAAGATAGAAAAGAAGCAACAGCGGAACCTCCTCCACTCCCTCCCCACCCCTTTACCGACCCTTTCCCTCGCATCTAAATTCCCAGTGCGGTAGCCCAGATTAAAAATTTATCGAGAGAAAGAGTGGTCCCTGGACCTGCCTGAATGTGTAATGACATGGACAGTAGGTTGGTACTACGCAATATGGAGGAGGCATATGGAGTCAGAGCCATCTTGGGCTGTCTTAATGGCCTCGTGGTGTTGTGTAGATATCTATCAGTGGGATCTTATCTCAATAGTGCTCTAGCACAAGGTCTTCCACGAGGTGGTTCTCTTAAGTCAAAGGTTGATCTCTTATTAATATAGGAGATACGTTTTATACACATATGAAGGTGTGTATATATGTATAAAATTCCTTCTTATAAACCACTTTAATGTTTGTTAAATGTATTTATTGTTAATTAAATTGACTTCAACCTTCTTCTCCATTTACCTCTATCAATTTTGAATCTACCTTTCAATGGACAGTAACATGATGCTGACCATATAAGCTATTGAACCAGTTAGCAGTAGATAAAGCATAGGAAAGGAGGTGGCCATTTATAAGTAATGGTGGGTTGCTGAGACAGCGTGGAGGACTGTGCATTTGATCCCAGCGCACAGATTGCTGGCGTTCGTCTTCATTATGTCTTATTTAGCTCAGTGTCTTAAACAACTACTCCGTTATCATCCCAACTAAGGATGAACAATTTTAATGGTAAATATTAGGGGGCTTCTAGTTCAGTTTAATAACATACTATATGCTATTTAAGCCATTATAGGGTATTATATTTTAGTTTTATCCTGCCGAATAATTTCCACCTCAATCGAGATTTTTTAAACAATACATCTTATATTTAATCTACAAGCTAGAATATTTAGGAATCGACACATTGATATGTGCGATTTATAGATAATAAGGATAAACTAAGCAGGTTGAGCATGTTGCACCCTGAGAAAATATTTGCTCGTCCAATCTCGGCTACTCGCAAAATGGGTCCTTTCGGAATATTTTAATCTGGGTTTCACAATTCAACACGGGGCATGGAAATTTTCGAGCTAGACTACATAGCTATGGATATAATCAGGATATAGATCCCCAATATCGCACGTGTGGAGTTCTGGAAACTGTTGAGCATGTGGTCACGGCCAGCACTGCATTCGAAGAGTTAAATGGCCACGATGATGAGAACCACGGGAATTAACGTCCTCTCTGAGGAGGAGTGTCCTCGGTTGGTGAGTGGTCAGCGGTTCAAGAAATTCATTTATAGCTGTAAGACGGCGGTGGGTCCTGTCTCTGTCAACCTCGGAGCACGAAGGAGTAGAAGGAAGCCAGTGACGGGAATACCGACGGATGATGGGAGATGCGCTGTACCGGACAATAAAATTAAGAAGAGCAAGCTGTGTGAACAGCTAATGTTAATATTGTATTTTTTACTTGCAGTAGTTTGTTTGACAGCCATGCGTAAACATCACACTACTGCAAACACCTATAGGCAAGGGAGGTTAGAAAATAAAAATAAAATAACTATAGATTCGTGTTTATAAGATTTTATTTTGCAAATATGCTTCTGATAAATTAATAAAACTAAGGTATTCCAAAAAAAAATTTCACGTTTGTTACGTAAACGTGGTAGCGACGATATGTTCAATTCGAAATGAGAATTTCCTTTGTTGATTTAGGTTAGCCTTTTTTTTCTGTTTGATTTACAATTTTTTTTATTCCATTTTTTTCATAAGAGATTTATTTATAATTCAAACAAACTTATTTAAAATTCTATTGGTACAACTCTACTAAAATTTGACATCTAAAAAAATATTTCAACCTATCTATGATAATATTGCCTTCTTATGGACATTTTTGTTTTTTTCCAAAACAAGTAATGAGAAGTAATTCAATTTCTAGGTGTTTTAATTATTACTTACTTACGCATTAATTAAATTTTAAATAAATCATGAAATTTATATTGGCTTATGTTTCCCCAATACATCAAATGAGGGTGGGGTAAGAGCTCTGTAGTTCTGCTAGTTAATTGCCTTATAATAGTTCAATTCTAGTTATTAATTATATAAAGAGAGTTGTAATATTGCTTCATTTTCTGTTTTATAAGCACAGGGCATCAACAGTTGGTTTGTTTTTAAAGAGCCTTTTAAGGGATAAAAATAAATCTAACAGCTGATGTCGTTGCTTGAAGAGATGACATCGACCTATTGTATGTAGATGATGCCCCTACCCTAGGAGACATACAAATCAACTGATTTATTATTGTATAATGCTTTTACCGAGAAGAATCATTCATTGTTTGCCGACTTGGTCACAAACTATGTATGAATAGCTTGATCATTCAACTGTGAACGTGTTCCTCCAAATTCGGCCGAGTTATTCCAAAGTGCTCAAGAGCCCCTCATTATTAGCGGCAGGTTTTGGTTGCTAATTTACATCATCAGCAATAAACGTCTTCTACGTTCATAAAAAATATAAAACATACTTTTGGCTGATTGTAGGTTTTGGTAGATTTCGATGTGCTAAAGATTTTTTTTAGCAATAAACTTATTTTTTATCAACAATGTTATTATTTTATTAATTAAATGTATTGTGAGCCACTTTTCAAGAGGTTTCTCATTATTTAAAAGTGTTCGAATTTTGTTTGTTTTTTGCTCCATCCCTCATCATTTACATTATAATAAACCATTTTTTATGCTGATATTTTTAATAATGAGATTTGTTCATTAGCAAGGAAGAAAACTGGTATAACTCCAAAAATTGTACTTCTGAGAAAATGACGCTTGGAGATTTTTTCAAATTTCATCTGATTATTACAGGTTACTTATCTCGCGATTGGATAGACAATTTCTTAAACCCATTAGCGAAAAAATGCTTTAAGGTAACTTGTGTGAGATATTTTTTTTTTATTACAAACATAATTTTAAGCTTAAATGACTTGTGGCAGTATTGTTTAAAAAGCAACTACTCTCCAGCGATGACGCGATTAATAATTTTTTGTGGCTCTTTACAACATACAAAAATTATCATCTCGTTGATTATGATTTCACAAAAAATTAGAAAGTCGTTAATTTTTTATTTGTGCCGGTTTTCTTCCAAGCTAGGGATACAAGGACGCCGTTGTTGTTGATTTCAGTATTTAATCACCAAAAATTAATTTGAAATTTCCATAAAATTAAAAATTAAATTCAAACCATAAAGAAAATTACGATGATTATATATCCTACAGGCAATTTTACCATCGGATTCTTAACATATCCAATTCTTACAATCTAAAACCCTAGATGATTCTTGTTATAATACAAATAAATCATCATTAATGAACTTAATGTCCTAAATGTTGCTGATTTGGTTTGAAACAGACACCCATCCTTCTATGATAAACTTCATGCTCACTCGTTTCTAATCTTTCTTAGCAATCGATTCTTGATAATCCCTCTGTGGCGCTGTGAAATGATGATGGCTTCAAGTTATTTTAAAACTATCAGTAGGTAGTTTCTTCATTGGTCAATTTCATGTTTTAGTAATCTAATTTTGTTTCTAATACTGCTGCAAATCTCGATAAAGAAACAAATAACTAGTAGCTGTAACGAGAATTTCAACATATTTAAATTACTTTTGTTAATTTTTTTTTTATTTGAGTCGTTGTGGAACAAATTATATTCAAGTGTGGATCGTGAAAGTCATCTATTCTTGACTTAAGCTTTGGATTCCAATGTGTTAGTAAGTCTGCCCCTATGAGAAAGTTGCTAATCTAGTACGCTAATTATTATTATGTAAGTCCTTCCTGTCACGTGCATTTCCTGCATGGAGGCTAGGAGTGGAGGGTGCAGTGGTTTCGCCTTATGCGGAAACCCCGGTCCGGTACCATAAGAAAGAGGAAGTTTACATAGGCAAGAGAGACTGGAGGTTGTTTAAATAATGACAATACGTAAGAGATCCAAATATAGCCCAGGTTCCATATGGCTATGTTGCCATCTGTTTGTCTCCGCTGTTTACTGCTTTCTTTTTTCCTTTCTGGCTGCACAACTATTCCTGTACGCCATTAATTTCCGTCTGTTATTTCTGGTTCCTCATCTGCGCCTATTATAGCCTCTTTTTTTTCCGGCTCCTAGTCCAGGTGCGCTTGTTACAGTAGACGTAAGGATGGGTGCGCCTAGGCGTAGGTTATGACACGAACAATCAGTCTTTTTTTTTCTTTCTTTTTATCTTTCTTATGCCTCTAACATGGCAGTAAACTTATCATCCATTTACCATTTATCATCGAATATATAAAATATTTCACCTTGGGTACTTCCTGATTGACTTAAATTTACCAATTACGTTGATATACAGATTGTTGGATTCCCTTAAGATCTTGTCAATAAGTCTTCTTTTTGATCATCTCACACAGCATATTTAACTTTTCTGTTGCTTTCTCCAGTGATAATAATAGAAAAGGCCTTGCGAATCCTAAGGTTCCTTGCAGAAACCACGAGCAAACGTTGTTGATCTCCAACGTAACCGTCAAAATCCAAATCTACAAGGTCAGCCTTAAGACCTCAGCCCACCTACACCTTGGTCTGTTCTTTACCTTTTAAAGAAGCCCAGCAACGTTTCATGCTCATTCAGGTGTTCAGTTGCATTTACCTTGTGCATTGCCGACCATTCCGCTCTAATCTGCGTTGGATCTTATCAATTACCTACTTGGAATATAGTAACGCACAAATTATTAGCAAAATTATTTAATAATATGAATTAACAATAATATGGAAGGTATAAAGATGACTGAATTTGGTAAAATATTGATAAGGCAGTAATTGACTTGGGTCCGAACTGTTATCTCCAAAAACAACCTTATCAGAATATTTATCTGTAATTTAATTTTTAAACTCATTTTATATATTAGTTCTATAGGTAAAGAATTCATGTATTAATTAAAAACTTCACCCTAACGCGTATTGGATTTTTTTTTAAATAGTTGTAATCACTTTAAAATAAAATATATATCAAATGCTGTATTGAGTTATTTTTAAGAATCCAAAATGTAGAAGCCCATTGTTGTAGTAGATTGATTGAATTCTCCTTCTGTGCAGCTGATCATATAAATAACACCAACTACCAATAAAAATAACAAAAATAAATTGAACATTTATAAATTGATCCCTAAAGCAGAATCTAATGGGTCTAATCTGCATGTTTTAATTATTTTTTTCCCAATGTATTTATTGCAAGGAAAAGTGAAAACATCCAGCAGGATACCGCGCTGCCTTATGAATAGATTAAAAATAAAGGAACACAACACATTATGTAATGTTTGACAAGAGCTAACAGACAATGGTATGCATACATTACTGCACTTGTTTATACAGCGCTGAGAGCAGCGTTTAAGACTTTCTTTTTTTTTTTTTTTTTTTTTTTTTTTTAAGAAAACACACCCTTCTGGTGTAATTTTTCATAAATTACCGTGATTCAGAAATTCCCTGTTTTTTTGTTTTTTTTAGTATTTGTTTACCATCCATGGAGTCTTAGTTAATTATAAACAATATTTTGTAACTTTCAAACAAAAACAATAAGCGTGAGCAGAAGAGATCCATCACTAAAGTCGTATTTTCACTAAAAAACAAAATTGAATATATTAAAATGGCAGTGACGGAGAAAAAAGTTGAGACTCCCAAAAGGCACTTCTCTAACACTAACTAAATTCACATACAAATTTCCAACCTTCTTAACTCAATTTTCAGGGATTGTAGTGATGAGAAAAATTAATCTAAAATTTATCCCCACTTATATGGCATTATTCTGCCTAGAAAACAACCATACATACCAAATGTTAGCTCATCAGAGCCAATGGAAACCTCCGGAAGTGCCTCAATGTAGCAGGAAATGTGTATATATATATATATATATATATATATATATATATATATATATATATATATATATATATATATACAGTACAATTTTTTTTATATAGATTTAATAAGGTTCTCTATGTTATATCATGGACAACAGAGCCAGAAACGATGTTGAAAATGAGTTTTATGTAAAATAAAGAAAATTCAATTTTAAATTAGGATGCTTTAAATTTGTTTTCCTGAAATATAATAAATGATTATATATAATATCTATATATCAGACATCCTCAAACCCCACCCCCCCCCCCATAATCGTGTTCTAGTCGCTATGAAACAGATATACCATAATCGTGTTCTAGTCGCTATGAAACAGATATAAAATCTACACTCTCCCCCTTCCGATGACCTTCGATGTATACTTTATTATTTTTTAGGAAAATATGACAAAAAAAAAAGATTTTTTAAGTTGATTTGTCAAACTTGTGTAACAAAATATATTTTCGATAGTTCTTAAAAATCATTACAGACATGAATTGTTCTGCATCTCATTTCTATTTAATGAAATTGAATGAATTCACTATTATACAGTGAACCTTGCTCTAAGAAAATGTATTTTAGTTAAGTTTCTGTGAATATATACAAAGTGAAAAATAGATATTTTTTAAATAATCTTTAATCGGTTTTGGGGGAGTTTTAATCTAAAAAAACATTAAAAATGTTTTGCATTTCTCAAGTTATCATATTAATGAGGATTATACTTTGACAATTTGTATCAGGAGATATTTTCTCAATAATTTTTGCGTTTTGTTAATCCAAGAGAAAGCACTTAGCTTTTTCACATCGATAATATTTCTTATACATATTTTTTTTTTTTTCTGTTGGCAGTATAAACCATGCAGATCTTTATCCGCACGGTTTGGTCTCCTTACAGATTCCACACCTGTCTTCTTTTTGTTTCTTGGATTTAAGGGACTCTAAAACCTAAGATGGCGAAAAAAATAAATAATAAACTTGGCCTATTGTTGATAATGTAAGATTAGATAGAAATTTATTTTGAACTCATTTCTTCATTTTCACCTTATAACTCGATGTCATTGATGGGGAAATTCATAGTGCTTATTGGAGTCTCTTTTAGTGAGTTCAACCTGAAGATAAACTTAGGGGTCATTTTAGTACCGCTGAGATCCGCACAAATACCATTGATATAACAAAATATCACATTAAGATCTTTTTGATAGAATAAAATATTTCGGAAGTTGATTAAAATTATTTATGACATGCTTAGAATAGTCAACGCTCACTAGCTCGAAGGGTTTACAAGTTTTTAAATCTTGGTTCGCCTTAACAAGCTACTAGTCCAAGAGCTGTTCCTAAGCTGTTTTTAATGGCCTGAGGTACTTTCTTTCCTAATTTAGCCCCGAGTTTGTTTGAACAGATAAATTTTCTTATTCCTGCCAAGAAAAACATTTCAGACGCTTTCTTTTTGGCGATTTCATAGTGAACATGAAAGCATGTAACTAATAGTGACCTGTTATACGGGTATTAGTTTGGGCATCCCGTTATTCAGCTATAATCGGAACAGGAATAAGTATGTAAGTCCTAGGGTACCACCGTGCTACACATCTCCACCCGGAAGTACCGCTTCCTCAGGAGCCTGCTCGACCAAGGAATACTAAATCGGAGAAGACTTCCGGAGGAAACAATGGACGGTGATGCCATCGACTGCCTTAGATGGTAGCCTGCCTAGACATTCTGCCAGACCTTAACAATTCCTGTCAACGACCTACGATATTTCTAGGCGAAGTTAGATTGGTCTCTATATCTAAATCTCTTTCAATACTTTTAGTACTCTATTATAGATATGTAATTTATAAATTACTAATCTGCAAAGACTTTGGTTTCAATTTTTTACTTTTGCATAATCATCTAGTTGTAAACAATAAGTCATCGATTCGTTTAGGGTTGGACCTTCCACTAACAATTTGAAGCGAAGAAAAGTGTCGAAGGGAATTTTCCTGATGGGTTTTGCGGAGTCTGGAACGATCAATCACCAGCTAAAAAAGACGGGGCAGATTTTTCTTCTATGGCCAAGAGATCTGTATTTCTTAACGAGAGCCTGGAAGGAAACTAGGGCGGATAAAGAATTTTTATTTTTTTATTTTATTTTTAATTAAAGTGTCAGTTCATGACTGTTATTAGGCAATGTTTCACAAATATAATTTCTCAATCACATAGTTCCTCTAATGCTTTTATTTATTTATTAGATTTTTTTGTTTTGTTTTATAAGTGAGTTAAGGCATCTGCCAGATTATTTAATCGCATCTAATACATATATGAGAGGTGTCTAAAAACACTACAAAATCCACAAACCTCATTTTAACATATTCTTGTGTATTGTTTGCATTAATCTAATTAGATTAATTTAATTAGATTAAAACAAGTATTATTTCGAATTAGGATTACTTCGGCTAGATGGAACTTACAATTGCAACCTAAAACCTGAGTAATGAATAAGTGACAGCTGAAATGATTTCGAAGTTTGATCAGCATGGATGAAACAATATGAAAAGCAAATAAATATCTGAGACATGAGTAGATGGAAGAAAATCGACGTGCAAACCAGTGAAGAAACGGGAGGGTTCTATCGAGAAGTTGCAGAAGACTAGACCATTTTGGCAGAGTATTATGGTCGAGATTGTGTAAATTCCCTTTCTCACACAGCAAAGAAAGCTGAAGAAGAGTTTGATCGGGAAGAAGAAAACTGTTTTAAAATTAAATATAACAATTTTTTCTAGCATTTATATCTATTGGCATGAAGCTGTATTTAAAATGTTATAGAATCTATTTTTCATTTTATCTCTGTGGGAATCCGTTCAACGATTATATTATCTAATCTTTTTGTAAGATTATTGACAAATTTTCCACTACATTTAATTGTTCTTTCCAATCTAGGATGAAAAACAAACCCGATTAAAAGGTCGAGGAATCTGAAGACCTCATAATTATGGATAACAAATTATCGGTCTATAATTACTCGTTTACAACAGAAATAAATTTTGCCTGTGATCCTAAAAGATAGACTGACTCGAAAATAAACAAATCGTAGCCTTAGGATACTGATTAATAGCTTCGATTCGTGTCTGTCTACTGGTGACTTATCATGTCGATTTATTAAAGTCGTGACTTATGTATCGTAGGTGTGATAGAAACCAACTAGTCATTGTCTTCATTCGATAGCATGGAGTAGTTGGTGATGAAAACTGGCGTGTAACACAAGCACCAAGTTCTAATCCACAAACTATTGTTTGAAATGTAAGAATCAATTTAAAATTGGTAGTTTATTTACAAAAATGTTTTCAGTTTCTAATAAACCCCCAGAGAAAATTGAGTCGTCAAACCAAAGAAACCCTAAAAACTATATCTACTATTTACGTGATTAGTATATATATATATATATATATATATATATATATATATATATATATATATATATATATATATATATATACATAATATTTAAATATATGTATAATATGAACTTTTATTTATTCATTTATGCTACATGTGCGACTACAAGCAAATATAATATTTTTATTTGTGTAAATATTTCATTATCATCTCGATTTTTCTGTTTTGCGACTTTAGTAAATTAAGAGATCTCTGTGCCGTTCCCTATTCAATCTAGAATCGGATCCACACGGTAACAGAGAGGAGAAAAGATGTTGCACAAGTGGATTTTGAGTCGAAGAGTGAAATGATGGGGTGTATTTGTCTTGTTTGTAATATTTTACTGTTGTTATGTTGATGAAGTTGTCCATGGTGTGATTTCAATTAAATCATGGTGCGTTAAAAATTGGTGTAAGGATTTTGGATTGAATTTTGTTCATGTGGACATGTCTTACTGATCCCCAAACTACTTGTTCCTTAAGTCCAGACTGGCTTCAGCACACAGATAAGTCACTTGTTTCGTAAGATAAGTGAAGATCTGTAATTAATAACATATCTTTAATCTGTAATTAAGGGCGAGATAACGTGCCGTAATTTGGGAGAGAGGGGCTGCTTGGACCCAACCCGAAAAAAAGCGGAAAAGCGATAAATTGCATCAGGATCTAGCGCTACTGCTGCTACCTATTGTAAAAATTATAAACTATCTTTTACATGTTCCTAATAAGAGATATAGAAATAATGATTACTGAAATAATGTTTCCAAAAGAATTTCAGTAAATGTTCGTGCAGCTGTCCTTGCTCTAGAAACTACAAAGAATATTAGATGAGGGAATAAAATTAAGATATGGTTAATTAATCGTTGACTGAGGGTAATTAGTTAATTAAGCAATTAGTTAACTACTCTCTATGACGTCTAGACTAAATGGCATTTCGTCTGTTCTCGTTATATAAGATATATTCATGCCATTCATTTCGCTAAGTGAATGAAATTGTAGCTCCTAGATTGTAGCTCCTAGTTTCATGAATAATGTAATGTATTCTAAAAGTTAATAAATATTTTAAACAAAAGAGAAAAAAAAATCATTTTATTTCATACAAATAATTATTATTATGGACCACGGAAATATATTAAACATTTTTGCTATTTTTTAATAAATTAATTATTTGTCAATAAATAATTTTAATAAATATTTTTAACAGTTTTAATTAAAAACATTTTTTTTTTTAAATCTAGTGTTTTGTTATGATCATTTGTTGATGGAGCTTCTCACAAACATTTCCAGAATAGCTTACACTCCAAATCCGAAAATTGAAAGTAATTGCAAGATGAAGCAGGAATATTACAGAGGTGAGTGCCTCATCCTTCGAGGCAGGGCAGAACCGGTCTCACATTCCTCGTCCGATCTGAGGTTGCGAAAAGCCCCTCATAAAGGAGGCCTTTACACTGGCATTATGATGCAAATCCTGGTACGCTACAGGCTCGTGTTTTATAATCGACTTCATCTTGGACAAATAGACGTATAGCTACCGATTGGAGCTCACTCAAGTTAGTGAAATAGTTATTACACTGATATTGGAAACACTTTAAGCAAAAAAAAAAAAAAATGTTTTTGATAAGAGTGCACATTGGCGAAACCATTACTGTTATAGTTCAATTTTCTCATATAATGGTTCCGAAATGCTTTTTTACTTTTATAATTTTTATCTGTAAAGTTGTGATATGGTTGCATAGACTGTGTCTCACACATGAAATACATGAATCTTCAAAATATTAATCATTAGTAAATCTAGTAATTAATGTTTATTTATTATTATATCGTTAGTATTTTTTAGTATTTATACTTTGTGATTATGATGTTTTTATTTATTTGATATAATTGAAAATATGTAATCAGAATCTCCAGGATTACTGACCTATATTAATATCCACAAATAAAACTCTTAATAATGTCTCAATTTAAGTTCTTTAACACTTTGCTTTATTGGTTTTATGTAAAAAAAAAAAATATATATATATATATATATATATATATATATATATATATATATATATATATAATGTCTAATTAAGGATTGATAACTACGCTGTGTTATGTAGCTATCCAATGTATTTGGGTAGCATTTCTCTTTGTAACTATTTTTTTGTAAAAATAATATAATTAGTTTTTAAGTCATTCGAAAATTATTCAAATTACAAAAACTTTACCTAACGTAAGATTTTGAGTATAAATAAATATAGTAAAAATAATAAATAAGACATACCCACTGGTAAGGACTTAATTGTTTTATTTTATTTCAAAAAAATTTAACACTTCGATTGACCAAACACGAAGTGTAAGAGATATATTTTTATTATTGCAACATTTTTATTTTTTCTCGGAATATTCGAAGACCAATATATTTAATCAACTATAACTATTTATTTCTTTCTATGTAAGCATTACCATTTTTTTTCATTAATGGCCAATTAATACAAAAACTTCTAAAGAAATAATAAGAGGTAGATTAAGATACATACATTTGTGAAGACTAAAATTATGAAGCCAAAATCGAAAACTTACCTGTAACAAAAAGAAATTGATATTTAGTTAAAATAATCACAGTTAAATAATCAGACATGAATTTATTTAAATATAATTATAATTTTTACATGAACATGTTAGTTAACTGAAATTTATTATTACTAGGTATTACTATTATTATTAGGTATCTGTGATTTTATAAATTTAAATCGTGATAAGAAAATAAACTTCCAAGATTGTTAATTATTATTTTTATTATTTCTAATAAGTAATAAGGCTCCCGTTTCGAAAATTAATCCAGTCTTCTGGCTTAGTATGTCTCAAAATTTAAAAATGAGATTTGGAAGTACAGTGGAGCGTCGATTATCCGAACGTCAGTTATCCGAACGTTCGATTATCGGAACGGTTTTTTTTTTATGTGTGTAATTTTAATTAATTTGATCATGACATTTTATATGCCACAGCATTAATTTTGATAAAGCTTTGATTAGATACACTTTGATAATTTTTTTGTATACACGTAAATACATATTTGTGTTCATTTCATTATGTACATGTGACTAAGTTAAACAATTTATATGTGCTTTATGACACGGTTTTTTTCACTATGCACATACATACTATATATATATATATATATATATATATATATATATATATATATATATATATATATATATATATATATATATAAATAAATAAACAAACAAACATGTTTTTTTAACAAAGTTGTTGTTTTAGATCTTCCTTTTCCTTATTATACATAAACAAAATAAAATAAAAAAAAAATAATTTATATATATATATATATATATATATATATATATATATATATATATAGTGTGTGTGTGTGTGTGTGTGTGTGTGCGAGTACGAGAATTTCGATTATCCGAACTTTTGATTATCCGAACCACCACTGACAACATTAGTTCGGATAATCGACGTTCTACTGTATAATTTTCACATCTAGATAGATACAAAGAAATAGCATACTTGTCTAGAAACATATCTGTTCAATAAATTTATATTTATTGAAAGGATACGTTTCTTATAGTAAGATTATACTAAAAAATTATATGTTATACATAAAAATGTTTGTTACACATTTTTGAGATACGATTTCATTTCTTAAAGATGGTCAAAAAAGTTTAATTCTATAACCATTTATTACATTTATAACCATAATTCTATAACTATTTTCACAAGCCATATAACTTATACTTTAACTGCTGACTAAATGGGTTACCTTTTACTGAGCTTTGTTCTCTCAGCAACATTTCATTGTTTCTAGACAATGATGTAAACGTCGACCCATTTCGTGTGTAAGACTCCCAAGGATTCGTTATGCCATCTCAACCACTAAATAGACTCTTGTTAAAATTTCATATAGATACAATCGTATTGCATATAGATCCTGCATTTCATAAGGTTTAATTACCTTATTTGAAGAGAATACTTTCAATATTATTAATTTATTCATTTATAAAATAAATAAAAAATATGAATTTATATAATCTAAAAATGAGTTATCAAAAGTAGAAAAAAAAATTTATCTGCTAGTGTTTTGTATTTATGAAGTAAATAAACCAATATTATTAGTGTGACCTATTTAAATTTTATAGATCTCATGCATAAACCTTGGTATTAATGGAATTGTTGTTATTGTTAATGCTGAAGCTGTACGTAAGTAGTTTTAAAGTAATAAATTAAGATTCTTTTGCAAATTAAGTAAACGATTTTTGTTTTTTCAATTACAAATGAAAATTTTATATATATCTCATTATTATTATTATCAAATATCTCATCAATGCAATCAAATTTTAAAAAAACAAAATACAAAACTGGTTAATGTCATATTTGAAGCCCTATTAAATATATATATATATATATATATATATATATATATATATATATATATATTTTATTAATTAAAATTTAAAAAGTAAAAGGTAAAAATTTACGGTCATGTTTGAATTTTATCGATAAAAATACGCAAAACCAAATGCTGCAATGAAAATAATTGTAAGCAAATTGTGTCTCTAAACTATGAAATTGGATTTATTAAAAACGATACCTTTTTTTTTTTTTTTTTTTTTTTTAAATAATTGATTATTCACTTTATGCTAAAAGAATTTCGTCACCTCTTAGCCATCTGAACTTAGATGGATGGCTGAAAGTCAAAGCAATGCTTCTTGTTTCTATGCTTTAATTAAAAATTTATGTTAAAAACCTTTTTCCCTATAAGTTACAGATGTAATAATCAATATTTTGGTTTGTTATTTTCAATAATGACCTTGTATAATAATCTTTTTAATCGACAAAGAAAAACTTTTTTTAGCTCCCTAACCTCCACAAAATTTGAGGTTTTTCCTTTCAAGATAAGTAGAATCCAAATATGGAATGAAAAATAAAATCCGTCCGTCCGTTGCTTTTCTCTGAGACTACTTACAGGACCGATTTTCTTGAGATTTAGAAACAAAATCACAGGTCACTACAGGATGATCTTCGGAAATCTGCATTACCGTCCGTCATTTCGTTTCAAAATGGCATTCGGTTAGAGATTTTATAAGCTCATAACTCGGCCTTTTATAAAGATAAGAGGAAAAATGTTAAGTGTTTTGGAATCAGCATGCCAAGAAATTAAAAAAATTAATAAATAATCTTCTTTAGCAAGAAACGATTCAATTGAATTTCATCATCATAAAACTGAGGACTGCGAATTCTCATTATTTTTTTGAATAGGTATAATTAATTGATTTTCATTATGAACGGAAACGTGGAAACCTACATTGTCTATTCCTGTCTGAATTGAGTTAAGGCTTGATGTAAGTGTGTGTGAAACCTTTTTTTATTTTTATCTTCAACTCCAAATTTACAACATTCAGAGGTTATTAGTGACAAGTAGCAAATTGTCAACATGAAAAATAATGGCATGTCAGGAATGAGGAAGGACAGTGCATCTCTTCAAGACTCTTAGTCACGATAGGAGATCTCTCATCCAGCATCTTATATTGTCATTAAGCATCTTGTATTGTCGGGGTTATAATGAAATCGTTGGTAAAGAGTTCTTATGCATCGGCCGACAGTTAGTAGGTGTAAGTCGGTATGTTAAGTTTTGTTACTTAGGTGCCAACGTGCTTTTCTTATCCAGCTAAATTTTAAATAATAAAAAAAAATAAAAAAACATTTTCCAAAGAAAAGATCAATTTTAATAAACAAATGTGAATTATTAAATTGTAAGAGATACAGTCGGAGGCAGTATTGATCAGAGAGGCTGACCTCCAAACCCACTTGGACGACGTAACACCCTTGCCCTATTGTTTATTAATCATCCCACTAAGCCAATTAATGGGATTATTTATGGAATTATTGCTCCAGTGGGCCAATGTTAAGCTAACACTGATCGGCTCTTTATCAAAGATTTTAGTAAGTCATGGCCAAAAACAAAATTATAGAAGTGGCAAGTAATTTATCAATCCCTAATCTCAGAGATCGTTCAGGTAAAGATTCAAGCCCAGATCCAACTGATCTTAAAACATTTAAAAGGAATAACTTTCCTTTGATCTAATCTTGTGGGCTTTAGGAATTTCCCACCTGTGAAAAAAAGGGCATGAATCAACATGCCCTTTCTAAAAAGGAATTGGAACGAAACTAGAGCTCTGCACAAGTTTACACGAGTTTATTTACATTTTAAAACCCTTTACCAAGGGTACTGGGTCAATAAGTCAATCCTCGGCGTTATATATTGCAATAACAAACATTTTCTTGTTTATTTTCCTTTTTCGAAACTATGTATTTAGCGTCCTCATTCCCGCTATTAATAACTTCCCGCTTCGTTCCAAAGGGAAATTAACTTCTTGTTTAGATGTGTTTTAGTTCCAAGATCTATTTAAACAAAACGTGTGGAACTTCTAAAATAATCTTGAAGAGGTTGGAAGAGAAAGGATATTATAATCTTAGGTCAGGGAGCCTCTGCTCAATGAATGGACAATAATGGCCTTCAGGGTTCGTTAGCTCGCATATCCAGCTTCAGTGAACTTTTTTGCATGCCTTGCCGGGCACACCATCAATCATGAGATCTAGTGATATGACATTCCAGTCTTCGTCGACTTCATTTCAGCATTACACCGTTTATATTATAATTATTTTACGATACAATATTATACGATATAACCCCTTAATTAATTATACCACGAATTACACGATGATATTGATTATTAAATAATTTTACGGCTAAACATTCCTTTGATAGAGACAAGATCTACCAAATCAATCGTATATTTTGTGGTATTGTTGTACAATTATTTATTATAGTAGCTACTCATGTTTTTCATTTTTTATTTTATTTTATCCCTATCAGTGGAAGCACAAGAATTATTAGACTTATTTTAATGTTTAAATTGTTGACCTATGATAGCATGATTTTTTTTTCTGTGAAATTTTGCCACAATATATTAAAACATTTTTTACAAGTAAATTCGAGAAGAAGAAATAAACCATTATAATACCATTTAACCTATTAATATTGGAACCAAAAAAAAAAACATATATATATATATATATATATATATATATATATATATATATATATATATATATATATAACGAGTACGCTGGTATATGTAGTGTAGTTTCACCTTGAAATTAGTTCACATTAGTTTAACTGTGTTATTCAAATTATTTATCGCTTAGTGCACTTTGATGCAAGGAGAAACATAGGCCACTTTCAGAAGAGAAAATCTTGAAAAAATACAAAAAGGGGGAATGTGCTTCATCACTTAAGCTTGGTCCACATTGTTACAAAAGATTTATTTTATAACAATTTCGTTTTACAACTTTCTAACATTATTTCGTTCAGTAAGAACATAGAAGAACATAGTTTTTGAAAAGAATAAGAGAAATGTAATTATATAACAAAGTTACAAAAGAGTGAATCAGTAGATATGTATATAGATGATTCTCATTTTAGGGACAAGTTTTAGTCCATTACAAGTTTTGCTCAATTAGTTAATTTTAATCTGATTTTTTCCCACTACTACACGCGGGAATAACATTTCTTCACAATAAAATATTGAAAATAAATAGATTGAACAATAATTTGATTTTATAATTATATCGCGTACATCTATTGCAATCATTACCATGGCTATTATTATTATTATATTATTATTATCATGCTATATTTTCACATTATTTCATTCATTATAATTTAAGTTTGACTACCGTGGGTTGTAAGAAAGTTTGTACAAACAATTTTTTTTCATTCTAGTTTGGCGGTGTAAAATACGTACAAATGTCATTACCAAGTTGACAATTAGAGTCATTACCACGCTCGAATCATTCGCGCGGTAATGAAGCATTTTTGAATCACTATTAGTTAAAATTCATTTATTGCTCTCCCGAACTTAATGTATTTAATTCTAATTATCTACTAAGTCATTTAATTATATATTTATCCATACTTATGGAAAGTTTGTTTATAAATTTATTTGAATGATATAGTTATGAAAATATATAAAACTTTCTCAAATTCTCTATATGGTTGCAAACATTTTCTTCTTTTTTTCTTTCTTGAAAGTAGACACTCAACAATAATATAGATATAGCTTCTAGCTTTTATTTCAATCTTTCTGTTTTGTTTACTGTTTTAATTTTAGCCGATTTTTTATTAGAACATTCAGTCAATTGTTTTCCAAAAACTAACTTTTAGTAAGTTTGTAATTTTAATTTTCCTTGATTTAGATATAATTTTTCAAAAAAAAAACAACTCTTAATCTAGTCTTGAAATAAAAAGCTGTGGCTGATTGCAATTTTTTATGAAATAATAGTAATTATTTTTATAAAATTTATTAATAAGAACATTTTTGTTTAACAAGCTATTTATAATTAATTTCCTATGCAAAGAGGGTCGTAGTGGATACAGTTTGTCTTCTGCCAATTTTACTTGTTACCTTACCTCAAGATCTTAAAAAAATATATAATAAAATAGTAAATTCAAGCTGATTGTCATTATTTACGTGGTCATTATCGTGCTATTGAAAATTTTAAATTTCCAACGAAAAAAAGCATCTTGGTCATTTGTTAAGATTAATACCTAATCACCAATAGAAGGTATAGGTGCTTACATTTTTTTTATTTAAATGCAATCAACATTATTAATATTTTTATCATAAAAATTGTTCATAATCTGACAATGACCCATATGATCAATTCTCATGATGGCGAGGCACGAGGAAGATTTAATGCTTGCGGCAGCTGCTTGTGTTATTTTGGCAACTGATCGTAAACAAAGATACTGGATGAGTCCCTCATCACAAGCTGGACAGCTGTACAGTCTGACTTCACTCTTAAGGGATCTTCAGGGAGTGATAATGACTCATTAAATGGAGAAATTCGAACAGACGGAAGCTTCAAAAACTTCGCAATAATGAAGAGAATAGAAAAATCTATAAAAGATTGAACGTTTGAAAGGTTTCTGGACGCCGGTCGAGAACTGCGGAGATGGGCGAACGACAATTTTGTATAACCTCCCTTGATCTTACCGACATTGGCCGGTTAAAATGGTAACCGCATTATAAAAGTTTGTTTTACAATATTTTTCATGAGAATTTATAACAATGTAGTACAGTTCTTAAAAACCTGTTATATAACATGATTTGTTACGCAGTGTGGACCCAGCTTCAGATCGATCTTCAAGTACAAGTGCCATCCTCTATACACTTCCTTCACATTTGTATACAGTAAAACATTCATCCGAGCGAAAACAAAATTATTTCGGAAGTTTTCGCACATTTTATACATGTATTGGACTCGATGACTGACAACAGCGTTAAAACGATAAAGGTTCAAATTATCCGCAAAAACCTTGTTTCGAAAATTCCAAAAAAGGTCTTTGTAATGGTAGCTTTTCCTTATTATTAGCACGTGATCAAGGAATCACCAACGACGCCATGTGTTTGTCGATGAGAATAAAAACATTACCCATTTTTTAACTTTATGAACAATTAATCATCGTACTTTTTAGACGTCAAAAAAAGTGTAATTTTTTCACACAACAGTTGGTCCTAGATTGGCTTCCTATTTTCAACTTCCTATCATAAAAAATATAAGGAGGAAGATCATTCATATGGAGAGGGTATATGGCAGCTATCGTTGGATGACAGATAGCTCACTGTTATTATTAGCGATGATGTCAGGGCGGCCAAGGTCAAGAGAGACTTGTGGCGGGAACTGATGGTTGGCGGGCGCGGGAAGCCACGAGGGGTCTTGTGCACTTCTTCAAGCACCCACTTAGTCCTCTACCTCCGCGCTTGGTATTTGAATTTACTTGATAACGAAGCATCAAGTCATCGCAAGTATGGTTCTCTCTCCGGAACAGCACGTTTCTTCGTTAAAATTTTCTCAACTCGAATAAGGCTGCCAAAATTGGAAACAAACCTCTTTCGCAAACGGAATTTGACACAAAACAAAATACTATGTTTACTTTTGAAGACTGAAGGGAGACAGCTAATTTAGTGGGAAAGGCACAGAGGTTTTAAATCCAGGTAAAAAGATTCGAGATTAATTGTTTTTTATTTCAGTCTTGGATCGACTCAGGGGTTGGAAGAACCTGGTGGCCTGTATTAAGTGGTTAACTGGCCCTTCATCTGGTTGGGTAAAACCTGGGGATTGAGCGAAAATGCTGGCCACATCAGCCGTTTATAACCGTTTTTCAAGAAACATTACTTCCTTATCAAATATTGAATCCAAGAACCTTTATAGGTCGTAGCGGTGATACAGGTTTAAAAACTGACCACGTACTACTACGTACTTTTTATAAAAGCAGTTCATACAGTAATAATAGATTTTCCATCCAAAAGAAAGTGCTAAATTAAATACGATATTTGAGTTTCAAATTTATATGTAAAAAATTTAGATGGATTTTGAACCTAATTATTAAACTAAATTTGCTGTAATACTGAACTGTTGATTATCAAATTTAAAATATCAATTTTCTCAAAGAAATATAATAATGATGTGTTCAAAGTTGATTTGAACAAAAATATAAAGAACTTTTGAGCTTAAACTCCATTCTCTCCAGACTTAGTTCTACTGTTTGAGTTTAGATCAACGGCACACACCTTCAAATCCTACTCAATTTTTTTTAATTTAGTTTAGTTCCATCGCTATCACTTTGATTTCTGACAATATTTACAGTGATACAAAAACTTACAACGAATAATCATTTTTATAATAATCATAAAAATTCTTAACAGTAATAGCACATTTCCATTAAATCATAATTTGACTTGTAAAAAGTATTTGTTCTCTTTGGTAATAAAAAAAGAATAAAATTAGCTCCTTGTGGAACATTTTATTGCACTATAAGCTGGCATTACGCCCACCATCTTTTTTTTTTCTTTTTTCTACAGTTACAGAGGAATTTTATAGTATACATTACTCAAAATTAAAAAGAGTTGGCGAATTTCACATTAGACTTTGGACTTTATATAAAGTCCAAAATCGGTAGGTCATATAATGGCTACACAATTCGAATTCTTGCAAGTTATAGGCCAGTAAATTCAGTATATTATTATTAATTTTTCACATTATTGACATCTGATTTCTTATTGTTTAATACTTGGTTTCAGAATAGTAATTTAAAATCTTCGTTAATTTTATTTATGCATTAAATCACTTTTATAGAAATTTATATTCATACACCCAAATAATTAATCATGTAATGCATATGCTAGTAAATATCACAAGTGATGGAGTACAATGACTACTTAATCATTAATAATTATTAAGAGCTCTTTGGCCATTTCCGCTGATTAATCATTTGGTATTTGGTATTTCCGCTCACGCTTCGCGTTCTGAGGATGTCTTCCACGAGGCCAAAGACTGGCTCATTGCCCGTTGCACAAGGTTACTGAGTATCCGGGTTCGAGTCCTGGCCGGAACAGAAAAAACAAAACATGTTTCTCTTAGCATTGCATTTAATACAGTACATCTTCTTAATTAAAGTAATGTGTTTTTTTTCTTCATGTAGACAAAAATTAGGCTTTCTTAAGAGGCTCATAGAACACATTTCTCAATCAGTAAATATTTATTTTTAAAAGTAAATAATTCCACGATTTCATATATAAAATCAATCTTGGATTTTCTCCCGATCCTTATCAAAATGATCAATTTATATATTTCTTCTATCAGCACCTGTTGAAAGGAGGAATAACTTTTTTTGAACTGTTGCCTTATTGAGATCTTCTCCTGCCCTGACGATTGACGATGCCTGAATTAGACAAACGTGGACAGGTTAGTTATTTACAGGTATTATAGAGACTCAAGACTTTTTTTTTTTTTGTAATTTCCGATTACATTCTAAAGTCTTGATATTTAATAATTAAAAAAAAATATATATATTATTCGTAAAAATAGACGACAATGACTCAGTTTTGCGCCTTGGAAAATATTCCCAAGAGGTTTGAAAGTTCCATTACGAATAATAAATAGGCCCCAATTTCATGGGGTAATTTCCGATCAAGGAATAGTGGGGCATTGAATTTCGCCTTAGGTATATCCGTTATAAGGCGCTGTTTCCAGCAATATCTAACCCGTCAAGAAGATATTTCGGAGAAATATTCAATTCTTAATCCTCAATATAAAAAATTGATGACTAAAAACATCTATAAATTTTCCTCATTAACCAGGAATATCCTCAATTAAATCGTGCATGAATGAAGGTTGATTTCAATTGTAATTATTTCTCCTAAGAACTAGACATAACAGGAAATGTTATATAAGTAAAAAAAAAAAAAAAAAAAAAAGAAAAAAAAAGAGGATATACCACAATCTTATTCTTATCATAAAAATGCCACAAGAAAAATCACTCGTCATAAAAATTATCTTGAAGAAAGAATTGATCAATTCAATGCGACCATTTTCGTGGTATATACTGCCCGAATTTCACCCACTCATTAAAGTTCCAAACTGTGCAACTAATTAAATGAATGAAGTATCAAACTCCGAAACTAGTTTTGAATTTGATTACGTTTGTGCTATTATATTACACAAGTTGTCCTAAACAATCCCTAGCAATAGCCGCCGGCTTTCTCCCAACATGGATATGGTGCCATTCTATCCTGATAGCACTATTTTTAAAATTGAATTATATATTTTTTATACCTTCTGCTTATCAGTATCAGTGATTAAGCGTCTGTTTGGTACATTTGTACAAGTTTCTATTTCAGTTATAAATATTAGCCTAATGATTTTTGTACGTTAGTATTAAAAGTATAAAAATCAGTAAGTATATTAACATTTAGAAAAAATTATCAGTGCCAATAGTCAACACTTTTAAAGAAATAAGCAAATTTCAAAGAAATACAGAATCTAATAAGGAACAAGATTACTTGGGGAATGAATTGGTCTTATGTGGAATTGACAGTTCTTTCTTATATACCATTATAATTCATTTTTAGTCTTTAGGAATTCTTAAGGTTAAAACAAGAGAAAACGAAATTTGGAAGTTGAAATATAACAAAAGCTCGAATCGAAAATTGCTCCATAATATGAATATTAAGTGGAGTATATATATATATATATATATATATATATATATATATATATATATATATATATATATATATATATACATAAACCTTTTATCTCTTATTACTTAAAAATTATTATCTTTCTTTAAAATAATTTATTCATAACTTTGTATAACTATAAGCTTTAATATACTAAGTCACGAATACACGTTCGTTTGATTTTGATCATTATTACTTACTGTTTTAATTGAAATTTTATAAAACTCATATAAATAATAAATAAAATTCATATAAATAAATAAAACTCATATGAATATCAGTCCGAATAGTTTAGTGGTGACTTTTAACATTGGATGAAGGGGCTTGTGTTGTAACGCCAATGCGGGCAATCATTTTCAATTGCTGCTCTCAATATCTGGAGCTGAGTTCTTGGTCTACATCAGACAGTGATGTGACTTATTAATAACTTTATAATGAAAGGGCAATTAATTTACTTAAGTTGAGTATTAATAACTATAATGTAAATACAAAATATAACACTACACTATCTGCATTCTATTTACTATCCGAATTCCTGAAACTGGTCTTGGGAGAAACGATAAAAATTTCAATCGAGAACGCTATAAAAAATGCATTCAAGTGTGGAGATATACGATAGCGAATTTAATTCCTGATATTTTTTGTTTAATATTTTTAATGAAAATATTTGTAATCGACTAAGATTTTTTTTTTTAGCCCTAAATGTTAAAATTTGAGGTTTTACGTTTCAAGTAGTATTTAAAAAAAAAATAAAGGGCTGTCCGCAGCTTTTTTGTTACTTTTATTTTAGTAAAAATAGGATTTATGAGGTTTGGCAGGTACAATGTCGATTAGCAAGTTCTATAATATTGGTGAAAGATAACCATTTACAAAAATATAGAAGATTTAGATCTAATTATGTATCTAATAGATCTGTTATGTAGTTACAAGTTTAATAAATGCGCCATATAAAATGAGGCATGAAGGTTTTAAATATCGATTTTTAATCCGAAAATAAAAACAAGGAGTATTAGTTTGATTTTCAGAAATCCGCTAGTCAATTTGGCTATGCGGGGGGAGGGGTGGATAAAATTTCTTTTAACATGAAATGATTCATCAATCATTTGTTCGTTATTACAATTAAATGCTTATATTTGCCTAGCTATATAAAATAATAATAATAAAAAATATATATATATATATATATACACATTATTTTTTAATGTACTGCATTTAAAGGGTCTTGGTTTGAATAATTTATCGGGGCATAGCCTTCCTTACACAACATAATTTTATTAAATGAGATGGTGTAGTTGGAATCCATACTCCAGGTTTTTCCCACAAACAGCGAAAGTTCCTACTTTATAGATTGTGATTACCACAGAAAAGTTTCCCGCCTCAGAGCAGGTTCACAACTGATATAACTGAAATACATTTTGTAGGTATTTTAAAGGCAGAAAATACATTTTTCGAAACTACCGAACAAAGATCCGGGAGTCCGGAGTAAAAGCCACTATGTATTGTAAATATGATGGTCTTATCTTGCATGTTATCTATATTTTCCCACCTCTCTCATATACTTTTCAAGAAAATTTATTTGTGTTACAGAAAAACTACAATGCAAACCAATTACCAAGTTTATTATTTCAATATTGGCTGAAGATATTTAAGTAGCGATTACGTAAGGATCCTACCGGAACGCGATAGAGAAAATAGATTTAACTTACTTGTATTACTATTAGTATCAAATACAGATCTGTTTAGACGTAAATAGGACATTCGGAAGACACTTCATGCCCAACGTGTTTATTGAAATCTCTCATCCCGGGGTCACTATGCCATTCCTGCCAGTTCAAACAAACCCTGTAACATTCCTTGGGCTCATGATTGACACGTTTCTCAGCCCAAACAAACAGTTTGTATGGCCGTCTTTTTGGACTACAGCCAATATACAACCGTCGTCCGTCTTGTGCCCTTTAGATGGTCTTCAATTCTTAGATTCTGCAAGATTTCTCTTTGGACACATGAAGTAATACTCTTCTAGAGGAATGGAATAATCGAGGAGGATTTTCTTTATGACAGTAAACTTTCAATTTTATAGGCTTTGATAAGTTAAAATTAAGCAGGAACCCATAATTGTATCCTTGGATGAAACTATTTCATGCGAAACCAATCTAGAATTTGCTGATTATGATACCCCACGGAGGCAATTTCTGCTTGTAACTACTTAAGTATGAATTGGCTAACTTCTCTACTGCGTCGAAAGTTAGTGAATTGATTCGCTTGCATCGATGGCCAGTCAAAGTACAAAATTTGTAGTTATTTAATAATGAGATCTTCGAAGCAGAAAAGCGGCGATTAAAATGGGTATATTGGAATTGTTGGGCTATTACCATATATGTAGTAATTACTAATACTGCTATTATATTTTCGGTAGAAGAACCTTTAAAAGACCTCAATCCTCGCCTCCATAGCAAGTTATTTTTAGAACGGGGCGTTACAATATATATCTATGTATGTATATATATATATATATATATATATATATATATATATATATATATATATATATATATATATATATATATATATAATGGTATATAATGTTACCTCCTTACCACCGTATAGAGCAAGATTCCAAATAGGCTTTCGTGGCCAACTCGCTTTAACAGGTAAGTTAGAGATTGTTAAAATTGGCTTTTCCTTGCATATGGCTTTATACATTATTATTAATTATTGCGGTCACTTCGTTCTTGGCCGTATTTTGGCTTACTTCCGCTTTAAGTTTCGCCTAAAACTGATTTCTAATTCATTTTAATCTGCTTATTAGTTTATTATACAGTTATTACTTCAGTAAGTTAATACAAAAGAAAACAAAAAAAAGGAAAAGTGTATGATATTTGGCCCAAAGGAAGCGGAATTATGGTGAATTTAGGTGGCTACAGAACAAAATTGCGTGACATTTACCCGGTTAATATAATTGAATAGCGGGAAAATGTTATCTTATACTAAGTAATTACTGATACTGACGACTATTTTTGGCAAAGAATCTTTGAAAGACCTCTATCCCCTCCATGGCAGGTTATTTTTGGAAAAAGGCTTTACGATATGTGAATACATTTTTTGTAATGTTAAATATTTGTTTTTTTCTTATTTGAGACAATGAATGCTTATCGAGAATAATATAAAAAAAAATAAGAAGAGGCATGTTGTTAGGACAATGCTCCACCCGTTGAACTATGGAAATTCCAGGGTGATTCATCCATTCACCTTATGAAAATGACCATCCTTGAACGAATGCAAAAATAAAAGAGATCTCATCATTGGCGTTTAGTACCTCCCACGGGTTCCTATGGGATCTTCTTTCCAATTAGCATATGCATTCGTACTCAAACACAGTCATGCGCAGTGATTGCTTTAGACAATTGAAATAAAACGATTTGTATTTTTAAATAAAATTGTTAGTATCGATTGGAAAATAATTCAACCTCTGGCAGCAACAAACTGGATAACATATTCTAATAGGTTGTCAAGTAAGATCTACTCCTATTAAAAAAAAACAAAAAAAAAACATCACGCGAACACTTTTGTAAGATTATTTTGTAAATTGCAGCGGTTCATGTGCATAATGAAACGAAAAAACAGAAAAAAATCCGGTGAGGGAGTGACTTCCTTCGTTCCCTTGAAATAATCGAGCCAAGCAAAATATACCATTATTACCAGTTTAATATTTCATAAATATTTGCTTTTTTTTTTTATAATGTTCTTATGTTTTAAAGGTTGTGAAGTATGATTATGTATACAAAATTAAGCACTTATGTATTTTCCTTTTAATACATCGCGTAATACATTTTTTTTAAAATTAACTAGTAGGTATGAATGATTCGTTTCAAAATAATAGAAATATTCCTCAACTCAACTGCAGGATGGATTTTAAGGCAAAATTCTGCTCTGCTTATAGTATTATTAAGATCTGATGTTAATGCAAACAAGAAGCCAAGGTATTAGATAAGAGATAATGCATTACAGATAAAGGAATGTTACCGGTCACATCAAAGCTGTTTCTTACTTGGTAAATAAAACTTCGAATTTCAACCATTGAGCAAAGGATATACTTACATAATTTTTTTTTTGGCTGGCAAACTGTCATAATTAACATGAGAAAAAAAAACTCAATGATTATCATTATTACTTTTAGAATTCGTTAATTAAACCGTATCTATTTTCATGAATGAGATCTCCTATTATATTTTTTTGACTTACGTTTTATAATAAAAACTATTCATTTTCGTCTTCCTAACATTTGTTCTGAAAACTAAAAATTATAAGAAATTAACAAAATACTAGGTTAAAAGTAGCAAGTGTTATGATAACGTAATTATCTGTTTATTTATTTATTTTCTGTCAGTATTTTTCTCTTCTATTCATAATATTTTACTATATCTCCAAGTCAGTCATTTGAATGAATAACATACTATTCATTTCCTGAGCTATTGTGATTCTAAAAGCAGTTGCTAAATCGAATAACTGTTTTCAAGCTGTCAAAACATACGTGTTTATATTTTCTCTAACAAGCCAGTTTGATTGCTACTTCCTCAGCCGAATACAGTTATGCCGAAATTAGGTTGACCTTTCGGCTTCCACTGAAGGATGCGAACTATTTAACATCGCCGGACAGAGCTGAAAGCCGATCCGTACGACGAGGATGCAGTAGGCATCATGGCAATACCCTGAGGAACCCCCTTACTATAATCATGGTCGGGCCACACTGTCACATTATTAATATCCGTCCAGATTACAGTCCGCGAGGTTTTGATTACTGTAATAGCCACAAACTCAGTCGTTCAATTAGGAGCAGTTTGAGCTGAATTCGACACTAATAGAATTTAATCTCTTTTAACGCCTCGGTTCCCAGGGTCTTATAATTTTAATTAAGTTGATTTCTTTTTAGTCACTATATTTTTATTTTGAATTTACTATATTTTATATCCTTTCAAAATGTCCTTACAAAAATATCGTGTACTTTGAAAAAAATACATGTTTTTTATATTAAATTTATGTAGTACTTAATAATTTTCTATTTTTTATTTAATGTATTTCTTTATATTTAAAATTTCCTTTTCTATTTAATTTTTTCCTACCAGATCCGTGCAAACAACATGGCGATGAATGTAGTCGAAACAAACAAAAATAGAGTACAATTCTTAACCTCAGAACTATTAAAGATTTCAACGTGAACATATTTATTTAATACATCTTACAATAAATACTTCTACCGATAGAATTGTAATGGACAACTGGGGTGGTGTAGTCCATCTCTGACAACGATTCCTGGGACTCATAATTTATTGTAACAGAATCATTTTTTCTTCTTTTTTTTATTAAATTTTAAATCATCAAAGAGAATAACATATGCAAAAAGGAATAAAAAAAGAGAGAGAAAAATAAATAAAATTAAAATTGTACATGTTACATTTATACTTAATAAATTAATCTAAACTACAATATTTTATTTTAATTATCAATGGTATCTATTTTATTTTTTTACCGATATTTAAATTTCTGAAAACACAAATGAAATTTGTTTAAAGAATTCTTTTTATAAGTATCATACCGAAATGATAACAGTTTCTAATTTTAATATTTCTTTCTCAAATTTTTTTTTTGTATAATAAAATTTTAAAAATGCCCTTACGAATCATTTTAGTGGAATTCAGTCAAGGAATTTTGAAGACAATTTTTTTAATATGATTGTAGCTACAAAAAAAATTTTAGGAAAAAAATACATAATTTTAATTCTACATTGTGAGATGAATCGACAACAATGGGACGATATTTTTAATAAAATGCTTCATTAGTGTCAAGGGGGCCATAAAAATAGCAATTAAAGTTATATTAAAAAAAAATATCTTTAGTCGATTATAGCTTTCCTGCTGCTTTAAGAAATTAAAATGTATAACAAGGGAAGAAAATTAAACAATCCACTTCTATATAATTTTTGTTATTGCAATGGTATTATACATTTGCCTTTAATTTATAAAAAAAACATTTTTGTTATTGCAATGGTATTATACATTTGCCTTTAATTTATAAAAAAAACAATCTTAATTAATCATATATTTAGCCTTTCATGTATTATAAAAACCTATTTGTAATTAATAAGTACAATAATTAATAAATAAATAGATTGTAATTAAAAAATAATACTTTTTTTCTTTAATTATTTTAAAAAAACACGAGTTTGTACCTGAACACCTAACACTCAAATCAGTGAGTCGTTAGGAGAAAAATATATATATTTTTTAATCATAAAATTGCATTTAATTTCATTAGCGTAGAGTCAGAAAGCACTGGCAACGACTGTAAGGTACAAAGGTCTCTATGACTCGCTTCGGCCAGCGGAATTAATGGAATTTGCCAAGGAAGGTTTTTGCCGACGTCACCTGTCCGTCTTCATTTCCTTCTGGGTCGGGAAATTCTCATGAGGGAAAAAAGGAGTAGAGCAAGTTGGGTTACAAAAGGAGAATGGCGAATTGATTCCTGGAGCAGCGCTCTGTCCACTGTGAAGATGCAGAGTACATTCCCTCAATCAATTCTCAGATTGGATAAGCTCGTCTCAAAAGCTATCTCTTCCTCAGATTCCATGGGATTATTTTCGAGTTGGTGAACATAATTTTTTTTTAATATTTATTAATAGGTATGAGTTGTTTATTAATAAGTATATACTTTTATAACCTGAGTAAAGCAAAAAATTTAATTGAGCTATCAAAACAATAATAAGTATAGTTATATAAACTCTAAAAAGTCAGATTTTTTAATTTCAAGATATAAACGGTACACTAATTTGTTAAAATTAATGCTAACAAGTAATTATAAATAATATAGCTACTTTCTAAATATTAGCGATTAGTGAAAAATATAAAATAATAGCAATAAATTTATATATATATATATATATATATATGCATTTTAATTGATATTTACCATAACTAGACTGGAAGAATGATTATAAGGAGAAAAACGAAGCAAATTATAACACAGTGGTTTATTATTATTGATTTGCTAACGTTATCAATAATTATTAATAACATTATTAAAAATGTTTGATTAAAATTTGGGGAAATAAGAGAGAGGATCAAGCCAGCAGGAAGGTGTTTTAATGCCTTTAAGAAAGGATTTTTGGGAAGGAAAGAGGTCCCCAAATCTACGAAAATAACGATTTTTAAAAATAATTTTCTGCCAATCTTGACATACTCAAGTGAGTCTTGGACCCTAACAAGTAAACATAGAAGCCAACTCCAAGCGATGCAGATGCGCTACCTCCGTAAGGTTTTTTATTTATTTATTAGGGTCATTTAAACTAAATTATTTATTACATATTTAAATTTAAAGATTTTATTCATGAGCTGGATTGAGTTTCATCTGATTACATCGTTTTAGATCAATGTTGGTTCAGAGAATTTCGAAACATGAACCAAAAAATAAAAAACGTATTGGTTAATGATTAATATATAGTATTAATTTTAAGATCACAACTTTACCATAACAATCTAAATACTGATAATTAAAAAATATCCGTTTTACATCAGCAACCGCTACTAGGCAGGAAGTAACATTGTGTGATTAGAATTGATGTGATTTTGCAATAGTAAGATGTGTGATTTCTCAGAAGGAAAGTGTAGGTCTCTCATTATCAGCCATTTAGATAAAATGACTCAGATATGATTATCGTCTTCTTGGTGATATCATTTCCCATACTATATTTATTCATAAATTACGCGATTTTAGACTTCTCGATTGCTGATAACAGAAATTGTGGGGCTAAACAAAAAAAATTATATATAAAAATATTTAATATTACTAAATTGCAATTTCTAAAAACGAATTTAAGTGATACGAATTCTAGACATGTGCAACGAGTTTCACCATTTAAAATCGAATAAAACGGTCAGTGCTACATAGAGACACAAAAAGAATCGGACAACACCTTAGCCTGCCACTTAAGATTAAAATTCATTTGCAATTCAAAGAGATGCGATGAGAACCCTCTGGGATCTTTTTAAAGACTGGTGAAGTCAAAATTATGTAAATGGCAGCAGGAAATCTTCACAACCTAGTATTATCTGAGAAAGCCCTACCCTAAATAAACCTGTCGCGGTTGTGTCGTTAAACAAGGGATTATTTTCACGCACATTCAGAGAAGGGAATCATTAAAAAAAATAATGAATATTCTCGATGTAAAAATATTCAATAATAGGTATAATGAATATTTATTGGTTTAATAATTATAATTAATGTCTCAAATAGTAATTATACCGAATTCTCTATTCGACTAGGGATATGATTGAATTAGTTCTTCCTAGCTTGTGATTTAAATTAGCAACTTTCTTGTTCAACCCTGTTGAAAGAAAGAGAGTAGATAGAAGGTTTGCATTGTATCAAAGGAATCTGTACACATGTTTATGATCTGATGTGAGAAAAATGCTGTTCCCTTATACTTCCAAATTTTAAGATTATAACCTTGGATTTCAATGGGATACAATGAGAAAAGTACCACAAACTATTAAAAAAATTAGCCAGTATATGACGAAAAGAATCTGTCACTTGGATAGATTCCAGTGCTCTATTTACAGTATCAAATAAATAACAAATAATGATTACGGAAAAAATGGATACCTACTTCAATATACGTTTTCATAAAGTTATCTGTCAATTCAAATTTGAATCCAGTTCTCATAGGATATTCATAATTTTTTTTTTTTTATCGTATAAGGTACCCATAGGACTTGGTTATTAAAATTTATGTTAATCGAAACAAATTATGCCTACTTTGTTTCCACAGAAAACCATGAAACGAACCCGAATATGATGTTTCGATTAGCTGTGGAAACAGCTCCCTCGGTCTGATAAATTGTCATCAGCTGATAATAACAGGAATAAGTCTAAGATTTTCGCCTACAGACAAATAATATAATATTATCATCAGAAATCAAATCAAGCATTGCGTTACTGCTTGGATAAAACTTCAAGTCCACATATTGCGAAACATCAAGCCTCTTCCAAGATTGTATTGCGAATTATTAAGCAAGTATCCTTCTGTGGCTTTTTTGAGCAGGCAAAACACAGATCACATAGATTACATGTCAAAGCGAAACGAATTGTTGGTAGTAGTATATCGCAAACGACCATCATTACATGTTATTTTCCAATGTCTCTGCAAAGACGGTATACGTAAAAATAATTCCGCAACAACTGTGGAGTTACCTATCTGCCTGACCTAAACGTTCTGATACCGTAGTTGACCCAAATCCTTAAAAACCGTACACATTTCTGTATTTCTACTTAGTTTGCTGGTATCTGTCTTGTTTAAATTTGTTAGTAGAACCGAAATCCGATCAAACAATAGGGACACAATCGAGAGAAATATCTATTCCCTCGAATCGCATTCAAATTGCTGTGCATATTGGATTACACGAGTACTGGAATAATTATGATGCATGCAGTTTTTGTAAAACCCACTCCAGTTCACGATACTCCACGGTTGTAGCTGAAAACTTGGGATACGGTGTAACATACCGTGCCGAAGAGGGCTATGCACCGACGAAAGGGGACACCCCGGACACACAATACACGATCCCGTTACCGCTGTAAGGATAGACTGTCGCGTCTTCTCGGGGCTTCGTGGTCAGAAATGCGACTCTCATCTGGTTTGTCACGAAGGGCAAACCAGGCCGTTCTCTCAAATCAGGTAGGTAAATCAACCGAGCTGAGTAGCCAACAGATTTAAAACTAAGCAGGTTCAGATTTGTGCATAGGCGCTGTTTTTTGTCTAATATTTCTATAAACAAAACCAAAAACAATAGTTATCAATAATCCGATGCCTTATCACAAAGATATTCTAAAACAACATTAAAGATCCGTCCATAAAAAGCTAACGAAAAAAAATCGTAAATCTCAAATAAAATAGTTATTCGGCCTCTGCCATTGCTATAAGTCTTCATTAATCACAGTGATGTTATGTGATGTGATATGATATTATCTAAGGATATGCAATACCTATTTCTTAAGTTATCAATTTGAGTAATTCTTATAAAAAAAAAATAAAAATGGCTAAGTGATTTTTAAATTTG
The DNA here is from genome assembly GCA_948150685.1 of Rhaphigaster nebulosa. Lineage (NCBI taxonomy): Eukaryota > Metazoa > Arthropoda > Insecta > Hemiptera > Pentatomidae > Rhaphigaster > Rhaphigaster nebulosa. The sequence continues at coordinate 72,577,607 of OX411310.1, forward strand.
ATATCTCCCATCTGTTAATGTTTGAATGCAGTGAACTCCGCGTGGGCGACTGTAACAGACAGATCGATCTAACTCCTACTTTTCCAAGAATATTTCAGTATCATTAAAACTATTAATAACTGCAAAACTGCCCATTTTTTAATTTCAATATATTATTAAACCTATCCATTGACATTTCAGGATTCATTGTTTTTAAAGTTAAAAGAATATATTATTTCTGATAGTTTTTGACATATTTTAGTATTTTTTAAATAACTTAAAAATACATTTGTTTAGAGGTGTTAATGACTAATCATTACATCATAATGACAGACCAAACAATCTAATTAATTAAAAATGTTTTATTTCAACATATCGTTAACATATGTTAAACTAAAGAATATGAAAATCACTACTTTCCAGGAGATTAAAAAAAATCTTGAATCCTTCTGTATATTTTAATTTTTTTTCTGTCGGTAAATGCAACAGAAACAGGAAAAATGAAAATTATCGAAGGTGCCCTTTATACACTGAAGAAGAATACAACTGTTCTTTTGCTCTCCTAAAAAATAGTGATTTTCATATTCGTTAATTTAGCATGGTAACGGCGATATATACTGTTCGTTTTTATTTACATAGATGTATTTTATATATGTATAGATGTAGATGTATTTTTTTATACATATAGATGTATTTTTATATATTTTAACACAAATTTTATCACAACTTTTATCCTTCTTAAGAGGGGATTATATACAATGACTTATATAATTACCAAATATGAACACCATATAAAACAGTGCTAAATATTAACTATAATGATACCTTTAAAGGATATTATCCGACTTTGTGGTTTAAAGGTTAAAAATGTTGTTCCAAAAATAGACTTTGATGATAATAAAGGGAAACAAAAAAGTTATGTTGTTTTATTTATTAATCCTAAAACATCGATATGAATAAAAATAAGAAAAAACAATTTATTTCTTTTGTTTAATGGGCTATTGTTATAAACGAGTTTCAAAGTAATTAATTATACTTGAAACAATAATTTGGCATAACACGGTGATTTTATGTTTCCAATTCAATCTCTATGAAGATATGTGCATAACCTTGATTTCCTTTAGATCCTTATTTTCCTTTTTAACTGAATTAACTCGATGGTGGCCCCAACTACCTCATTTATGAAGATCAGGGAAACATTATTTAAATTATTAACGAATAATAATTAATTCGTTATATTTACTAAATATACCTATATTTACAAATTTCAAGTATTAAAACTTGTTTTTGTTTTTTATTTAGACTTTTAACCTGCAATATTTCTTTACGAATTAATATTTAAGAATTGTTTAAAAATAATTTGGAAGTTTTCTAATATTTTTTTAGTGTTGTGTATTACTATTTATTTCCGTTTTGGATTCAATGCTGATTTGCTCAGTCGAATGCTGACAAAAAATATTTCAATAAATTATACATTTGGTTACTACTGACTTTGTTTTCAATTAAACAGAATTTCATAATGCACAGTACAGTTATTATCTAAAGAAATCAGATAACAAATAATTGCCGATCTGATCCGTAAATTAAGTAGCAATTGTGAAACTGTATGTAATTAACAATTAAATTTTAATTATATATCCATACAGATAAAAGGCCACAATTATATTAGCCACCAAGGCAGGGCAACACGCGATAAATTGACGTGTTGACAGGAGCGTGTCTTGAGTTATATCTCCTGGTCTAGTTATTTAATGGGCGCTAGCAGAGATTTCCTATTCTGGAAGATTGTGAAAGAATCTATGAGAAAATCTAGATTTAAATTGATGAAATGGTGTTCCAACTGGTATACACAATAGGCAATTAATAAACATAGATACTTAAAAAACAAAATAATAATCTAACAGTTTTTATTTAAAACTAAATTAATAAATAAACTAATCTTTGCTCTCTCAGACCTTCATATTTCGTATTTTAAGTTTACACACCGAGGAATGTGAAAGAAAAAAAAATATGTACATCGAAACGGTACAAAAGAACCAGTAAAAATAAATAAATAAAAACTTTTTAGAAAAAAATATAAAAATAATTTTTCTTACAAAATTAAATTATTAAGTAGCATTGGTAACTGTTTCAAAGCAACTTGAGCAGGATAATAAGTTAATATTTTTTTATAGCGGTGCCAAGCCGATCCACAGCTTGGGAATTTTGAAGAGAACTTAAAAACAACTTAATAGTTAAAACGAACGAGTTGTGCTACATTCTTGGTGGCTTGGAACTGATATAAAAAAATATTAACCTATGTACTGTTCAAGTTGATTTGGAGCAGTTAGTAATGCTACTTAATAATTTAGTTTTGCAAGAAAAATTGTTTCTATCTCTTTAGTGGTTCTTGCGGGCAGTTTTGAAGTATTTTTTTTTTTTTCTAAAATATTTCTACTTTTTACTGACATTCAAAATTAGCTAAAGCAATCCCAATTAAAATTAAATTAAATTAACATATACTAAAAATTAATTAATTAATCTTAAATGAAAATTGTAAAACATTTTGGATAAAAAATCCAATTTAAGGAACATATTATAATTATATTGCACATTTTAAATAGAATTATAAGCATTATATTTTAATATGAGCATTATATTTAAATATAATTATAAGCATATTTTAAATAGGAGCTAAAAGTATGTAAAAAAACATTGTTTGCCCAGTTGGACTGAATGATGTTGAGACCCTTTTAGTAGTGAGGAGGACGTGTGGGAATGCATCTGCATCGATTGCTTTTGTATGCAGACCTTTCCGCTCTGTCGGATCGTCTTAATCCATTCCATTTGCTAGCCCTGGCAAATCGTGATGCCGAACTACAATATTATCACCAGTAGGCTCCTAGTCGTTAAAAAATTATTATGAGACCCATCAGTATTGAGAAATAGATATCGTGAATGGTGTCATTAATTTTCATATGGTAAATAAACATATATTTCGGTTCGGTATAAATGTGACAGTATACAAAAAGTACTTAAAAACGGATTTAATCAATTTTTCTTTGTTAAAAAACGATGGAGTTTTTTTTATTGTCCTGAAAACTATTATGCATTGAAAAAATAAAATTTAAATAATCACATTCTAGATAATTATTCTAACATTCTAGATAATTAAAAAAAAACTTGAAAAAACCTAGGTATGAACATATTAATTTGTATTTTATTTATTAATTCAATTTTAAATAAAAAATAATAATTTAAAAATCTTCAGAAAGAAAGTAAAAAAAAAAAACAATTAAAAAAAATTCGTCTGATTATTTTACAAAATAATAAAATACTAATTGAAATAATTTATGTTCACACCTAGGTTTAGTCTATTTATTTTTATTTTTCATTGCCAGGATACATTATTTAAAGATTTACAATTTTACTATTTGAATTAATTTTATTTCTTTAAGGTACCTAATTTTTTTTTAATGTTAAATCCATTTGGAAACTTTCTCAGATGCAATATTTAGTCAAAATATTCGAAACATCTGTTATCTTCTCATATAGTGAATGTTTATACGATTTTCCATTGAAATTTTAATTATTAATAAAATAAAATTTTAATTAGGTTACTTTCGGAAAATTCAAAAATATTACCTTAAAAACAAACTTTATTTGTTGAATGGTTAACTTAGTGGTTCAAAAATAGCTTAATTATAAAATTTGCCTCAAATGTCTGATATATTTTCGCTTTTTATAGAATACAAACAGTGTAGTAAACAATTACCTCAGCATCCTTAATTAAGAATACTAAAAAAAAAAAAGATTTATCAAAGCATTTCCTTTTGTTAAAAAAAAAAAAAAAAAAAAAAAGTAGGAAAATATTTTCTACAAAATATTCCATAGTAGAAAACTTGGAATAAAAAAGTTGGCGAAACAAACTCTTTTTTAAAACAATCAAAACATTAATAGTTACTGATTACATAAGAAATTCCGTACACATTTCCAGCACTAATTAGAGTTGTTTCCGTAATATTTGATAATATGAATATTAATTAATAAATAATGTTAATGTGAAAATTAACTTAATGATTTTCAAACTTCTGGATATAATATTTTAGCTGAATAATTACCAAAAGTCACCAACAACTTTATGAATTTAATTTACAATAAAAAGTATCTGATTTTTTTTCTTCGAATACTTTTCTGTCCTGTACACAGTGGTGTACGCAAGGGAGAGATCAGAGGATGCATCCCTTTCTCCATCCCTCCTACGAAACTTATGATTTTCAAACCCGCCAACATAAGGTTTTTATTTTGAGTAATAGTTATGCAATAAAATAACAATCAATGAAAAACAAATCGATTGAAGAATCGAAATAACAATGCATTATAACGTATTTGGCGATTATAGACACTGATTATTAGGAGATTACTTGCCTTCTTCTTATCAGATCCCTACTCTAAAAAAAAATCTGCTAACACCGATTGTACTCAATTTTACTGCCTGTACTGTACTCATGTAATATGGAATTTTCCTGTAAAGTAAAGTGCTTGAGATCAAGTGGTTTAAAAAGTTCTATTCTTGAAGACATGTTTTTCATGCAGTAACCTTTTTTTTAAAAAAAAAAAACGAAAGGAATTCCGTCAGAGATAAGATATGTTCATGTTCTTTTTTTTCAATAAACTTCAATAACCTCACACATAAAACTGTCATAAAAAGTCAATGCGCGCTTTTGAATAATCTAATTCTTCGGAATCAATCAACTTTAATCTTAATTATATAAATATAGCAGTACTCTAGTAAGCTCGTGTGTTTTTATAATATATTTCAAAAATTCATAATAATTATAAATTATTATAATTTTAATTGTTAATTATATTATTATAATTGTAATACACCATACTTGACTAATGATTTTCTACGTAATCCCGAACTATAAATAGTGCAAATTAGTCTGATATCCGGATAAAAATTATTTTTAGCACAGGGTTATAGAGGCCATCTTTATAACCAGATTGTCTAGTTTGCCGATTATCTATGTTCGTTACATTTAGAGTTCAATGGCAAAAGATATACACGTTTATAAAAAAATTTATTTTCTTTATCTTAAGTTTAAATTAAATGCCGTGAAGATTCTTAGTCAAATATTAAGGTATCTAATCATAGATTTATTATTCAAAAAACGATGGGAAAAATTTTCCTTCTTTCTTATATTGCTTTTATTAAAACTCAAAACATTTCAACCAAGATTCTAAGGTTGCAAGGTTGTAAGATTTTGTCTATCTTTAGGATATAACTTTACTACATAATAAAAAAAATTTATTTAAGGTCAAAGTAAATACTCCTACCACTATATTTTAAAATATCATAACAGTTAAATTCGATTGAGGAAATAACAATATGGATGAGTTTTGACTTAGTAGGAGAAAATATATTATTAAATAAGTTATATCCTGAAGAGGGGCAAAACCCCGAAACGTTGTTTTAATAAAGCTTTAATAAAGCCAATATAACGAAGAAAGATTTTTTTTATCACATTTTTAATAGAATAACAATTATTATTCTTCCGATTTAGAGTACATTATTGAAAGAAATTCTATTAAAATTAGGTAAACTATAAACGCTAAAATATAATGAGATGTTCCGTTGATTCCGTTTCAATTTCTACATTTTAAAAAAAAATTGTATATGTAAAAACATTACTGAATTCTACTGAAGGATTTGTATTGGAACCCTTTTTGTTCCTCACGACTATGTAACAATTCATAATGGTTCAGTAGCTTAAGATAACGAAGAAGCTAGGAAACGTCGACAACGTATTTTTTCAGGGGCGTAAATGGTAGGTGGCAAATTGCCACGGGTCTCGGGCTGAGGGTAGCCTCCAATTTGTCTTTATAACAATAAAATAAAATATCAAATTATATAATATGCAGTAACACAATTAATAAATAACATTGTATTATTGTGTATAACACATCATCAAATTTTGATTAAGAAACTTAAGGGGCATCAAAAGTTGACCCGGGCCTCCAAAATCATACTAATGCGTCAGTATTTTTTTTTTAAATATCTTTTTCGGACTCAGGGAACCTTTGGACGGGTAAATAAATTAGATCTCGAAGTAAATAAGTTAGTTCTCGAAAACGTTTATTTGATCATTAAACATACTGGCTCTATCTTTGAAGAAATAAAATTTAAGAAATGTCTTTATGTTAGTTTGGTTCAATTTCTCTCTCTTTTTTTTACTAGTAAATAAACCACGTCACAACCCAATGGGAATGGATTAGATAAACGATCTTGAAAGACGCTTGATTTTTTTTTCTTTGTAAACCCACCAGCTAATGATAATAATTATAATAAAAGCAGGGCGTAAAGGATCCATAGGCTCGGTAACACCAAAAGACTGCCGACATACCATCCTCCACTGAACTACATCAAAATCCAAATCTTCAAGTTCAGACAACACAATCCTCCCATCTACGTTTCGGTCGACTGGAAAATCTAAATTTTTCATTCGACTATTATTATTTTTTATTAAGTAATATGTTTGACTAAATAAATGAAATTTTATTCTACCAGAACTACTCCAAATTTATTTTCAGTTATCTACATGAAATTCTTTCGATTCCAAAATAGTATTTACGTTAGTAATAGTACTACGTTAATATATTCTAGGGGACAGCTTAACTCTTTTTACTGTCTAATTGCACATTCTAAACCTTGCCAAGCCAACCCTCTCCCTTTCAATTATACATTCTATACAAGTCTAAGTGGCTCCAGAGCTGGAAGGTCATGGCGACCATGAAAACGCTGACTGCCATACTCTTATTGTTCCTGGGACCAGGCAAAGGCTCTACTAATGAACAGGGTCCACCTTTTAGGGCTTGGGGGCTCTATGAAAAACTGGCTTTAGTCACTTCGTCTACAATCCAGCTCTATCAAATGTTCTAGAGTCGTTCTAAAAGTAGTTTTATTTGATGTCATCATTTTGTTGAAAGATGTTGAGGTATATGCATTACCTTCCTTCAAAACCTGTATTCAGGTCTTACAGACCATATTACTGATATAGATTCTCATGTGTATGTGAGAGACAGAATGGACATGTTAAATAAAATATTTGTGGGCTTGGTGTATTAGTTATTCAATAGCTCAATTTTACTTAGCCAGAATTTTCATGTACTAAGGGTGTTATCTCGCTGCGAAGGAGCACGCTTAATGTGCAAGAAACCCAAGTTGAATAATTAATTATGAAACTGGCCTGATGTGATATCTACTTAAGTGGTTCTTTAATTTGAGAAAACTGGTATAAATCATATTTAAAATGAAAACTGCACAAAAATAATTGAGATTAATGGTTTTAAAAAAAGGTAAATAATCCCGAATAAATAAATTATCTTTGAAATTATTGAGAAATAAATCCAATATCACCTTTTAGCAGTTTATTAAAAATGATTAAAAATAATAAAATTAACTATTTTTTTTCTTCCTTAAATCCTAAAGTAAATCGAAAAAACAAAATGGCAAATGTTTGACTTATGCCAAAGAAGACCTAAGAGAACTGAAGATATAAGAAGAATTCATTAATTGACGAAAAAATTGAAGATAACTATTAAAATAAGAAAATAAATTTCTAGAAGCATCAAGGTCAAGAACAACATACTTTTGGTAAGAATTATAAAGATATTCCAAAAATTGATATCCTGAACAAAGAACCAAAAACATCCTCCATTAACTGTTTTTGCGAGTTCCATAGTGAATTATTCAACAAAATAAATTAAAAAAAAATCTTTCTCATTAAGCAATATATCGCTCGTTCTATATTATTGCCAGTAAGGTAATACAAAATGAATTAATTATCACTTAATTAAGTACATAATTAGATACTAAATTTAACAGTCTATGTCCCAGCCAATACAAAAATTTTTTTTTACTGTTCTCATTGCCAAGTTCTTTATTTGATGTAACTCTATATTGTGTAATAGTGAAATTACTAGAGAAGAGATATATGAAAATTATCATACTATCCCTTTCCAATCTTGACCATTGACTCCTAATCTTATGTGACTCGACCATTACGATAACCGTAGAGAATTAGTTTGAGAGTGTGTGCTAAACCGGTTACGAAATTTCTCTTGAATAATTTCGCAATTACATTTATTCATATTTATGCGCAAAGGATGACTAATTGATATTGTAAATGTCTAGTATGCATGCAGTTTTTTTTTGTTTTTTTTTTTGTGCATTAAAGAAATGTGGTAATGATTTTAAAATAGAACACTGATTGATTTACTAAAATATGTTGATAATTTTTGGGCGTATACTCGCAATTATTTCGACTGTGTATCTACATTCTTAAGAACCTTCTGAATATCTATAATGTGCAATTTTTTTTTAAATATCTGAATTCCTATACAATTTTTTTTTATTATTAGTATTTGCGTGTTAATCAAATAATAAAATACATAAGATAATCCTAAATAATTAATGTTAAGGTACACCTGATAAGAATAATTTTAATTGACTTAAATACATCATACTTATAAAACTCAGAATTTAATTCTTAATGAATTGTTATGATGAAATCCTGATTTTGAGCATAAAATGCTGCAAACTATTGTACTGTGGCATATTATTTCCAATTAGTTTTATAACAAAAATTGTTATATTTTTTTCTTGTTTTGTTTTTTAGGGCTTTGGTATAACGATTCCAAAACACTTTATACGTTTCCTCTATCTTCATAAATGGCCGATGGAGATAGGAGCGTATACAATTTTTAATCTGCCGCCATTTTGAAGCCGCGTGTGACACCGGACGTTTTTTTTTTGTTATGTGGATTCTACAATCTCGAAACGCAAAACCTCATATTTTGAGGGTGATACACTTTTTTTTTGGTCGATTACAAAGGTTCATCCTGGAAAATAATAATCCAAAATTTACGTTTATCATATATAACCATATCGCAACTGTCGTCGAATAAAGGTACAACTTCAAATTTGGAATTGTTGGAAAATCATATTAAAAATTGTTTGGCTACACTTTTGAATACCTTCTTATTAAAACACACTTACGAACGGTTATCATTAATATTATTTGTGTTATAAAGAGAAGGTATTCAAAAGTGTGGAAAAAACAACAACTAAAAAATATGATTTTCCAACAATTTCAAATTTTTGTAGTTTGTACTGCAACAGGTGCTATATATACATATATATATATATATATATATATATATATATATATATATATATATATATATATATATTTAACTCCATCTGTATTATTATATTTATGAACACCTCGTCAGACGAACGAAGTTCATTGTCTTAATATTTTAGCAATTTGAAAATATACTTTATTAAATATGAAATACAAATAAACGTCTCCATCGATCTATCTGCTGGAGTTTTCTTTCTTTATATTATCTTATTACATCTCTTGAAATTGGCACTGTTGCCGCTATGATGATATTTGGCGTACAGATAGCTCAAGTTCGCTTTGATGTTTGCCTTAATTTTGGTTTTAATACCAGTCTGTTATTTATTTAATCAATTTGCTACTCAGTTGTCCTCACTAGGATGATAAAACACTCTATGAGCTAATCCCCTTAAGTCTCTGGGACGTAGAGGAGAAGAAAACAGAAACTGTTATTTTCTTATCGTTTATTTCCAAATAGTTTCTAATTCCTTCTCAACTAATTTCTAATGCCTACCTGCCTTTGACACCTGTGATGATCTTAATGTGCTCAGGTCTTACCGACTGAAATATCCTCATAAGTTAATTTTTATTCTAAAAAATGCACCTTAGAAAGTCTATTGCTTGTTATATATAAACTAAAACAGAGCTGTAACTAAAAGTAAAATCCAGTATTTCTAGCACTGACTGAGGAAGAAGGCGACAACTTCGTTATGAAATGACGACTCAGCTCTCCACTCCAGCAGCCTACACACTCCAGCATTCCAGGCGGTGGCGACTAGCTATATAAAACCGACTTTCATTCCGTTAGCTTAGATAGCATTCATCTGGTTCACTACTTAAGGGCCTCTGATTTCTAAGAAACACAACACCTAGTTTTTCATCCTGTAATACTTATCAATTAGCATAAAACACGGTATTTTATTGATAAAATATTTTAAAAGTTTTATTTATATTCACTATACAAATTGTTTTTCAGTATTATAATAAATAGAAGTGTTTTCCTCAGAGGAAATTAAAGCAGAATTCAATTTTTGATGAAAGTACTGAATATTTTAATTGGTTCAATAGGGTGCGGCATCCTTGCATTTTTTTTTTCTTTTTAAGTTTGAATAAAATGAGTTTTATACTTATTTCCATTATAATTCAATACGGTTTTACATTTGATTAATGAAACAGTGTTTCGAATTTCTCATCAAATGGAATGATGAAGAGGTTAAAATAATGAGACTACAGACATACATCGAAACTGAAATAATTCGGTTATTATTTTTTTTTTAATTTCCACTTATTTTAATGTAAAAATATATACTACATATTTTATTGGCTACTTTAGAGACCACAAAGAAGTATTGTGGTATCTTAATAATGTAGCAATGGATAAACGGTACTTAAAATACGTACACGTAATATAGAAATGATAATTCCGCTATAATAAATTATCATTACCGTGGCCACTAATACTATTTTGAAATAAATTTATGTCAACTTGAAATGTATTGTCAACATAACCATATTTTAAAAGTAAGTTAAATATTTATTGATTATATTACTTCGGCTTAAAATATATTTAAAACCAAACTGACAAATTTATAATTCTGATAAAACAATTAGAGTGTCTCAAGCCAGCGAATCACTTACGATTGATAATTGTTAATATTTTTCATTAACTATCCAATTAAATTCTGTCTCGCAAAATACGTGATATGAAGACCTTATAACTCCTTTCCGATTAAGAAATCCAAAATATTCTGTAGCAACGCCGCCAACGTCACCCCGAAACGACAAATTCATTTGTACAGGATATTAGCATAAATAAATCAAAAGCAGCCGCACGGTTATAATATTAAATATGTCCAAAACCGGTTTTTTACAGATTGGTTAATATTGCATACAGACACCATTTGTTTCAAGCCATCCACTTACAAGGTAAGGTCGTTAAAGCAGAGTCTCGAAGTCCTGGCGGTATGATTCATTGACCACGTATGCATAACACGCTAATAGGACGTCTCAGACATAATAATTTGTCAAGAATATCTTTTCGGCTTAACCACAAAATAGTTAATTCATAATTTACTTGGCGGAGAATCTTTTATTGGATGTGAATTCTTCCACGCTACACTCAATCTAGATTTTGAATCACCGATTAGTTACGCTAGTTTAATACCATTAAAATAAAAACTAAGTAAACCGAGAAATTTTTATTCATTATTTTAAAACCGACATCAAACTAATATAAATAAATTGATAAATTTTAGACGATAAATTGAGAATAGTTAGAATTACAACTTTGTAGTAATCGTACATCTTGCCCGATGGTATTATCTCTTAGCACTTCGTCTTGACAAGCTACTTAAATGGATTCCACATACAAAATTCAAAAAAAAGGAACTCGTCGATTCCGACTTTTTCAACGTTTGTTTGGCAAATGCTCAAAACTTTCAATTTGCAAAAAGCCTTAGTGCATGCTAATAACCTGGCTTGATTGGACCAAAATCCAAAATCTTGAATGCTCCTTGTTCGGTCACAAATAAAATTATTCATGAAAATTATTATCCTTCATATACCACCTATTTTAAATTTGGCCTAATACGGATTATATAAAAATCCTTTTATTAAAAAATTCATACGTACACAAGACCACTAATAGTGGGCAAAACCGCTCATTATAGGAATCAGCTCAGAACGATTTACTTACCGCATAGCTGTTTTTCACATGATTCAGTGACTCAGTAAAGGGAGCCTCCGAGCTTAAGACCGGAGTGATTCACTAAAAAGAGCTACTGTTCTGGCTCCATGGCTCAGTACAAATGTGATGACTATGGGGGGAGCGATTGTGAATCACTAAAAGGAGTTCTTCACTAAAAGGAGTTCACTCACTTAACTTAGTTCGCACACTGAAAATTCGAAAGATTTAAGGAATAAAATCATAATGCAATGAAAAGAACTACCACTCTTTCTCCCTAAACCACTGGCTTCAGACTCACAATCAGTTAAAAGAGTTAGCTCTTTTAATCAGTTCATTGAGCTGATCGCCAATCTCAAAAGGCCACTAGTTCCTTGCTGCTTCCCAACCTATTCCCAATAATCTGAACAGAAGATGGCCTCGAAGTCTTTAAACACGATCAGTGATTAGATAGCTATGATTTGATATTTTCTCCACACGGTATTGTAAATCAGCATATATACTTGTTATTAAGGATACGTATATGTGTTATGCAGCATACGTACATAAAACTATTTCCTTTGACAAATCCTTTTACGTTCTTTATATCTCGTTTCGTAATTCCTTACCCATCTCCAACCATAAAGCCTATTCTCTAACTTTATTTAAACACCATTTATTTCCTCAACTCCTCAATTATGAATCTTCCGCGTATGTAAAGAATATATGTATGAAAATATATGTGTTCTATCTCTAATTTAAAAAGGTTCATTCTTTATTTATTAGTCCTTAAGTTTGTAATGTAATTAAGTGTCTCTTATATAGACAGACAAGAGTGGCATGATAAATACATTTTATTATTCTTAAGAGAAAATGTGTAGAAGAATAAAGATAATTATTTCATTTAAAAAGAATTTTGTTTCGATAATGTGTGAAATATACTGCTTCAAAAACAGTATAGTTAAAAATTACTCACATGTAAGGCGAGAGAAAAAAAGATAATAAAAAAAAATAAGTTGTTTTCGAAAAATCATTGACCTCTTGCGCCATAAGATCCTTCACCCAAACCTCTCCAGCGACCCCCATTGTTTATCCTGTCATAAAGCCCACAGACGAAACCACAATGGGTACCGTAGTGAATCTCCAGAACTAACCAGGCGGCTGACCGCAAGAGGGAGAGGACCTGGAATTATTTGATATAACACATTACAGTCGAGCAGATGTGGATGTGGTTTCGCAACGGACATTTATCTGACCTAGTTTCTAGGATGGTCTGACTCCTAATGGTTCTCCTGCGGAATGCTGTCTATCAAATTGGTTTTGCTTTATTAAGATCCGTCATAGATGTGTAGGAAATACAGTAACGCGGATTCTTCAAAAGAAAACTATCAACAATTAGAAATACAAAGAATTCAATTATTGGAATTGTAATTATATTTTTTTTTTTAGATTACACTCAACTAATGAAAGTTTGTAAAAATTATTTTTTATGTTCTATTGCAATTTTCCTCCTTAAAGTAGATGGAAAAATGACGTCTGCAAATTGGATTCTTCTTTTTAGTCACAGCATACTTGTACACGAGCTCATGGATATTCAAGACTATCTACCTAGATAGTCTTGAATATCCATGAGCTCGTTAGGGTTGTACTGCCTCTCGACAAACGCTTCCTATTTGATAAACTGATAATTTCGATTCAAGCCAATTAGTTTCATTAATTGTTAGCTACAATTAACAAGTAACGTACTCTATCCATATTAAATATTTAAGGCTATATGGGTTTTAGAAACTACGATTTTAATATTGAATGCGTGCTATTTTTTTTTAAATATTAATATTTCTATTTGTAGATATTTTCCTATATCAATATGCAACACATGACTACTAGAGTGTTCAGCTGCCCCATATCGAACCCCCTAAGCTGAGTAATCTAGTCAACTGCTGCATTTTGCGGCGATGGAATATCCTTACTGGTTTAATCTAGAGATGAGCAAATCAGTTAAATTCAATTAAAATTTTTAACTACTTTTGCTGATGTATAATGACAATTAAACGCAAAAGTAACTGTGTATGGGGTCTTTAGATATAAATAAAAAAATTGCTGGTTACATTTTATTTTTAAAAGGCATTGGGACTTTTCTATATGTAGCATAAAGAAAAAATTATTTGAAAATTCAATTAATAGATGAACAACATTTCCAGATTTCCTTACATATTTCTTCCACTAATGTTTATCTTTCGATAAAAATTTTTTTAAATTTATTTCTACACCTCTACCCTATAGGGTCATTGGCATCATGGGATAATTTATATTATGTTACAGAAACCAGTGTATTTCAAGAATTTAAACAAAGTGGTGACTTGTTTTTCCTTATCTATCAGCCATTCTCTTAATGTTTTCAATAGTCCAAGTTTTTTTTTTCTTTCGAATTTTATCAAATTGGGTACACTGTAGCAGTGTTTTACTCTTTTTGAGGCATTGTTGCACTTGTGGCATTTGAGCCCTACATATGGGAGACATCTTAAAAGTTATGCATGTGTTAACTGAAAGCTTCAGAAAATGTTCAATTAAAAACTAAATAATTAGAAGAGGCGAAATGTTGAATAAAATAGGTGATAATAATAAATTTTATCATTCCTATAAATCTTCCTCTAATCATTCCTCTGTCTACCTCCTAACGCCATCGTAGACTGGATTGTGTCAGCTGTGGTGCCTGTGCCTATCCGACCACTGCCAGAACCGGAAGCTCTCCAATAATGGTCTCCATTAGAGGGGTGTAGATTACACTCTCCGTTGGAAAATAGATGTCTATTATTGATCTTATACTGTCAGAAGTTTATGGAGATTACTTGGATAAGATGTATATTATAGGATATTATATTAAAGGATTTGTAAGACAAATTGAGAAGAGAAATGTGTTTATTAGTCTGTAAGTATGAACAGATCTTTGCACTACTCTAAGATTGTCCCATTACAGCTAAAATGATTATACCACATAAAGCAGTATGTACAGCGAAACGAATCTCGGTATATACACAAAGGAACGTCTGCAATTGAGAAGTGTCCATTATTAAAAAATATTTTTCAGTTATATTTGGGAATTACTGTATAGTTGTTTACAACTAGAGGTAAGTTGCTAATTAGCCATATTTTATCTTTTAATTGCTATTTGCTTTTGGTTGTTTAGGAAAAAAAATAATTTCTGATGTTTAGGTAGTAAAAAAAAAATATATATATATATATACATATATATATATATATATATATATATATATATATATATATATACATATATATATATATATATATATATATATATATATATATATATATATATATATATATATATATGTGTGATTATATATAATAAATAGCAGCTATTAAAATAACTAAATATTATTTAATTGAAAATGTTAAAATTTTGAAAGCAACAGCTGATTCTGTTTATTAAATTAACATCTACAATGATTTACTGGCTACTGTTTACTGTTATTTTGTTCAGCTGTAAACGTTGACTGCTAACTTAGCAGCTTCCGACTTGGGCAGATTGCTATTCAGCAATCTCTGATTTACCATGTACAAGAAATTATACCTTTCAAGTTAGTCTTTCAATTTATTGGTTTTTTATGAAAAATATAAATGAAAAATAGGAATGTCCAGTCTATTAAACGTACGAAATATGTTCATGCAACCTATATAGCGACGTCGTTTTTTAAAAGGCTTACGCGTCGAAATTTGGGTTTCAATTTATTATGGGATATAATAAACCACCTCTATCGATTCCCGCTCACGACATATCGAGAAAAAAAAAATTGGAAATGGTATAAATATCGCCCAATTGATGACGATAAGCACCAAATACTGACGACTCTCAGTTGTCACTTTGGCCTCGACCTAGTTAGTCTTAACATGATATTGTAGAATATAAAACTTTTGCCTCCTTAATAAACTCCTACTGTACACAATGAAGAATAAAATTTAGATAAAAATATATTGCTATTTGGAGAAAAAACGTTTTTGGTAT
Organism: Rhaphigaster nebulosa; assembly: GCA_948150685.1. Lineage (NCBI taxonomy): Eukaryota > Metazoa > Arthropoda > Insecta > Hemiptera > Pentatomidae > Rhaphigaster > Rhaphigaster nebulosa. The sequence goes on from OX411310.1 coordinate 72,593,439, forward strand.
CCCCTGAAAATTTGCTAAATAGCACTTATGGATTTTTCATAAAACGATGTCGAAACGTTCTGATAGGCTCATATATAATACTTTTTTATGACATTCAAATAATTATTAGTTAAAACTATTAACGTACATACATGAAATTATACCTAATTCGCCTTTTCATTGCGTTTCATTTCCATACAACGATAATATAATAACAACGCAAGAATTATTAATTTTTTTTATGAGATCAAAGTAGTTATTATTCTAAATTATTATTTTAAGCCGCTTTTAAAAATTAATTGAAGCAGTTATAACAACAAAATAAAATTAACAGTGTCGCCCATATTTATTTATAATATTATTTCTGTGAATAATATTTTCCAATGGCTACATTTTAGGATTTAATCTGGTAATCTAAAACTTTATGATTATTTATAATTATTTCTCAATAATTAATCTTATATTCATCTCTTAACTTCTATATCATTAAGTTGGGCCTGTGACTATATATCATTTTTATTTATCATAAAATAAATAATCATTGTGTGTTTGTCAATAGTTCTCCGAAGTTTTATGATGTGCCATTACCTTTTATTTATTTCAGAGAGCTGTTTTATTTTCAGAAAATTTTAAATATTGACACATTCTTCGATTCTATATGCAATATGGCCTAAGGTATATTTGTATTAATAGAATCTTTAGTAGAATTTCAATCATTTCCGGCCACTTTCTGTTCCAGCTCGTGTTGAGTTGATGACGCATGGGCTAACCCACAGTGGTTTCTCCAAGGCTTTATATTAATCTCCGAAATTCTTGCAAGTACATATTTCTTTTGTGTTTGTGTATATATAAATATTTTTATATACGTTGATTTTTAAATATTTTTAATATTTATATATTTTTGTGTTTGTGTATATATAAATGACTCAGTTGACATCACTGCTGGAGTCTACATTATATCTATTTTATTCTTAATGGTCACATAATGAATAATTAATTCAGTATCTGCAATAAATAAAACAGCATAATAAATCTGCATTAACTTTTACTCTGTCAAATAGGTTTTGCAAATCAAAATTTTGAATACAAATTTGTCCAATTTTTCAAAAGTGGATTTATTAATTTTTGATATATATTGATATATATATATATATATATATATATATATATATGTATATATTTAACAGTGGAAACACGGTTAATGTTACAAACATCACTAAAATTTGAACTACACTCTTCCAAATCCTAAAGTTCGTGAAGTCTTTCCATCCCTAGTTTGGACTAGATCACAATATTACAGACCGAACTCTAGGTCAAGATCCTGTTCTGTCTCTTTTACGAGGCTCGTATAAAACAGGTTTGGGGGAATTGGAAAGCAGCGAACCCCTTACAATCCTTTAAATTAGTTGGGTTCATAACAAGAAATAAAACTACCAAAACGAGTTAATTATTAACAATAAATCATATTTTTTTTTTATCGTAGTATATCCTAATATCCTGAAAATAAATTATTGATCATAAAAGTAAAAAAAAAGGAAATTATATATAGACACAGTTCATGATTATTTATTACTTGAGTATATGTCACAATAAATTATTATATAGTTTCAATATAAAATTAAACCAATATGGTTGTAGCATATTATTTTGTTGTGGGTTCGATTCATAATTGAATAAATTTAAATTCATTGGTGTTCTCATATATTAGGGCTTGAAAAGCCCTTTTATGTGTAGTATAAGGTGACAACACTTTATACCTAATTATAATAATATAAAATACTTATACGTACGAACGATTTATTTAAAAATAATGCTATCAAAGAATTTCGAACCCATCATCTCAGTTTTAATTATTATTATCATATTAATATATATTGTTTCATTTAATTATTGTTGCAACTGAAACTGTTAATACAGTTTTGTCATTGTCTAATTTTAAAATTGAAGAAAATTATGTAACAAAGAGAATTAAGTTTCTCTAGCAATATAGATATATATTTATTATCTTTGTATAACATATCCCAAGGTCTTGTTTTTCTGGTTCAATGCTCAGATATGAGCTTAGCAACAAACTAGGTGAGTTTAGTTAACTGATGAGAGAGAGAGATTTTAGAAATTAAATAATATATTTCGTGTATTGTAATTAAATTTTACAAATAAATTTAAAAAAAAATTATGTTGTGATTTTAAAACTTATTCCTTTATTTAATATTATAATACATGTCATTGAGAATATTTTGAAGAATAGAAAAATAATTATTATTGATTGATTTGGAAAACAAATTTCAATAGATGTTGTAAATCCTTCAAGTGCTCTTGGGACTTGAAATAATGCTGAACCACGCCCTAGTGGAAATATAATTTTCACTATCCATGATTGTATTATTAATTAACCATAAATTATTAAATGAAATCTAACTCATTAAAATAATTACTCAATTAAAACATTATTTTCGTAACGTTTAAATTAACATTACTATTATACATCTTTATTAATAAACTAATACACAGATTAATTTGTAACTGACAGGATAATTGATTGTCTAAGGAAGATAAGTGCGTGGTTACAAATTTGAAATTTGATCCATTGAATGAATGTTATTTATTAAAATTTTTCGAAATTTAATATATTTTTTTTGTATTAAACATTTGTTTGTATAACCATATTAATAAACTAATTCGCAGATTAATTTATAACTCACAGATTAGGTGACTGCACAAGAAAGACATGTGCCTTGCTAAAAATGTTAAATTTGGTCCATTGAATGAGGTTTGAGTATTAGCAGTTTTCGAAATTTAATATTTTTTTTAGGAATTGATTTTTGGATTGTAAAAAATTAAATAAAATTAATGTTGATTTATATTAAGGGGAAATGATAATTAATAACGATTTTTATTTTTATTTTCAGATCAGGAATGCTCTGATAGCGAAGCCTGGGAAACGATAGCTTGTCACATGATCAGGTGATTTGTACCGATGTCTAATGACGGAAAATTCCGTAATAAACAGATTTTCAAATATTTATTTAATTAACTACATTCAAAACCAAAGGCTTTTTCTTTATGGGAAGAAGAGGGAGGTGGTTGTGGTATAGCAAATAAATTTATACGGTTTACAAACATTTATAAAAGAAGAGTACAAATTTATTTAAATTGCATTAAATTATGTAAAAGTTTAAGTGCATATTTACCTGAAAAATCTATGAGAGAATTCCCAACGTGGGTTCGGATCAACAAGTGTCAGCGTTCGACTGACAGATTTCAAGGGTTAATCCTTAAAATATAAACGCTCTTAACAACAACTAACAGTAATTGTTAATTTAAAATTTTATTACGCATTTATTGTATATATTTTAGAATTCTTGAATTTATTATTCGTTAATTAATTAAATTATTTATTTTTATATAGTTCATTCATTGATCTTTGTATATATTTAAAATTTATAAATGGATATGTTTTTTTTTTTTAAATCCAAATTTCGAGGAGTGCTGAATATTCGAAAAATATTTTTTTCTCTAATGAATTTGGAAATTAGATATAATTATTAAGCATATATGATTGTATGTTGTGTACTGACCTTTCTTTGAGCTTCGGCAGCGAAGCCAGACTTTGCAGCTCGGTTGTTCGCCATCGTTGCTGAAGAAGTGTGTAGATGTGACGTTAACACAAGCACTGTCGGACAGAGACTGGAGATGCAGCCCTCGCCTCCCCACTGCCTTGGAAGGCCCCCACTCTCCAGCGGTGGTGAATTTCCACCGGACCGTTCTTGGAATCATTTGTCTTTTTCGAGTGGCCGATACGAATATATTGACAGAACAAATCTTAGGTATGTGCTTCACCTTTAAAGGAAACGCTGAATAATCCTCGTATTAATAAAAATATTCAGATGCATCTAAAAGTGTCCTTAATTGCGGAACTTGAAGGACGAAGGAAGGCGTTGTATGATTGCAATGGAGAATAAGGTTAGAAAGTTATTTCTAGCAAAATTCATAAACATCGGACAGTGTTACTTGCGTTACATGTGCAATAATTTAAGTTTAAAATTTATTTTTTCTATCTAAATACGATTATTTATTTATTTATTGGGTAAAATTCTCATGCAAAAAAAGTATGGTTCAACCAAAATTCATACTTAAATATACCAACAAATTAAAAAAAATATAAAATATGAAAGAAAAGGAGATATCATATATTGAAAAAAAAAAATTTTAAATACAAGTTATTTACTGGTATTTCAAGGGTTTGAGGCTTCGTGTGTGAAATCTTCATTTATATACATACAGATTTTAAAAACTAATGAAAACTATTTGTTTATCCCTAATTTATAAATAGATATAAATTCTAAATATAATAATTTAAACTTACGAAAATATATTATATAGGTGTAGCAAACAGAAAAGTTTGATGTACCGCATTTTTTTCACATGTATATTTTATTTTATCACATATTAATACAAATTTCTTAGATAAAATCTCTAAACAAAAAGAAATATGCTCAACCTTAAATAATACCTTACTTATTTAAACAATCGAAATATGAACAATTTAAAAATAAAATAAAATAAGAAAGTAAAATTAATCTTATGCTGAAAAAAACAAAACATTTTTTTTAATACTATTTTTTATTAAAGTTGGAAAAGGGTTATCCTGTCTCTAATTAGCACTTACAAAATAATTAATAATTACAAAAAAATAAAAACAATACATAAAAAATATACCATTTTGTACGTTTGAAAATATGAATCGTTTATTTCCAAAATGAATCCTGTCTGTCAAATAGCAGTAATATCTAATTAGCCAGTGATTAGTAAGTACCTAATGGCGCTAAATAAAAGTTATTTCCACAAATACCCTAAGAGATACCTTTCAAAATGACGAGTTTCAATGAATTGATTGTAAATTTACAAAAATCATAACTGCTATAACTTGAATTACAGGCAATTGTAATTGTAATTACTTAGCCTCAAGAAGTAACTGTAATTGTCATTACTTAGCCTTAAGAAGTAATTGCAATCACAGTAATTGTAGTTGAAAAAATAATTAAGAACTCATGTAATTAATTACTGCCTAACTCTGATGCATACACACACAGATGAGGCATGGAATTCTGGCCTTTCTTTGTAAAATGTTCCACCAACCTTTTCCGAAATTTGGTTCAATCTGCAAAAAGTGTTTCAGATTTTAAACAGATTTCTAATTCTATTTTATTTATTTTTGTAAACTGATGACGATTTTCCTGTTCTGAAGTTTTCCGTGGTTTAAAGTCCGTGGAACCCGAATCTGATATCGAAGAAATTATAATCCAAATATTATTTCAAGATTAAAATAGCAGATTTATTTATTTATTTTTACTGCCTTGTACGCAATAAAGGAGATATTGTGATCGCGAAAATTTTCGATTTCAACGGAAATATCCATTTTGACCACCCCTCAATCCGTTTTGACTAGTTTCGTCGTGACTTCAGTCCGGAAGTAGTACTTTGCTTGAAGTTCCTAGTAGATTTTCATCAAAATTTATAATAAAATTTAATGCAAAACTTCTCAAATTCGATATATTAGACTTGTAAATTAATGAAAATAACATACTTTATTTTAGTTGAAATTGGCAAACCGAAAGTGGTACTATTAGGTCATATTAGGCTTTCATTAAAAACTATATTAAAATAATTATATTAGGCATTAGCAAAACATCTGAAATTTGGTATGTAAGAATTTTACATTAATATAAATAAAATTACTAGAAGATATCCGTAAAAATTGGGAAACCAAAAGAAATACTTGGACGTTATAATAAACTTTCACCAGTGATTATATTATAATATAATGCAAAATATCTGAAATTTAGTATGGAAGACTTTTATATCAATATAAATAATATGCTAGATTTTAGTTAAAATTGGCTTATTTGAAGTGGTACTTTACATGAAGGTCATAGTTACCATTCTTCAAAAATTATATTAAAATATAATTCAAAATATCTAAAATTTGGTATATAAGGCTTTTATATTAATATAAATAATATACTAGATTTTGGTTATAAATTTCAAGCCGGTAGTGGTGCAAAACATCTGAAATTTGGTATACAAGATTTTGATGTCAATATAAATAACATATGAGATTTTGGTTAAATTTGGCCTGCCGGAAGTGGTACTTTACCTAAAAATGTTTTTTTTATTTATTTATTTGTCTTTTTTTTTAACCACCGATTTATAGTTTAGTAGGAGTAAGAGGAAGTCATGTGGTGTCACATCATATATTTTTATTTTTCAGATATATGTTACATCTGTTACAGTTATTTGAGAAGATTCATCCTTACTGCATTTCGTTTCATATTCGTGTCAATTTCTCACATATAAAAGTTCAAAATATATGCTTTGGACTTGTACTTACAGAATAAAACGACGAGGGTCAGGTTTCTTCAGGTAAGAAAGATTGGCTGTGTTGAATTTGACTATGTTCAAATCCAATCAAACTGGTATTGGTTGGATGGAGGATGTTTTCTCTTTAAGATTTCCAAGGTGGCCTAACGGTACATTTATTGACGGAGGTAGACAGCGAGGTGCAGCAATAAATGCCCTACCCCCTGGCACCATGGCTCAAATGCATCCCGCCTAGTGCACTAGTATGCTTAGTTCTTAGCAATATTAAATATTTTTATTATACTAATATTAATCGCTATTTTTATTATTACAATTATAATAAATAATACTTTTATAAACGAAGTCAGAACGTAATATGTCAGGAGTGTCTATAATTAAAAGACTCATACCTGATCAATACAACTTCAACAGCAATAACAATAATTATTATTATTAGAAAACGTATTCTCGGTATTGCATACTTGTTGATTTAGCTCTTTTCCACAAGTATCAGTTGTTTATTTATGTTACTGATTTTTTTTTTCTTCCTCTCCCTTCTTCCGTCCCTTGTTTTAATTGTTCAATGTTTAGGTTAAATAGACTTTTAATTGTTATTATTAGTGTTTAATAAGTGTAAATTTGTAAGGTATGGAATACGAAATTTAATTTGTTTAAAGAAAGGAGTTTTTTTTTTTTTTTAATTCCCACAATTTGCAAGTATACAAGAAACGGTTCAACAATAAATAATAACGACAATGCATACCGAAGTCAAGATAAAAGGAATACAAAATTATAAAAGGAATAATTCGAACGTTTTTACGTACTAGAATCTTGGTTGGGGGTGCGGTCTATAAATAAACACACAAATAAGTAAAAACCTCTTATAATGTGTACCGACGTTTCGGCCTAAGTTTTAGGCCATCATCAGAGCTAAGAAAAAACAAGATAACAATAGATGTAACCGTGGCAGTATCAATAATACTAAGAAAGTTAACAGTTAACTCTTGTTATATCAATTGTTATCTTGTTTTTTCCTAAGATCCAGGGCTAACCCTGATGATGCCCTTAAACTTAGGTAGAAACAGGGGCACACATTCTAATAAGTTTTTTGTTATTTGAGTGTTTATTTATTGACCGTACCTCCAACCAAGATTCTCCTTTATACATTTTCCATGGTCGACCATATTCTCACCATTATGAATCGAACGTTTTTAATACGAAATCGTCGATAATTCGAACTTTTCTGTCGTTTGTACTTCGATTTTTATTTGGTTAAATCGAAGTAAAGTCTAATACCTACATATGTTATTCTCGTGAGGAAACTACAAATACATAAATCCTACATAATAAATTAAACCAAATACTATTGCAATCTGGACTTGAAGGCCAGGTTTCGTCATGTCGCACTCGAAGGACGAAAATTGTGAGGTTATGCCTACTGCCGAAAACTGAGAAGAAGTGATAAATGAAAATGGTGTTTTAAACTAGGAATTCGTGCAAATCGACGAGGACTTGACGGTATGTGGGGAATTCTCAGACGCTTAGATTTTGGCCGACGTAGTCAACACAGGTTCCTCCACTACTGTCTTCAGATGAAGAAGAACAAAACCCGCAAGATTATCAGAAACCGATGCCTACAATCATCGAAGCCATGGTCCACAACAAGGAATTACAGCGCTTTGTTGAAGGGCGGCAAAATATGAATGACTCTTTTGTTCAATGTCTTAATAAACTTAACGAATACTGTTTAAATGAAAAAAAAATTAATTCTAAAAAGAAACAAAAATATCAAACTTTTTTAAAAAACTTTGAATGTTTTTAATACATGCATGTATTTATTTAATCACACGCCTTTATCTAAAATGTCCTATAAATTCTAAAAGGCTTGAATAAATGCTGAAGTTTTATTTTTCTGAATTGTTAAATTTTCCATGATTGTTAATGAATTTTAAGAAAAAAAAAATTACCAGGAAAGCAAGGCTGAAATCGTTTCATACATTGTAATTTTATCGGAGGTTCTGCCAATCTTATGGCGTTATCTTTACGACCCATAGATTGAAGTGTTTGTTGCTATCAGTTGTTACTTACAATACAGCCATTGCATTTCCTTTCGATGATTAGTATTTCTGGCCTCACATTTTATATTAGTTACAGTATATTTTTCTCCTTTGTATTCTATGCATGTAATAATTTGTTGTAATAATTCCAATGCAATTATAAATGAAAATACGAACGAGGAGGACATGATTGGATGAAGTAACAAATTTTGAAACTTGATTTTTTCCTACTAATGAAGCTGTTATGTACTTATCTTTGCCTGGTAACATTAATTACCCAATATTATTGGTAAAATAAAACTGCATTTGCCATTTTTTCAATATCTCAAATCTGAAACATGACACTTTCGTCCATGTCTCCGGATGTTTTCTGCGAAATTGAACTATCACTGACCCAACACTAAGAGTTAAAAAAAAATCAACCTCAAGATATTGACAATCCATTGTGCCATCACATAGTTCAGCTCTAAATCCTTTTGAACTTGCATTCCTTATTTGTCAAAACAAACACTTCACTTATCCATACTCGCTCCGAGGATTAAATGTTCTGATGAAAAAAAGAATAGAAACCTCACTTGGGAAGTTAGCGTTTTACAAATATAAGCCGTTTTTAGCATTTTTACCAGGTTTTCAATAAATTACTTTAATAAGAGTGTGTATGATTTCAAAATTTCCTTAAGTGGGTCATAAATAATTTTCATTAGTAGCATTCAGTACTATGCAATCAGAATCATCTAGTATCATTTGTAATTAATTATTCATTGAGTGATTGTATTTATTATTATTATACAGTCGTATTCACTAATGTTAACTGTTTCTGAGATGACATTTTGCGATAATTTTAAACATTTTAAAGTCTCCGAAAATGTTAGTTGATTAGGCTATTTAAATTGAGAGAGTCTGCTTGTAGCGTGTAATTATAAAACAAAGAACTTTGCACGTAATTTTGGGGTTCATACTTACTAATTAATTGTTGCATTATCTTCGTTATCATAATATATAAGTTTTTTTTTTTTTAACTGATTTAAACATCAGTTTCATTCGGAATTGTAAACGCCTCTAAGTAATGGTGACTAAATTCATCATTGTTTATAGCCTTACTCATCGAAATCTTTTTTGTAATCAGTTTAGAAATTGTTTGTTTTATATTATCTGCGGAAGATATTATCATATGAAGATACATTTTAAACTTATTCTTCGATATCTGTCTTAAACGAAGCCTTTTGTGAATCTTCCTTCTTTATCTTATCTTAGTTTTGCGAAAATAAAGATATTAATGTTAAAGTAATGTTATTCTAAAGGGACTTGTCCGGGAATAATTAAAGAATTTATTATTATATAGTGTGCATGTTTGTGACATTATTAGCCTCCACTGAAGTAATATCAAACATACCTGGCTGTAATTATGACGTCATTGTATATTATTACTGATTATTGGTTTACATATTTCAACTATAATTTATTCTTGTAGGACTTGGTATCATGAAGCTCTCCATAAAGTTTTAGCTTGATATATGCCCAAACTTTTTGCAAGCCAGCTTCTGGAATAGTAATATAGTATGTTGACGTATTGACTCAAAAAGTACACAACGGAACAAAAAAGTGTTTAAAGGTGAAAATCATAGAATAGTCTGTTCTTAGACTAATTGACTCATAAAATTCGCAATAATTCATTAATTGCGTCAGTTTTCGTGTTCCAGCGCTATGTTTACCACCCGCAGGGGACGTAGGGTCCGCCCACGCTAGAACCTGCTGGGAGATTTATAGTCCACATCCATTAGCTAATAACTTGAGGTTGTGCCTGCTCTCTGTAGTCCCGAATCTGTTCCTTCCCTTTCATCTCTTCAACTGTCTTGTCACTTGGAAACGTATTGATCCAGCTCACTCAACGCAGTATTTGAAAACAATATAGTTGGCAAGCAACACCTCAGTTTGACATTTTAAATTATTTGAAAACCATGAATCGATATCTGATTCTTCTTGTTTCTATGAATTGAATCATTTAATAAGTACTAATATCACTAACAAATATTTTTTATAAAGTTAATAAATAACGATAATAAAATTATTACTCTTGCATTCACTCTTTTTTTTTCATCTTTATTATTTACATTATTTATTTGAATAAACTTATTTATCTTTAACTTTTTCGAACATATAGAAAACTTAATATTCAAAAGCTTTAATGACTCAGTATTCACAAAGCGAGGTATTGTGCAGGGAGACTTCTTAGTCCTCTCTAGTTTTCTTTGGCTCCGTTTATACATGTCCGTGGCGTGTCAGTTCCGTTTATACGTAATAGTAAAAAATGATACTCTCCTGTTAGGCCGGGAGCTGAGGCCAAAAAACGTGTCTGATTTCAAGAAAATCTTTTATCGTGTAGACCGAACGTACTCTCACCATAGACCGGAAATATATATGTCTGCCACCCTAGATAGGTTGCTATCAAATTTTATAGGTCAACGAATTCGTAATTTTCATCACTTTTTCGAGATTTTTCTCAGTAACACGCTTCCAGTGCATTTTATGTAAAACTTTATCTTCAACTATTTTGAAGAATGTTAAATTTTTTACAAGTTTTATCTGTAATATTTTTTTTTAATTCGGAACAGTGGCTGAGATATATTACGGGACCTGCAAATATAAATAAATAAATATATAAATATCTGCAAAATGTCAAGAAAACTAAAAAAATTAGAAATTCGCCTTAAAATGTATAATGACCAATCTTGAAGAGAACTTAATTTCCTGCAAGATTCATACACAATATTCGTAACTACTCTCAATAGAAGCCAAGTGATATTGAAATAACAATCTTGGAGAAAGGAAAATGGTTATTTTAGCATCACTTAGCGTGACCGAACTTTAAAAAATATCACAGATAAAACTTGTAGAAAGTGTAACCTTCTTTAAAATTGGAGATGTCAAAGTTTTAGCTAAAATGCACTGGAAGCGAATTACTAAGGAAAATTAGAAAAAAAAAATCTACTTTCTCTAAAATTGTCATTACAATATCTCTCAGCGTCTGTTGAAAGTAATTATAAATATATTCTCTACAAGATGGGCACTAAAAAATAGTTAAGCCGAAACCATTGAATATCTAACTGTTTGCGTTTTCCTGACATTTTGCAGATGTTTATGGCTCCGTATCTTAGTACCAGTTCCAAATTCTAAAAAATATTACAGATAAAACTTGCAGGAAATAGGGGTTGGTAATGTCCAAGTTTTGTCTATATTCCACTGGAAGCGAGTTACTGAGGAAGATCTGAAAAAGTGACGAATTCGTTGATCTATAAAATTTTATAGCAACCGATATAGGGTGGCAGACGTTCATATTTACATTCTATGGTGAGAGTACTTTCGGCCTTAACGATTAAAACATTTTTTGAAATCAGAATAATTTTTAGGCCTCAGCTCTCGCTTCATGAGGATTAGAATGAAAGGGTTAACAAATGTCCGGTGTAGTTTAGTACTAATATCTACTGAACCGCGCCCGGCATGTGGGGACATGTGTAAATGGATCCTAATACTTTGAGCAATATGCTCAATGATGCAGATAAGATGTACGAGCTTAAAAATTATATGAACCCATCTCTTTCATGTACAGCCTCAAGCTTTATGCCAGTTAAGATAGGAGAATATAATTTGTAATAGCAAAATGTACTTTGTTTTACGCTTAAAAAGTATAGAAAACTCATCTGCGACGATTACCTACATATCACGTTCCCTTCATCCCTCCTCTCTGACCTTGCGAAAACCCGAAGTTACAAAATCAGATCTAACATCAAAGTTTCTTTTTTATATTATAAAAACCAAATCCTTAAACATTTACTTATTTAAAATATCTGATGTGGACTACACATTACTTCCTTGTACGCCTATTTAACTATAAATCGGTGGCTCAAAAAGTGATCCTGAATTTGGTAGCTAGTTTCCGAAGATTGCAGTATCTCAAAAACGACACTCAGCGTCGCGACATCTATCTATTGACACACACATATACTCTTGTTTCTCTAGGTCTCGTTCCGTTATTATATGTCGTTTTCTTTCAGTAGGTAACAAGTTCCTAAGAGATTTCTTCGTGTTCCGTGACAACATTAGAACTGTCAATGTCACTGGATAAAGTATTGAAAATCGACAGTTCCGATATTTTAAGTCTTAAATCTTATTCTCTTGCTGCAGACTTGTTCATCTCAAAAATGGGTAGGAAAATCAGTATTTTACTCATAATTTTAGCATTTAATAAAAGCAATAAAAATGTTTAATTGGAGTGGACAAAAAATCGCGTTTATAACCTTTATTTCAGAAACATATGATCTCTGGATTTAATTTTAATATAATTTTTTATATAAGTTCATTATGACCTTCAAGTTATGTGCCTTTTTCGGTTCACCATTATCAACCAAAATCTAGTAAATACATTCATATTGACATATATAGGATTCATATGTCAATGTTACCAAATCTGAGATGTGTTGCGTTATATTTTAATATAATTTTTTATGAAAGTATAATATGACCTTCAAGTAAAGTATCACTTCCGGTCTGCCAATGTTAACCAAAATTTATTATGTTATTTACATTAATGTGTAAATCTTATATATCTAATTTGAGAAGTTTTGTATTATATTTTAATGTAATTTTTGATGAAAATCAAAAATGTCCTTCAAGTAAAGTACCACTTCTGGTAATCATGTAGTGACCAAAAAGGGAGGTTCACAACTAGATTTTACAGTAATCCTAAATACAAAATTTTAACATTCTACGGCTAACCGTTTTTGAATTATGCGAGATACGCACGTACGAACGCACGTACTGAAGTCACGACGAAACTAGTCAAAATGGATTCAGGGATGGTCAAAATGGATATTTCCGTTGAAATCTGAAAACCGAAAATTTTCGCGGTTATAATAGTTCCTTTACTTCGTACAAGGAAGTAAAAACGTTCTTTCTCTCTTGTATCTATATCTTCTAAATCATTATTATACCTATTAATGACTTTGAATTTTGTTTTAAACTTGAAAGAATTTCAAACTTCTCGGAAGGCAGGTTGCAAGCCAAACCACTAATTGAAAATATTATTTTAAATCAATCGTAGCTATTTAAGATTGAACTATCTACATGTTCGAAGTTTCTTTCAAGAAAAAAGTTCACAAAATAAGCGTATTTATAAAATAATCGTAATACTGCATTAATGAATGCTTATGGCTATCATTTGTGACAGATGTTTCGAGAGATGAAATGGTTTGTGCAATATCGGCTAAGGGGATCAAGATAGAAATTTAAGACGAATCAGAAACAAATTAACTGATAATGGATTAATAATTCCACCGTTGCTCAACCCAGTACCATATCGGCAAAAAAAAGTGATGTTCATGGACAATGTCTTTCCATTGATTCCTTATTCTATTTGCTAAAATTGTTTGAAATATTTATTTATTTATTTTTTCATAAAATTATTTATTTTATTTAACAGTTTTTACTATCACTAGTAGTTTCGAATAACAGTTATTATTATTCAATAAGTACCTACTTCTTACGTTATGGATTTATGTTTCATTGTGTTAGAAACGCTAAAAACGGAATTTAATCTGCTACTTTCAGTCACAACTTGGAACAAATGTCATTGATTCGACTTATTTTTAAAACAGTTCCTTGTCACTCTCAAGAATTAGAAATGAACCGATTTTCACCGCAATACGTTTAGTGTCTGAAATATAATATTTTACTTATTCATGCAGTTGAATTAAGCATGCTTAATTAAATAGATCTTATAGCATTAGCACGTTTCTATGCCACAACCTTAGGATATGTCAGCTGGTTTGCGATTGGTATAAATTAGGGTGGTCTTTATTTATATAGTTGAAAAATATACTTTTTAGTTTTTGATCGCACACCCCTTATATTATTTTCTTTTGATATTATGTAAATTTTTACAAAATATTTTTCCAATTATTAACATTAATCCGAGCTTCAGTGAGCGTGAAATAGGGAACCGAAAGAAAATTAATCGGTCGATCATATATATATATATATTTATTTCATAAATTATAAGTATTTATTGTTCTGTAAAATTTTCAAATAATATTTCAACAGAAGTAGATAAGTTTTTGAACTTATCTAATTTACTTATATTTTCGCTATGGTGTTTCCTTTTCACCGTCGAGATGTTGACTAATGATGTTCCAAGCATTGGAGGAGAAACTGTTAAAAAGTCCTGCATTAATTTTAACACTCTTTCGACTGTCGTTGGCAACTTGGAAAGGCTTTATAATTTCAATGGTTTTTAAATAAGATACGCCACTGTCCCACTGGTCTTAAAAAGGTCACGTTTATTATAAAACCTTCGTAAATATTCTGACTTTCACGCATAATTTTACAAGAAACATACAGTTCTTTATTCTGTTTACTTCTGACCCTTCCACTAAATAAAAACATTTTCAATAAATAAATCGACTTTTCCATCCATTTAGGTTTTTGTAACAGCGCTCAGGGAGGTCTGATTTTACTGAACTCCTCCTTCCAATGAATATTAGGCGCAATTCAATGAGCTCTTTATAATGGTATTTCAGTTTTGTCACTAGCTAATCCACTGAAAAAATTCAGTGGTGGACAAAAATTACGCTCCAATTAATTTATGTAATAATTATATCTACAGTTTTTTTTTTGTTATTTTTAAAGTCTATTGGAAAGTTATAGCCAATCAGAGTGTAAGTATAGTTTAACAAATTATGAATATTCCCTGGTTTATCTTTGTATCTCTGTTACATCCTCTTAGTCACTATAATGCCAAAGGTTTTCATCGCCGTTTTATATTTGGTGTTCTGCAGACATAGTGGGTCTTTTTTCTCGCATCAGTATTTTCTTTAAAACATTGCAATGACTCTGACCTTTCTAATTCATAAGCTTATCAATAATTTACCGGCTTAGAGTTTTTTCAAGAGTTGGTGTGTTCAATGAAGGACTTAGTAGATCCAATATATTATGAATATTTAACTCTTCTTCAAATGATGAATCAATTTGCGTAAGAACCATTTAACGTTGACTGCCACGGTACTTTTCAGAATTCCGATATAAAAATCTAATTTAATTTGATCGTATTATATTTTAAAAACTCTAATCATAGTGCACTGTAATCAGTAAAAAGCATATAGAATGTTTTTTTTAAAAAGAAAAAGAAAAGTCATTTCGAATTTTAACCAAGCTAAAAAACGTCGAGAAATGCGTCATTTCTGTCCAATCTGTCAAGAGAAGATTGTTTTAAAAATTATCACAAACAATAAAAATATTCTTTTACTTTTTGATTTTGTATAAACTTTGTATAATTATATTTTCTGTTCATTTGACAATAAATTTTCTGTTCACGTAAGCCGACCTTGGTTTTTTGTTCAACGTTTAAGTCAACATTAGTCAGCCATTTTTTTTTTTTTCCCTTTCAAAGTAACCCTTTGAATGGACCGTTTATTCGTTGGTACGTTCCATACATTTGCATACTGTGTACCTTAGACCACATGCGTTATTTATAATAACAAAACCTTTACTGAATAACTAAAGTATAAATTGTATATAAGCAGTATTTAAGTAAACAAAAAAAATTGAATAATCAGTGGATGGCCGTAAAACTTTTATGAAGGAATGAGATGGCCCGGGAGTAATAAAGACCACCCACCTATTTGAATAGAAGTATCATTCACTATCTGTAACTGTTTATAATGCCCATATCGCCACTACCACCCTGAAGTAACGAATGTGAACAATCGCATTTTTCGAGTTGCTTAGTTTTATTAATTTACCAAAAGTATATTTGCAAAATTAGGTCTTATAAACAAAAATCTAGGGCGTTGATAAGTAAGTAATAAAGACCCAGAGATAAATAAATGATTCGCAACGTGGAAGTAAAAAAAATTATAATGTAAAGTTCTTTTTTTGGTCTCCTGAAATTCAGCTATATTCACATTCGTTACTTAAACCTGGTGTCGATGTTATGTTTAACTGAACTGCTCAAAAGAGAGTAGATTAATTAAGATCTCTGGTTTAATGGTAAACTTGTTTTTTTTTTTTTTTAACACTACCTTTAGGCTTACATCATTTCAGGGCATTTCGCTTTGTCATTTGTGGTATTGGTAATCTGCCAAGGTAAATGAGGATAGGCGTGTTTAATTGTAAATGTGATGTGTTGCGACCTGTCATGATTTAGTCATATATTCATCGTAGTTGGCACCAAGCGTGTAAATTAATAAACATCGCTTTTAAAAAACATTGAGCCGTGGTAGGGGGCATGATGGAAGTAGGGTTGTGTTGAGCAAGAGCGCACTAAACGTTAAAAAGTTGGACTTTACAGGCCTGAAAAATGTGTATTTTTGAAGACGGATTTTTCCTGCTTTTTTTTTTTTTTTTTAATGTTCCAAGACGATTATGTTTAAATATTAAATTCAAGCCTCCATGTCAATTTTGATGAGATTGATAATTTATTTGAATAATACTAAGTACGCACTTGTCCCTGCCCAGGGGTAATTGCGTACTAGTTTTCTGGAAGACATTATTCAAGAAGCTGTTCTGGAGCAAGTGTAAAATAATTCAGTTTTCGGAGGATTATTACACTGGTGTAATCATCGACAAAAGTTGAAGCATGTCTGAGATTCACATTTTACAATCTCCATTCAGTTATGAAAGTGGGATGTGGAATATAATTGAATGAATTTATTGAAAAACAAAATTTTTGTTTTAATTCGCTAGTCCGTAGTTATCTCGACAGAACATGATAGTAAGGGTGAGTGTACACCATTCACACTTGTCACACAACAGATGTCTGCACTTGCCTCTACTATAATATTTTGCTGGCTAACTGTGGGCAAGAGCTTTAAAAATAGAAAACTGTCAAGGAGAAATGTAAATCACAAAGTATATCTGATAGTTTGACAAAGCTATTTACTTTGAACCACGATTCGGAGCTACCTGAAAAAAATCTATCCGTTGATTTTATACCCCAAGTCTCAAAAGATTACTTCATATAAGAGTGCACTGAGCAACAGTTGGGAGGAAATGACAGTTTAACTGCAAGACTGTGAGAAATAATGCAAAAACAAATATAACTTAACAAATATGTGAGGAGACTTAGGTAAAAAAAAAAAAAAAAAATAATGTAAAACAAGTTAAACTAAGAAGGATATCAAATGAAAGCAATGGACGCGCCAATATCCCCGAGAATCCTCGAAGCTGATTGGCTGTTAGAACCACCTACGACTTATTTTACGAGTAAACCAAATTAATAAAATTTGAATCTGAGAAAAATTGAATTAATGATCTTTTACTCCGTTTTTATACTATTTCAGAAGTTGGGATTATTAAAATCCCAACTTCTGAAAACTACCACAATTTAAGTTTTAGAAAAATTAAACAAGGTGCTATACAGAAAGGCATATTTAAAATATTATTTTATGGAAAAATCAATCCTAAAATGCCCTAAATCCTAAAATGTCTCACAGCATGTTCTTCCACTTCAATTCAGACAGCTACAGATGCTACATCGCAATTTGCACCCGATATAATTGAAGTAACAGCATCTCGGCGACTGATATAGGGTATACAAAGTTGTTGGGTCAGATAAAGAACGAACCATTGAAAAGGTGATCAACGCCAATCCAACGTCCAACGTTTTGGCCGAAACGTAGATTGTTTTGTTAGGTGTGGTCTGGCCTAGTTTTTGCGAGTTTGATATTGATGTAATGATCTATAATACTCTATTGAAACTTGGGATTCGTCATGCCTTTATTCGTCATTATTAATTAAAGAGAACGAAAATCGGGGATATGTGACGAAAATTATTGCCATGATGCCATTAGGAGATTCCAAAACAAAGTCCCAAGTCTCTAAAATGGCAGTGAATAGCTGACTAGTCAGCGTCTTCAGGACAGATGAAGATGATATCACAGAAATGCAACCAGAGACGATCTCTGATGACGCCTGAATGAACGAAACGTTGGTTAGTTAGTTATTCTCTGCTATTTGAGAGTCTTGCGGGTTTGTTTGTTGAAACATTTATTGGTATCCTTATTATCATTATAAACATATTTAATGTGTTTTTCTACCATGCTCAAGTTGCCCTTAGAAACATGCCATGCCAAATCAACCAATAACAAAATAATTTTAGATCCGAGGTTTTTCAAAATGAGTGAAACTTGGTATTTCCTGTATACATATATTTAGTCGAAAATTCAAATTTTCAAATGCATATCATTTTTAATTTTTAAGTTATAAATTAAAAAAAAAAAATCATCCAACATCAACTGTTTTTTGAAACGTTCTGAATTATTGAACAGCTTACATTATAACTCAAAAAGTATTTGCCTTAAAAAGTTCAAAATAGTGTCATTATTTTCAGAATTAAGTTCATGACCTTTAATTTGATGTGTATTTTGATTTAACCATGCCAATATTATAATGGTTAAAATTTTCAAAGACGTTATTTTTTTCAAAAACTCAAAATCGATATTTTGTGATTTAAATTGTTATATTTACATGTTATTAGAATGTATGGGGAAGACTTCAAGATGTGGTTGTTGAGGGTTCTGTTCTAAAAAAAATAAAACCTTGTATTTTTATGGCTATTTTTTTTTCTCAAACAGTAATAGAGTACACTGTATGTATCATATTTAAAAAAATAAATTGACTTTGCTAAAAGTCATTATAGAAACTGGGCTTTTAAGTTATTTGCCATACCCAACATTATTTGTGAGCCATTAATTGGTGAATGAGCTTCCTCAAAACTTTTTTTTTTACATGGCCACATTGAGATATCATCATATTTAGTATCTACATTCTTATATTTATATTAAACATACATTTTTAATCAAATATACAATTTAAATTGAATACATTAAACACACATGCATATGAAAATACCTATTTAAAAAAAAAAATCAATTACTCATGAAATGATATGTTTTTATTGAAAAGCGAAGCAAAAAAGACCCGAAAACTTCAACGGTAACGGAAAATCGAAAAGCGCATGCGCGGTCGAAAATTCAATAATGAATTCGGAAATGGCGCTCTTGAAAATCTAAAAAAACGACACCTTTACCGAAGATTTTTTAAAGCTAATAATTAATTTGAAATCCTCGTGGCCGAAAAAAATTTCGAAAGTAAATTCCACATAGACAACTTCGAAATGAAAGATAATCAAATCGATTAAATTCATCCCCTCTCCCTCTCCCAAAAAATAAATATTAGAAAATAAATAAACAACCATCTTTTTAATAAAAAATTTTAACTACTTGGAATTTGCATTTTGTATCAATTATATAATAATAAAAAAATGTTGGATGCAAAATTGGTTGGCAAAATTATTTCAAAATTCATTATTGTAATTTAAATAATTATTTTTCAATAATAAATTTATCACAATAAAATTAATTTATGTCCCGTTGGGTTGCAATTGAAATGGAAAAAGTTACAATTGAGATGGAAAAGGTGACAATTGAAATGGAAAAAGTTACAATTGAGATGGAAAAGGTGACAATTGAAATGGAAAAAGTTACAATTAAAATGAAAAAGGTGGCATTTGATTTGGAAAGGGTTACAATTGAAATGGAAATGCTAGAGATACGTGATAAATATTTGTCTTAAAAGATTCATCTTAATGGTCTCAGATTGGTATAAAATTGACGGTGAAATGATTACAGACATAAAAACATATCGATAAGACATAAACTTTTGATGGGATATACAGAACCAATTTCTGATCTGCTATTGACAAATCACACGATTCCATTTTTATCTCGGGATTTTATTATATTGATAGAAAGATCCTCGAGGCAATAAATATTTACGAGCGATCTCCTAGGAGATAGCGCCGAGAGAGACAGAATTAATGAGTCATTGGGGTACGGCGCCGGGGGCCCAGCTGTAAACACTATGGTGCCTATATATGGCTGATTCCATCCTTTCCAAACCATATATAGTATCTCTCTTTGGATTTAGATTTTTCTTTCCTATATGGGAGCCACTCAAAAAAATATTTCTGTGAGTTTTGCATAAAAGATTTCTACATCCATCGAATAAATAAATATATTCTTAGTAAAAACGAATTAGATTTATTGTAATACGTCATGCTTACTGATTAAATATTAATGTTGATCGTTACTTCATTGGCCTGTCATTAATGATGTATGTGTTATATCAGACTTCAATTATCATCTTATTGCTGTCTTCTGTTATTCAATTTCTGAACGTGAGTAGGATTGAATTTGTTTTAACCGATAGATATGGGGTGCCACTGACTCGCGCCTTCTTTAATTAGGTATTAGCTCCATCATTTTTCGATAATTTTATTCATAAATCAAAGATTGGACAGTTCACATAAAAATTTCCACGAGAAACTTTGCAGAGAAAATAAGTTAATTATATATGATTTTGGCCTCGATTTTAAGTCCCGAAAATCATAGAATTTTGCACTGTATTGTAGGTAATCGGAGGGGAGGGAGAGGGGTGCATTTTATATCACTATATTTTATTCTCCCCTCCTCCCTCCGCTAAATGTGTGCACTTCCAACGGCCCTTCTTAGGTTCAAATGAGCTCAAATTAGGTATGTACGGTTGTTTTCTTGGCAGAATAAAATCATAAAAGTTAGGATGAATTTCAATCAAAATTCCCGGCACCATTAAACGCATTAACCGGTTTTTAAGGTTTCGCATATCTCTACAGCCCCTCCGAATTTAGTTAAGACGGTTGAAAATTTGTATGTGAATTGAGTTGGTATTAGAGAGATGCCTTTTGAGAAGTCTCAACTGCTATTATTTTTTTTTTTTTACTTTCCCTTAACTATATACGAAGTATATAGCAAGGGGAAGTATTGCGATTGTGAAAATTTTTGAATTCGAGTTTTCGACGGAAATACACGTTTTAAGGTCTCCTCAGTCCAAATGACAAAGTCTCGTCAAATGATCTGTGTGTGTGTATGTGAACTATCTAGCTCAAAAACGAAAAGTTGTACGATACTGAAATTACGTATTTAAGGTTGGCACATGCATGTGATTTTACAGCAGCATTTTCGTCTAAATCGACTTACCGGAAGTGCCACTTTATATAATCAATTTTACACTTTTTTACAATTTTCTCGAAAACGGCTCAAACGATTTTGATG
The DNA here is from genome assembly GCA_948150685.1 of Rhaphigaster nebulosa. Classification (NCBI taxonomy): domain Eukaryota; kingdom Metazoa; phylum Arthropoda; class Insecta; order Hemiptera; family Pentatomidae; genus Rhaphigaster; species Rhaphigaster nebulosa. The sequence goes on from OX411310.1 coordinate 72,614,977, forward strand.
AAACTTGCCTATTTTATTCTACATAAACATCTTTAATTTTTAATTTATGTAGTAAATCACCGAGGAATTGCAGGATATGATGAAAAGAATATTTTATTTGCGTATAGCTTAAAAAGTATGCATTTTATGGTAAATTATGTATATAATTGTATGAAAGGTAATTAAATTATCTAAAAACCAACAAAAGAATCATCAAAATCGGATCAGTATTAGCAAAGATAAAGCGTATTTCATGAGGAGCACAAGACTCTAGATGGATAACCGAGCGCATCTGAAAGGAGACGGATGCGACCGAACCTTCTCCCATCAATCTGTTATAAACAATATACTCTGTAATAAAGTAATTTAAGAATACAAAAGCGGAAATTAACTTAATAATTTATACTTTCATATTATTTAATGAAAAGAAAATATTTCCATGAAAACTAAACCGAAACTTTTAAAATATATTTGCAACTTGACGAATTTAAAATATATAGGTAGTGTACAGAATTGTTGTACTAAAATTGTTTAAAAAACTATTTTATTGTACTGAAGTGGGAGAAGATGTGAAGAAGTGATTGCTTCTGAGTTTATTTCAAGCATTGTTTATGTGAACTTTTTAAAATTATATTAAAAAGATAATTATTATAGGGCGGTAAGGGAAAGTTGTGTGATGCGCGCACCGCAACAGATTTTTTTACTCAATGCTCTTCGTAAATTGCAACATACCCAAACGTTTAATCTAAAACGATTTAGCTGCTTAAGAGAATGACAGAGGTCCTTTGAATTAGCGAGCGACAACAGCAGCAGGAAGACATGATTTTTAAAGTGACTTAGAGGGACTTAAAATAAATAAATAAAGCAAGATGACGACAACTTTATCCAAAGCTATACCAATCTTCCCTTAACTAATTAAAAAAAAATAAATACAATTTTTAAAAAATACGAAACTAATAATTCAGAAAATTGATATGATTCAAACGAATTTTAAAACATAATGCTGAAACTAAAGAGAAATACAGAAATGAAGGGCGCATCTGATATTTGAAAATTATGTTCAAATTACTGGACGACTTTAAAGATATGGACAGCTGCAGCCTCTTATAATAATTCATAATCTTATGCTTATTTTCTTCAAAATCTTTTCTGTTTTATTGATAACCCTGTGACTATAATTGTTCAAAAAATTATGACAAGTGATGGACATGTTATTTTAAAGACATAACTTCAGTCGCCAACCGTAACAGGAATTGCATTTAATTCGAGGCAGCTAGGGGCCTTGGACCATATGCCTTAGTACTTTGAATTCCTACCTCACTAACTACTAACTAGAGTAACTACCTCACTTATAAAATAAAAATTACAATTTGAAAACTGCGAATTGGTTCTGGTTGTCAATTAGTATCTTATTATATGAACAAGCTCGCAGAGAACCAAAGCTGCCAATTATAAATCATTGAACTTTTTATTCCGTAGTGAAAGTAATATTTCGCTTTCGCCATATTTACGTTGACAAATTCCGAGAATTGCCATCCTCGGAACTAGGACGATCGTTAGGCTCTAAGTATCTAGGATGATGAAGGTGATATGTTCCTTCTACCATCAAATGACATTGTCCCTGAAGAATTTTTGATGCCCATTTGGATTTTTTTTTTTGTTAATACGATAATCTTTAATTTGTTTTTCCATGTCATAAAATGTTTACTTTCCATCAATTATTCTTATGTGTGAGATTATAAACACAAACTAATTATGTTTCAAACAACGTTTTATATTAAAAACGTAGCTTTTTTTTTCAACATGCCAATCATTCACTCTTTATTAAAATTATCGAAAGTGATTTTCGTTTGGTTTTAGGAATTGATGCTCGCTTGATTGAATGAATTCTGGAGCGTTTGAGGTCAGTGGACCGTTCGACTATTAAAAACAATTACGTAATATTTTATCACGAAGACGAAGAAGGTCACTTCTGTTGATGACAACAATCCACGAATCTTGGTTGAAGAAAATCAAAAGAATATTTTTTTGAGATATTCGGAGGAAACACACGGTTATAAACTTTGAAAAAAAAATCTAAAATGACGAAGATTTACTCGCAACTTGAACGACTGTTACAGGAAATGAATGGTTGAAGTATCGGCATTTGTACTATTACGGGAGCCAAAGTATGGGACTGCATCATCCAAACTCCTGTTTCCAATTCTTCTCTCTAGTCGATTACCAGTTTTTTTAGATTCCTTCAAAATTCTAACTAACGCCACTTCCTTTCCCCTCTTCTCAAAATAAAAAAAATAACTTTAAAAACGCTCAAAATAACGAATGCCTCATACAACATTATTTTCTGTCTTGTAATATATCGTGGGAATGCTTGAAAGTGGTCAGTAAATAATCTTGTATTTTACATAAACATAATCCTGTACCTAACGTATAATGTTTTACAATCAAACATCTTTGTAATTATTTTATGAATCCAAATATTATTTATTAATAGATCCATTGTTTTTTTTTTCCTTTTTACAGCTTGGTTATCATTACTTAGGTGGTAAAGAAGGGAAATAAACCCTTCACGGATAGGAGAGGACCTACATGACGCAAATAATAGGAAAAGGGCCGTTGACCCTACTCCAGGTAGTTATAGGCAAACAAGTTAATGAACAACCTTTTAGAGCGTATGCGTCTAACAATGACCTTTTGTTTTTTAAATAACAATCAACTTACGAGTTAGTGCACGCGATTGAAAATATGAAAAAAAAAATGTTAAAAAAATATTGAAGATGGTATATTTGACAAGGTAGCTGTCTGAAGTTATGTAGACGGAGAAGGCTTTCCTCGCCCTTCATTCTTCCGATCCATGCTCCGCCCACAAGTTTCTTAATTCGTTTGCCTAAACCACCCTGAATTCGAGTTGCCATTCACAAATTTAAACCGGCAATATTTCAGCAATCCTATGAAGCTAGAAAAAAATTATAATGATGAGACACCAACTCGAGATTTTTGGCTTAATATATGGCCATCATTTTTTCTTTGAAGCACTCTACCCCGAATGGGATGATAGAAAAAATATCATTTCTCGGCTATAATTGGCAGCGTGTATTTGCAATCTAAATGACCGCTATTTAACGTCAATTAGCAGTCGAATTAGAAAGGCGGCCCGTTGAGAAAGAGTATTGATTGCGGCTAATCCATCAGTAGCCAATGCTGAGCAATGCGGCGCGATGCACTTGCATCAGCCTCCTGTTGGACCAATCCCGGGCAGTACAATGCCTCTTGGTCAGGACAGATTGCTCAAGAGGTCGATACAGGAAGTTGACAATGTATCAGGGTGAAAGCTCTGTTTGTTCAAAAGCTAACCAACTTTCACTTGCTCCTGCGCTGGAATTTAGTTAGCATTCGTTACCTGCGTAGTGGTAAATAAATGGCCGTGGGCAGTAGTTGAAGGATGTAATCATTAGTAATAATTTATAAATAAAATGATGTAATCGGTTGCACTCACGTTGCTGGTGCAATAACCGATGCATCTGTTACCCAATCAAATAAGAAAGTTTGTGGGAGCCTATGTATCAAATAGCGATGAGCATTCAAATCTTCATTACTTGGATGAGTGACCACCTTCTGATGATCTAAGGTATGATTCCTTGAGTAAGCCTAGTGTTCTCGAAACCCTAATAGTGGAGACTCTCACCGATCGGGATATGGAATTGAGAATCATACATAACCCATATAGCATAAAATTATTTCGAATCGAGATTAAACAACTTATGCAAACAACGGTAATATTTTAAATAAAAAATAATGGATTGAAATAAAAAACTAGAAAATAAGGCACCGAATAATATAAAGTGTAGTATATACTTTTATATTATAATTTACTCTAGCCAGGAGTTAGTACTCTTATCATCATAGAGTAAGATAAAGCACCAACTAGGAAAGGTCTGAATTAAATATCTGACAATACAGGGTTTCCTCTGACCCCTCCCCTCCCCAAAAAAAGGATAACCGTTGGGGCGTTTTATAGCAAATATAACGCTGAATAAAAAAGTTCTTATGGAAATGGGTCAGCAAATGAAGTCGAGCAGCTTTCAGACCGAAAACATGAAAAAAATACGCTTCTCGACACTTTTTGGCAAAAAAAGACTCACTGCATAAAAAAAAAAAAAACATATCGAAATTAACGTCACAGTGATTTTTTTTTAATCTTTTAGTGTATTGAGTAACATTAGTGTCTGTCTCAATAAAGGACAATAGTAATGATGATAGAGCGAATTATATTTGACGTTGAATGGTGATCTGATTCAAACATACCAGCTCGATTGATCAAACACACGATCTTTAATGAATTTTCGGAGTTGAGATCCGCTGTGCAACGCAAATGTTGAACATACGATGTGATGTTTGTATTACTGCTGGAACCTTTCTGTAAAACACTTTTAGACCCTGTAACCAACATTCCAAAAACAACGAATTTCAAAAAGCTAACAATGAATTATTTCTTGTAGTCAATAAAATGTTTTTAACTCACCGCAGAATTGTTTCTGTCATTTATTGCCTTATATTACTTCCTAGCTATCGAAGATAATTATTCGAATATCCCATCCCCAGCAGTAATATGTACAAGCAACACTTCATTACTCATTATTTGCGTTGCAACGCGGATGTCAACTCTGACACTTTATCGTATGTTCCTAGGGCGTACAGACTCTTTTTTCGGGGAGAAGAGATTTAATAAGAAGAAGGCAAGTAATCACCTAAATGTCTAAAACCGCCTAATTGGGAGTAAGTTTTAAGGATAAGCATGAAAATTGGATCAAAAATTATTGCTAAAAATTACCAAAAATATTACTTAAAATACAAATTTTATTTTTTTCGTGAATTTCGAGGGAGAGGGGATTATCCCTCAATTCTTCATTGTGTACGCCACTGGTGTTTTCGATCTATCGATCTGGTATTGGTTTCATTTGACACCAAATATCCCATGACGCCACTTTCGATCCGTTGTTGATGCAATGAATTGTCTTTTTACCCATTCCCAAAAAGTTTCGGAAAACGAATTTTTTTTAAATTTTTTCTTTTGCCTGAAAACTGGTCAAGACTTCATTTGCGGACATATGTCCATAAGAACATTTTTGTATGGCGTTATATTTCAATCGTTGAGTTGAGAAACTCCATAAGTAACTTTTTTGGGATATTTAAAATTTGGCAGGATCCTGTTGAAATAGACACATGTTTTGGGAGTATAGCTCCATAACTCCGACGTATTTTTGCTGTTTTTATTATGGGGGCTAGTTATCATTTGGTAGAGAAACCCCTTAAATCAGTGAAGTTAAGTCTAATATCTGAAAGGGATGAAGAATCAAAAGCTGACTAATCTATTCCGAATGTATTGTATTGAGAATAACAGGGATAGCAGGAAATATTTCCGATTAAATGACAGTAATTAGATAATGGGTAATTTAAGTATTCACCACATAATTTATGCGAAATGGGATTCCCATTCGAATAAAGAAACATCAGCAAGGGATCTTTGAGACCCAATGTACCTGAGAAGGTCGGCTTGAGATACCCGAGCCGGAGACAGTGGGTTCAAATAGTCTTGAAGATATAGCAAAGTAAAAGCATCGTAAAAATAATCCGGAGGACTGCTGGCAAGGTATAATAAAACCTACCGCCAAGGACGCAGACAATGGAGAAAAACTTTCAAAAGATTCGATGCCGATGGAATGGACACGCCCTCAACCAAAATTCTTAAAAGACCCACCAATAGGAAGGCCCAAAAGGAGAATGGGGGCCAAATGTATGAAAAATAGATATTTTAAGAGGGAGTAGGAGGAAGAGAGAGAACTGGCAGGCGAAACGGAAGAATAGTGAGTTAGAGCTGAAGTGTGAGAGTGAAGTTGTGAGGGCAGAAGCAGAAAGACCAGCTGAGCAATTCATCCCAGACGGAGTCAGCGAGTCTGGCAGGCAGAGTTCGAGACCGCAGCCAGGCCATCGAGCGGAAAAACGGAAAGTACCCGAGACAATGAAGGCAACTTCGTGCAAAAAGCAGATACGTCATAGTCACTTACATTCATGTGAACATTCTGTTTAATATTATGTGGCACCATAGGAAAATCATAATAGGCAATCTAAAACCAGTATTCTCAAATACATGTGTTATAGTCAATAGTTCTTTTATAATGAGATTAATTTAGGGTGTGCATTAGTAAACCAACAGCTTAATTAATAAATCCTCTTAAATAAAGTCAGATCTATGTCAAAATCTGTTATTATATTTATCCTGCATGCCATCTTATAGCTTAGTTAAGTGAATTGGTAAAAGCGACAAACTTGGAAAAGATCTCCAATGGTATTTATAATAGCCCAACCTAGTGATCATAGCAGGGGGGATCTGTGTTCTCTAGACATTAAAGTAAAGTGAATGTAACTAAACAGTCAAGTTGATTGATCAGTTCCCTTCTGGAACCGATACAAATACATAAATAAGTAAATAACTAAATTAAGTAAATGCGGATTCTGGAACCTCATCCTGCTATAAAAAAGCAGATTGTCAGAAACATAGCAGTACTTGTACTTACAATTTTATCATAAATAAACACGTTTTTACATATTAATGGTAATTATTGATCGTAAATTTGATTGATTTGAATAACCCAGTACATCGAGCAACTTTAAATTTAAATATCATTATGACTCGTTTTGTCTTAATTGGTAATATAATTAATAGAAGTTCAGATTCAATCGCATTTAAATTATCAGTCGTTATGGGTTACCTTGAACTATTATGCTTTGGCCTGGAATGTTGTTTTCCAAAAATATTGTCTTAATGACTTATGAGGTTTCTCAAATCAACGGTTTATTTGCTTTATAATCCACGACGGTTATCCTTTTTTGGGGAATACCCTGTATACAAATTAATTTCGTTAAGTTTTTCGTGCTCTGGCTCAAAATCATAAAACCTTTAAACTTTTCTTTGGTTCAGAAAGCCTTTTAATTTTGTTTATTTAAGCTGGGTCTCTATTTTACCATTATATCTCTTCGCACTTTACCTTTACAAGGTATAATATCTTTCACATCTTGAAACGAAAGGAGAATTGCTCCTAGTTCTAAAAACCAAACAGATGTTCAGAACAAAGTATTGGGTCAAGGAACTGAGGGTCATGGGACGTTATGACTTTGACCTAAAAGCGTTGTTCGTTCTCAATAAAATAGTTTCTTAAGCTATATATATTTTTTTCTTAAACTATAATAAATATATAGAATATAAATATAATAAAAATTATACATATCACTTTTTCTTTTTTTTTACATTGAAAAATGTTTGACGGATTAATTAATAATATAGAAATTTATCACTTAGAGATTCACTCAATATGTTTTAAAATGCCAACATAGGACAGAAAAAATATGATAATATTAACATAATATTTCCTTATTTCCCACACCGGCTGATATATTTGCAGGTATTCCTGTTTCATTTAATCTTCTTAAATGAAAACTTTTAAAGACACGGACAATTGTCAATCTCGTTGTACCCTTGATGTCAGGGTATTTTCAGTCATGTTTTTCAGTTGTTAGAGGTTTCGCCAACCTCTTTTACCTGATTTAATTTCAACTTGAGCCGAGTATGATTTGAGTTGGTTTCTCAAATCTTTAAAATTTGATTTATAGCGAATTGACTGTAGGCTCTGCACACGGGTAAATCTTGCATTGAAGAAAATGTGCAAGAAATGCTTGATAATATGAGACGTGCGCAAATTGGTGCCTTGGGTATGGTATCGTTGAAAAGATGAGGGTCAGTCACGAACCATTTGGTCTGGTATGCCAGCGCATTCCCTTCGATGGTTGGCCATTACCCTCCGTCAGTTCGCATAAAAGCTTCATTCCCTTCGGTTCGTAAATCCCATTTCATTTCATCGTAGAATTTTCCTAACGGCAAGACGTTATGGTAGCCAATTGGGATACTGGTTTGTGATCTTCGGTACTCTATATATAACAACTATGATATCAGAAATTATATAGATTTGTACTTATCATATTTATATAAGTATTTTTCGTTCTTATTTCCAAATGATGTAGTGTGTGAGATTCGAATACGTACATCTGTCAGCCCGTTCAATCTCGCAATAACTGTTAGCCCAAGCGCCGAGAAGAAAATTTATTTCCTGTCTGAGGAAAATGTTTAGTCATACATCCTTAAAATAACCACAAAGTTTTTCGGTCCTGGGAGATGTTTAGTCTCTTGTTTAATTAATTGAATTAAATGTTCTTCAAGTATTGCACTGTTGGACGAAAAAAAAACAAGGTGGATTTTGAATCTTATCTGCCGGTGCAACGCCGCCTCCTAATTTTGGCAGAGACAGTTTTTTGGCAACTGGGGGATGTGTAGTTTTTTGTTTGCTTGAAACAAATCATCTTCAAATAATACAATTCGACGTCGTTTTTTGAAAAAGGCGCAATTTAACAAATTTTATAGAAAACACATGAAACGATTGTTCCCCAAATAACTATATATATATATATATGTATTTATATTTATAAAATATTTTTAAGACTTCTAGCATCAGCTAAGTCCAGAGTGACGACTGAGAGTCAATAGTATTTTGGTGCTTGCATCAATAGTAGATTTTTAGACCATTTCCATTTATTTTTTTTCGATATATCGTGAGTGAGAATCGATAGAGGTGGTGTTTACGTCCCATAATAAATTTAAACCTAAATTTCGATTTTTTGGGAGTTTAAGCCTTTTTCAAAAAACGACGTCGAATTTTGAATGCTAGGGTGGATATTTTATGAATAAAAGTTTTCTCCAAATAGAACACCAAATTTCGCCTCGGCTCTTGTACTACATATCATGGACAGGCTAAATAAACAATTTAAAAAAAAACTTTATATATAACCTGCTTAAAGATTCTGGCCGTATTTTTCTTTTTTACATACAAAGACAGTGAAAATTTACCGAGCCCCGTTGTTAAAGTAATAACCTTCCAATATCTCCGAATACCCCAATACCATCTTCAGTTGCTGTGGTAGATGACCTTCCTCGGACAAACAGGTCTCGTGCCCTCGTTCCAGTCTCTGCCGTCACCTCTTACTTCCATAAACGACCATCGGAACGCCGCTACGGTAAAGGACTTGAAAGATCTTTTTATCGATAAATCCCATTAATGAAACAATCTGTATGAGCTGAGACATTCTAGATTTGTCAACGATTTTTTCTTCTCATATGATCATATCTAAATCTTAAATTCCGTTTCGTGTTTATTATCAGTGTTGATACTGTAAACTGGAAAGAATGATTGTCGGGTAAGATTTTAATGATCAAACAGCAAAAAGAGAAAGAGCTAATACTGGCCCGCTTAAGAATTTGCTACATTGGAGTCACACTCGTTAAATATTCGTCATTTACTGAAATATAGCAAAAATATAAAAGAGTAAGAGTAACTTTCAATTCCTCATTAAATAAAAACTTCATATTATATTGAAATTTACGGTCTAAAGAACAGTATATAGTCACCGAGCTGCAGGACCTAATCCTCCGATCTGCAGGGAGAGATACAGCAATATACTTTGAAAACCCCTGAATTAAACGATCGGTATTCTACGCAATTCACTTTCATTCAATGATAGCCGATATTTTTATTATAAATGCATTGGTTTTAAAATATGTTTGAATAACAACTTAGATATTTTCAATAATAAATGTTGAATTCCCTTAAAAGAATATAAACAAACTCGGTTGATATAGACAACTAAGGTCGTAAGGTGCTCCTGAGTCAGAATAGGAAGGACTAACACCTTCTTTGGCACTTATACCTCACCCGACCTCGTTTCCCACTTTCACTGATTCCTTTTAAGACCACGACCGCCAGCCACTGGAGAGGAGTTATTGTGGACGACCCCGCCTCCTGAAGACCTTAGTCCGCAGCATCCAGATCTTGTGCTCGGTTCAGAATCAATCATGTCCACAGTTTTAACTAAAAAATTCGACCTTAATTAGTTTTAGGACACTCTAATGACATCGGTTCTCATGAATTATAAGAAAGAGTCTTTTCGCATGGGTAGTTTTAACTTGTTCCAATTCAGTTTAAATGCACAATCTCAGAATTTGAAAGTGGGTTGCCACATACTATTCCTGAAACTGAGGTCAGCCATCCCGATTCCTCGTTAGCTCTAGTAATGAATTGAGAAATACTACTTTAATATAGAAATTTCTCTCGAGAGCCCCATTGGCTGAAAATCCATTTTTTTTTAATCTTCGGTAGTGCTCCAAATCGAGCTCAATCCCTATTGTTCATACCGCGCAAGTGCACTTGCCGTTCATGAGTTCTCGCCCGTGTTAGATTATGGCACAACGTGAAACTGCGAAAGTAATCAGCGAATTATTAATTAATGAATCAAAAAATAAAAGCAAGTTTGGGCTTAGTAATAATTTTGAAGAAGTTAATCTGCAAATTGCATAAATTGTCTGGATCATCGGGAGGAGATCGCCGTGCATATATTTTATTTTTGCCAACTTAAAACTCGTTGGAGAGGTGGAATTATGATTAATAAATAAAAGAATAATTCAAACAGGGACATTGTTTTCTATAAATTATTAAAGAACTGTAGTAGTGATAATTTATTAATTATAACGATAATACAAAGCTCAATAAATTAAAAATTATATAAAAGTTATTTTTCATAATAAATAAATAATAAAAGGAGGAGCAGTTCTGGCATTGGAAATTGTATATTTTGTGTTCAATTCACATGTCCAAAAACAGTAACATCAATAGTTATTTTTCATAATTATTATATGAGGAAGATATTATTTATAAATATAATGAATAGGTAAAAATAATAAAAAAATATTAAGATTGTCTGTATCTAAACTAGAAATTGATTATTGTTTTTAAACTGGGATAAATTTAAAATCATTTTAAGTTCAGTTTTAAAAAAATAAAAATTCAGCAATAATTACACAATCAGACTAACTTCTGAGGATCTTGAGTATCCTTAAGTACTATAATTATAATATCTATCGATATGTTCAGATTCCCCAACAGAGTTTGGCTTTAGAAGAAATTAAAGTATACTGTAACTCATTCCTGAAGTGGATTATTTTTAATTTTTTTAAAATCAAAATTTAATAAAAAGTAATTTTTATTTTTCAATTTATATACACACTTTTTCATCTATTTATATTTCCTCAATTCTTAAGAAGTGCATTCATTTATTCAGTAGTCCAATGTAGAAACGCCCTATAACTATTATTCTTTTTATTTTTTAGTTAATAATTAAACTTTAGTAAACAATTGAAAGTGAATTATTTTACCAATAGCCTGTTGGTGGGCTATGAAAATAAATAAATAAACATGCATGGATGAAGGTGCTATGTAACAAATTTTAGATAATTGAATTTTTTCTTAGGAATAAAGATAATAAATATTTGCTTATCTCGACCTTGTAACATTAACAACCCAAGATTCCTGGTCAATCACTTTATTTCTTAGTGGATTGGATAGATAATATCTTTAAACAATTATATACCTACTTAAAAAAAAATTTTTTTTTCATTTTCTCAAAACTTTAAATTTCAAACATGATATATTTATCCACTCATGTCTTCAATTGTAGTAATTTTCTGTTCAATAGTCGTTGATTAATAAACAATATATATATATATATATATATATATATATATATATATATATATATATATATATATATATATTTATATATTTATATTTTATTTGTTTCAATCCAATTGAACTAAATTGTAAGTATAACAATCACAATATCAAATTATTTAAAAAATGTATTTTTATTGTAGTTATTTTAATACAATTTTTTTGTATTTGTTAAATATTTTCATTTTATACAGTCAGGTAGGGAAGAACTAATATCGTCAAAGGAAGATCGATTATTTTAATAATTGTTATTGTAGGGATCTATGCAGGATTCCCCTGCAATTACTCTCTAACTCCTTGATCCTATTAGTAACAATTTATTAATTAATATATTTTGGTTAGCAAGACTTGCAAAACATTCTTATGTATATTTACATTTGTGATAAAACCTTACTTTTAGCCTTTGAAATCTTGTTTTCTTATTGGTAAGGTTTACACTTATTAAGAGGGATTTATTAGGTTTTAGGTTAAGGAGGAATAGGTTTTTACACTATTGTTATCGAAGATCCTCAATTGAATTTAGTGACGATCTTGGGTATAAATGGAACTATGTGCAAACAGTTAATTGCAAATCATTTGTCAAACTTCATTGTGCCCATCGCTCATGATTTTAAACTATTAACAAAATTTTGATCAGAATAACCACCAGCATATCTCTTGAGCATTTCATGTCCTTCAGGAAAACTGCATGGGTATCATATCCTTGTCTTTGTCATACTAATTCATACATCAAAATACAGTTGAATCCTTATAAATCAAACTTTCATGTATTGATTTTTTCCAGACTTTGAATTTTTATTTTTAAAAATATCCATCAGTTGACATCCACATGATTGCAGAGAAATTTTTATGTTAAAAAAATTAAATAGGTTTTTACATTTGTAATTCTGTTTAAAAAAAATGTTTAACAAAATTTCACTAGACAATAGAAATTTAAGAGTGATTAACTATTCACTATAATAATAAAATATTAATATGCTGCATTGCTTTTATGGTAATGTTACTAAAGTCTTTGGCTCTGAATAAAACTATATTAAAAATTAAATGGTTTATATATAACTATTCGATTGTTTAATTTTTGTATTTAATCCTAAAAATTTTACTATAATTATTCTTGGTATGTACTACTAAAATATGCAAGACAATAATGAATAACTATTTTATTTACTGTGTTTCATTTTTCAGGGAACCTTTAAGATCAAAATATAGAGATTCAATTTTATACAAATTTCAAATTGTAAATAAGACTGTCAGGAGATATCTATTTGCAATGATTAGTTAATAGTCTTAAAAATTTCCTCTCATATAATTTATATTGTACAATTAAAAACAATATTATTGTTTTAATGAATAATTAAAAGTATTACTTCAATTATTTACAATAAACATTCGCAGTTAGGTTTCAAGCCACTGCTTATTTGCATTCGAAAACATTACTGTTAAATAAGGACAATGAAAAGAATTTAAAAAGAATGAATAATGTGCTTCAGCGTCTTTTGCCAATATTTCTTTTAGTTTAGGGCAGTGGTTCTCAAACTTTTTTGTTTGGCAGCATATTGAAATTAATAAATAAAATTTATTTATTTTATATAATTAAACTCATTAATTTTTAATGTAATTGTTTAAAGAACCCACTGGTTTAGGGTGTCTTATAGATTAATTTACAATATAGAAAATATTAGTGAATTACAATTCAATCATTACTTACCAAATATTATTGAAAAAAAATTAACTGTTTATATTTTGTTAACATTACTTATTGCAATATAGTTTTCCTTAAACTATCATCTTTCTATAAGAATTTATGTTTAAAAAAATAATTATATTACATAAGGGAATAGTTAAAGAGATTATATCAAAACAATTTATTTCAATTAGTGATAGCAATTATCAGTCTGATCATTTCCTTATTTTGTTAAAAATATACAAGTCTGTTTAATATGTCAACTAAAATATTCTAAATCTAAATACATAGTATAAACTGAGGAATGAATACTAAGTAGAGAAACCTGAATTCAATCAATGAATTCAAAAAAATTAGATAAATATCTAAATATAATGATTAATAACTGAAAAAATAACTAATAAATAAAAATAAATGCATACAAAAGTAGCTGTAGAGCAACATAAATTTATTTATGTTTTTTTTTTTAAATAAAAAGTGCTGTGATAGTGGAAACTGATCATGTTACCACTGCAATGACTAGCACAACATTTATAGAACACATACATACAGCCTCGGAAAAAATATCTACATTAAGCAAACACAATTATAACTTCCTAGCTTTCAACTGCTATCAGGTAAAATATAAGACCCAATGATAAAACCGCTCTGACCTAAAACTAGTTTCATCACAAAATTAATTAGCCTGCTTTTGACCGAATAAATGTTTCATTTCACAACACTATACAAAATACTTTTTTATTTACAATTTATAAAGTTTCTAAATTTTTATTTATAGGATTTAACAAATTAAAACAACGAATGTTGATCCATTCACTTTTTCCCCATTATCAGATTACAAATAGCTTTTGTACAAATTTACATTTTTTTTTTCCTTACATTTTATATACTAAAACAAACACAAAATTTATATTTATCCAAAAATTTACAAAATAAAAAAAATTGGAAAATTAAAAAATTAGATAAACATTCCTATATTTTAATAACAACAGCTATAACTTACTCAAAATAAATCAAACCACTGGCTTCGCAATGACCTAAATAACTTTCAATGAAATCTAAACTGTACCTATAATTTGTTATTCGAAACATAAATACATAATTGAGGTAAGCATTATAACTGTTATCAACTATGAGTTTCTTAGAGGTTTTTCCCTCTCTAACTCAGATTCGGAATCTGGTTCAGGTTCGGACAAGGAGAGTGAAACACCACTTCGCCTCAGAAGCTTTGAAGAATCTCTCTGTAATAAATTTTCAAAAATTAAAAAAAAAAAAACAGTATCAGTATTAATCTAGGTCATTGGTTCCTAAGGAGGGTAGTATAGGCAAGCAACTTAAGTCTTGTGGGTGGCACTTAAGCCAAAAGTTTACGCTTGAGGAGTATATATATATATATATATATATATATATATATATATATATATATATATATATATATATATATATATATACACACACACACACACACATCTTATAATAAGTTATTTTAAACATTGATTTGTTTATCAAGTTTTAGTATAGTATGATTCACATAACTGTCATTAGAAATACGGGTACTAATCCCAAAATGGCCAAAAAAAGGAACCTATGATCTAGATCATATATTAAAATAATAAATAAAATAAGGCAATCACTGTGATTAAAGAAATATCAGGGTCATTATGCAATAAGTCATTTTAATCACGAAAAGGAGCATACTAATAAACACTTCACTGATTTTAGGAGCCTACTTTTCTTTACTTCTTTACCTAGATAACCATCACACGTACAAGGAAATACAATACTACAAGAAACTAATTGATGGGTTTGCTCACACGTAGTCGGTATAGTAGAATATAAACATTAAGAAACGATGGTTTGAAATTAATACTTATTTGTTTTATAGGAAGGCATGTTCATTTTTTAATTAATAACTTACCATTTCATAGATATGATTGCATAAAAATAATAAATATAAAAGAAAACACATTTATTTAAATAAAAAGGTATAATGAATACTGAAATTATTGAGAAAAACTAATTTAAGCACTAAGATTTAATATGTTGGTGGAGTATATATTATTAAATTACAAAGCAATTCTTTGTATCACACACTAGCAAAGCCTTGACTTACCTTAAGGCACCAATGGGAATAATTTATTATACTCCAAAGAGAAAGAAACAAAATCCACCAAACTCATGGATAAAAATTCAATTGTACAATAGTTGAAAGACTTTCAAATTCCCACCCCTCAATATAATAATAATACTACTGAGTGAATTAAAGCATGAACATTTTTATTTTTTTTTTTTTCAAATAATTTAGATAAGGAAGCCAATAAACCAATGGGAGATAACAATTTGAGATATTTAAAAAAATAAAATATCTGATGAGGACAAAACATGACTTCCTTGAACGCCTATTAAACTATAAATTGAAGGCTCAAAAAGTGCTCCTGAATCTGGTTACTAGTTTCCGAAAATAGTAATATCTCAAAAACGACGCTCGGCGTGGCAACGTCTATTACAGTCGGTTACTGATAACGGTGCACTGAGTCTCAATTCTAGATATGGTAGACTCAGAATTTTATTTTATAAAACATTAATTTGATGCTTTCATTTCTAAAATTGATGAGAGAACCACTTAAAAAATCTGATGTGATCACACCTTCTGTCAATTCAATATTAAAAACCAGTTTAGAATTTTAAGTAAAATACCACTTCTGGTTGCTGAATATTACTCTCAATGATATAAAAATCTCAAATACTAAATTTGAAAAGATTTCGATTAAATTAAGACATATTTTTCACTATATTCTATTTGGAAGTTCAACTTCTGATTGGTATTTGGCAGCCGAAATTTAATACTTTATTTGAAATGGCATAAAAGTCTCTATACCAAATTTGAAGAGAATTCTTCTTCTTTGTCTTCTGCCTTTAGTGGCGGTACATGGGGGTACATTAAGCCAGGTTTGTCAATCCTGCCGATCAATGGCAAGCCTCCTCATACCATTCAACGTCTCAAGACATTGAAGATAATACAATTATATTTAAACATCTTTTTTTACTAAAATCTGTGTAGAGCTACAAAGTACCACTTCCGGTTTCGCAATCATAAACTAAATCTAAACAGCTCTTCCTACTATGGAAAGAAACTTAAATACAAAATTTCAAACTATTTGGTAAATATTTGAGCTAGAGAGTAAACGGAATTCATACACACAAAATTATAAAAATGTTTAAAGGTCAGTACGGACCTTAAAATGTGTGTATCCATGAAAATCTCGATTCGTAATTTTTAGCACGATTCCAATTCCTAAGAAGGCAGGAGGTAAAAAAAAAAATACTTTCGGCTAGAAATTTATAACCAAAATCTAGTATGTTATTTATATTAATATAAAATCCTTATATACCAAATTTGAGATATTTTTGTATATATTATATTAAAATATAATGATATTTTAATATAATTTTTGTAGAAAATCTAGTATGATTTTAAGTACTACTTCCGGTTTACCAATTTTAATCAAAATCTAGTATGTTATTTATATTAATATGTAAGTCTTATATACCAAATTTGAGAAGTTTTGCATTATATCTTAATATAATTTTTGATGGAAATCTATTATGACCTTTAAGTTAAGTACCACTTCCGGTGATCATGTAGTGGCCAAAAAAAGATATGCACAACTAGATTCCCAAAAATCCCAAATACAAAATTTCAAGGGCTAACCATTTTTGAGTGTATATGGGAGATATGAACGTACATGGAGACGTCAAGACGAAATAAGTCAAAATGGATTCAAGGATGGTCAATATGTATATTTTCGTTGAAATGTGAAAACCGAATATTTTCGCGATAACAATACTTTCTTTACTGTGTACAAGGAAGTAAAAATATATCTCTCAATATGCTTTCATAAATGTGATCATGTGAGTTTGATAAAATTAATATAAACAAAATAATTTTAAAAATTACATGAAGGTAATGTGCTGAAGGTTCAGAAGCATATCCCATTTCTGAAGCGTAACCCTCACCTTCCTGACCATACTCTTCATCACCTTCGTAATCAGAAGAAGAATCCCCTGCAAGACAGAGATGAAATTCAGTTTTATTTTTGAAAATTTGAAAAGTATGTGTAACATACTTTAAAAAACTTGTTCAGAAAGTTTTGAGACAGTAGAGTCATGGGAAGAAATATTTTATTTGAGGGATAAGAGTCCAATATAAAAGATAAATTACAATCGGGAATAGAAAAGGATATAAGGTATAATACAATATTGTAGGAGTACTAAAGTGGGATGGGTGCTGTCATGTAACAGGATCAGCAACATTATTTCTAATCCCCCCCATCCTCATCATCTCTTTTTTCTTAAATTTTTCAAAGATCAGTCTTTTTCACTCTATTTAAATCTTTGAAGACAATACAAAGCTGGCATTATCACATTGTCCATAGTGCAAAAATATAGTTCAATAATATCAGAAGAGTATGATAAGGATAAATAAAATTTTAACCTGAAAAATAAAGGTGCTCAAAAAGGAATGATAAAATTTAAGGTTTGCACTTACCATCAGCCTTCTGTGTAGGAACCTTGCAGACCATTTGAGCAAGATCTGTAAACTTGTAGGTTGACTTCTGTACAGGAGATTTTTTGAGCGCGTCAGCTTGCCCTATACTATATTTTCTTGCTAAGGGACGAATAATTGTCTTTTCACTAAAATATGCCTTCCCATGAGAATAACCAACTTCCTGTGAACAATGTATTAAAACTTCACCATCTTGTGGTATTGCATGAAACGTCAGTAATAGAAGTAATTATTATTTTCAATTGAACAAAGGTTAAAGCAAACTGTTTTAGTCACAGAGCTGACGGCAAACATTTTCAGAAAATTTAGATTTACCTACTCCTGAGCAAGAAACATGCAGTTTCTAAATTAAACAAAACAAAAGTAAAAATACAATTTATAATAAATAAAAAAAATAAAATAATAGCTCGACATTCTGTAGAGGAACAAGGCCTAATGAATCACAAAATTATATGGTGGTAATTGATGCAATTAGCCACAAATATGATTATATATTTTAATGACTCATACAACTTTAATTTCCTAAGTATCTTATATTTTCTAGAATACCCAAATTAAATAGTTAAATGTAACATAAAAGAATATATATCACCTTGATTTCATCAAAACTTCCAAACTGTAAAGTTTTGTATTTGTCTATGGGTGGACGGATATATTCACAGTAATCACTAGCCTTCACCTCCTGCAAATAAAAGGGTAAATCCCAATTTTTAAACATCCTGAATTATAAATCATACAATCATCTTAGGCCGGGTTGTATCAAAAAGTACTTATTATCATCCAAAGCATAAGCCAAAACCTATGCACCTACCTCAAGCTGTCTGACACAGGATACGTATGCTAGCCGTGACTGTATCTCAGGTAGATTAGGAACTTTGACAGGTGATGTGAAAGGATAGAAGCGCTTCCAAAGGACCCACCACCCGGACAAGTAGTCACCATAATTCGTCAGATCAGTGTCGTCCAATGACCCCACATCGATGGCGATTACATGGCTAGCTCCTTCACTCCGCATCACATCCGCTGGTTTAAACATATGTAAAAATAAGTAATAATAAGTTTAATATCAATATTTAATTATTTTATTTTATTGTTTATTAATTATTCTATAAATTTAAATTTATTTCTATGCATATTTTACTTTCATAAAAATGAAATATACTAGAGCACTGATCTGAATCTGTTTATGTGAAAAAATAATTTTGACCAATTTGTAAAAAAAATAAAATTAAATCAACACTTATGTATATTTTTAAAAGTAATAAATGTGGCTCAGTACCTTTAGAAAGAAACAGGGCCTATCAAATCACTTGGAGAATCATCGTGGTGAATGGAGTGTATGGTGGTCTACCATAATTTATCTATTTAAATTTTAGTTTTCTAGAATGAACCTCTACTTCTTTATTCATTTACCTGCTCAGTTATCTGAAGAAAGCTGAGTGGGCCTCATTCTTTGCCTTAAACGCTTTGGAATAAATTCTCACATGCCGTAGGAACCAAATAAGTATTTCTATGGTTGGAAGGAAGCGATTCTTTTGTTGGTTTTTCCCAAATGTTAGGAGTCAACCAAACCATGCCATCATCAATTCAATAGTCTTTGGTTGGTAAAGAAGCATGAAAACTGTATTAATATATAATGCAAGATGGACAAATAGCTCATCATATATCCTAAAAGATATGATAAGATAGATAGTAAATTGCCTCTATCACAACTAGTATACAGATAGAATCTCTGCTTTCCTTATGATTTTATGAATGCTTGCAAGCTAGTAGCAGCATATGATTTGACAGCCAACTTACAATATCTACAGCGAACTCAGCAATGGATTCGTATTATTTTCAATATATCACATGACAAACAGCTCATGCATGTTCCATCAACCATGATTGACACAACCTATAGTATAAAATATTATATTCCATGGTATAAAAAACCTACAATTTTTTGCCATTTAAATTCATAATTAAGGACAAAAAAAAAATGTTTAACCAAAGAGAAGGTTGTTGTGATGGGGTCAGGAAAGAAACGCATACCTTACCCTTAGTAAATAATACTACTTCAATGTGTACCGACGTTTTGGCCTAAGTTGTAGGCCTTCATCAGGGCAAAGCAAAACAAGATACAGAATCATAGAATGAAGATATAAGAATTACAGAAAAAAAAAATAATAAAGTAGGATATTAAATGAAAATCTGAAATAATATGTAATATGGAAATACATGAAAATATGCAAAGTGAAATAATGAAAAATACATAGAAAAATGAAATATGAAAAAATAAAACTATAAATAGAACAAAATAAGCATAAAAATAATATAAAGTATAATAAATAATGTAGAGTTAGGATAATAAATAATGTGAAGTTAATCGTAAAGGAATGAGGAGAATAGTAAAAAACAAGACGGACAAAAAAGAAGAAAACAAAAAGAAAAAAACATAATCAGGTTTTAAGAGTTTTTAATGGACTAATCTTTTCAATGGCTTGGACAGGCTTGAAGTGGAAGCTGAACAAATGCGACTGGGGATGGATGGGGTAGGTCAGTCTTCGCTATCCCTTCCATCCCTAGTCGTATCTAATACCGGCTAGTGAGAGTATTAGAGTAAAATACTCGGTACTCATTACTCAGAGTACATTTTTTCCCATCTCTAAATAAACTGACCATTTGTGTGTTATAATTAGAAGCTATTCAAAAGTGTAGAAAAAAAAAAGCTTTAAATATGATTTGCCAACAAATTCTAATTTTGAGTTGTACCTTTATTCTACTACAAATGCAATATATATATATATATATATATATATATATATATATATATATATATATATATATATATATAATATAAAATAAAATTTGAAAGATTAGTTTTACTTTGGTCATAGATTTTTTTTTTTGATATTACAAGGTATCCAATTCCCTGAAAATTAAGTTTAATTTAATAAATAAGGATAGTACTGTGTAAACCAATTACATATTAAAGAATATTATTATTATTATTATTATATATATATATATATATATATATATATATATATATATATATATATATATATATGAATAAATAATAATATTCTTTAATATATAATTGGTTTACACAGTGCTATCCTTGTTTATTAAATCAAACTTAATTTTCAGGGAATTGGATACCTTGTAATATCAAAAAATCTATGACCAAAGTAAAACTAATCTTTCAAATTTTATTTGATTATTTTTGACTATAGATTCAAGAAAAAATAAAATAAAATCCTCAATTAAATCAGTAATTAATAATTACACTAAATGTTTACCTGGTACATTGTTGACATAGCAGCCATCTGTAAGCAAGTGACCATCAACTGGGTCACACATGGGGGGTAATACCCCAGCAACTGACATGCTTGATCGAACGTATGTCCAAACCTTACCTGTCAAGACACATCTAAATACAGAAGCCAGCTCTCAGAATGGAGAACTGGCCAAGCTGTGATAGTATAATGTAGAATTGTGATAGTACCTGGCAAATTGTTGACGTATCCCCCGTCTAGGAGGAGGTGACCATCCACCGGATCGCACAATGGAGGCATGTAGCCGGACAGAGACATCGAAGCCCTCACGTAGCGCCACAACACCCCTGCATCACGGTCACACTCACTCATCACTCATCACGATAAATTATAGCATAATAGATAATACCCTACCATTCATCGCCAAACAATTTTTTTTTTTCAAGGGACAAGAAGTTAATTTTTTTTTTCTAGGGAACATTTTTGCTTTAACTGAATTTTTGAAAAACAACAAAGAACAGGCACCTATTAAAAAAAGGAAAACATAATTTAAATAAAACTACAGCCAACAATTTTTTTGTCAGTTCTATCTTAATTAATGAAAAATTTGAACTTAATTTAATAAAGTCGGGTGAAAGCATTGTTTTTAGCTAAATAAAGGTGTTTTAAAATGGTTCTATTAAAAAATATGGTTTAGAAAAAATTGATTCATAAATATATGTCATTAGGGGAAATTCTCTTATAGTACACCCTCTCTTATCCACAATTATAGGCCCTGATAAGAAAAAACAGATATCAAATTAATCATAATTCGTAATCAAGTAGATTAATAATCTAAAAAAGATATAGTTAGATAAGAAATGTTAATCAAATTTGGTATATAGAAAAATATTATAAATGAAAAATGAACTGAAAAATAAGAACATAAAAATTGAATTTTAGCTTAATAAATTACACATTATTTCTCAAAGCGTGATAACTTTTTAAAAACTGTGCAGCTTTACACCCTGTTCACTTCAATTGCTAATACCTTTAGCCGCTTTCCCTCACATTGCCCACGCTTCCCGGTGCTCATAAGTGGCTTCATTATAAGCATATTATTAACAGGAACAGAAGTTTAATATAAAATAAATTAAAAAAAACTTCATTATAATAAAGAAATAAAATTTTAATTTACACTATGTAAACATCCGAAGGTATCAAGATTAAGGAATACACTAGTTAAGGGAAAGTGCTGGATAAGAGAGAGTTCACTGTATTAATTGACTTTTTAACTAAAAATAGAAACAAATTTAAAAACTATTGAGCAATAATATTGTTGAAATAAATATTTTTAATTGAATTAATGTATGGTAATATAACAAACCCGTGTGTAAACTATTATTTATAAGAAATAAATTTCTTATAAAATGTAATATCTATTGTGAATTTGTTTGACATTCAGGTTATAATACTCAATTAAATTAGCAAGCTTTGGAGCACAAAGGTTCATCAAATAATAAAGTGTTGGTACCTTTAATTAAATTAAAATTATAGTTTATTTCCACTAAAAGAAAAAAAAATAATGAAAAGGAAAAAAAAGTTAAATAAAATAGCTATTTTTACTTAAATGTAAAAATATGTTCATCAGTTCAATTCAAATAATCAATTAAACAAACATGTTCATAGTGAAGAAGAGTACTAGTAATGTCTAATTTCAGATAATACAATTTAACAATGAATTTCCGCTGTAATAGTAGCTTCAATATCAATATAACAATAAAAAATAGAATCTAATCTATTGGATTAATAGCAACAAAAAAATAAATAAATTACTATAATCTTTAACATGACAACACAACAGAAGGCATTTGTTACTGGCAGCTAAGCAAACAATAGCATAATATTATAGCATATCAAAAGAAGATGTAGGCAAGCAGTGAAAATATTATAACCAACTATTAAAAATTGAAGAGTGTAGTAGTTCTAAGCATATATATTACAACTGCCATTAGCAAATGAAATAAAGAGGAAGATAAAAAAGAAATTGGGCAGTCGTATTTTTTTTTTAATTTTCATATGAATTAAATCTAATAAGCTTCAACGTAAACACAAGCGATATTGGTTAGTTGTTGATATTTAGAGTATTTTTTTATACATTTTATCTAAGTTTTGAAATGAAGAGCCAACTTGTTTAGTTAATTAGTATTTTCTAAGGATGAAAACATTCATTCATTTGGAATGAGAATTTAAATGTCTTCAATCATTATGTAATCTAAAGCTCTGAAACAGTAAGAAAAATGTTTGGATGTCTACATTCAGAAATTCTACCAACCAATAGGTTCAAAAGATATCTTCTTGCAAAACAGTATTTCATTTGGAACCTTGACCGACTGGGAATGTTCTCTTCAAAGATCTTTAGTTTGGAGCTAATTAGAAATTAAATCAAATTATTAGAACTGAGTGTAGAGAATAAATAAGGATTTTAGTTTGACTTTTAAATTTAATGGAAAATATGTGTGTTCAATTTTTATTTGGTCCTTTACTGTGTTTGTCTTGATCCGATGTTTGGATTGATGTGAACTGTGTTTGGATTGATCCGACTGAAATAATAAAATATTGTATTATTTTTAATTACTTTATACATCTGCTTAATAAAGCAAGTT
Organism: Rhaphigaster nebulosa; assembly: GCA_948150685.1. Classification (NCBI taxonomy): domain Eukaryota; kingdom Metazoa; phylum Arthropoda; class Insecta; order Hemiptera; family Pentatomidae; genus Rhaphigaster; species Rhaphigaster nebulosa. The sequence goes on from OX411310.1 coordinate 72,638,781, forward strand.
TTATATAAATGGAGCAAATTTTAAGATATTTTATTACCATAAAATATTTTTATTTTAATAGTATCGTCTGAGCAATAGAACCAAAAAAAAATAGAATTTCCAGAACATCATATCTAAATTATTCGCAAAAAATGTAACATTTAACTAATTAATAATGATTTCCACAAATTCTCAATTAAACAAAAATTAATTTTGTAAATTACTGCAACATGCATTAATAAAACAAAGCAAATGTCTATATTTATAAAACAAAATGGCACTAAGATATTTATACATATATTTACATACATACTATTACGTAATGATTATATAATAGTATTAGTTTATTCCATTAGTATAAAATTTATTAATGTATCAAAAAAGGGCTAAGAGTGAAAATACATAATATTAATGTGCATTATAATGTTAAGTTCATGCAGAAATTCAATTATAGCATTAAACAGTAGCTATTTATTGGTAATTCATTGAATTTGTTTAAATAGACATTAATAATCAATATTTTACAATTAAAGAGGATGATAGTAGCATACAATATGCGGAGAAAAACTATTAACCCACAATGCATTGTAGAAACTAAAATAATTTATGTTTTCTTCTCTTCATAAGTGGAAAGTGCATAATTCAAAGTTAAATATATCTAATTGACTTCCAAAACAATACGTGATTAAAAAAGAAATACAAATCCATAAAAACTGGCAGCATTAATGTAATTCTACGAAGTAATACGAAGCAGTAGATAAAATTTGCTACAGATTATAGCTAATATTATGGAAAAAAAATACCATGCAAGAAACTAGGAAGAATGAAGAAACCACAGCCTTTGCAAACAGATCATATTAAGAAAAGAAACCTGATGGAGTAACAGTAGAAGTAAGATAATTAGGATTAACTTTTATTACTAAGCATGAGTATGTAATATTAACCAAACAACTAAATTATACAAAAGATTCTTTTTAAATCAGGCTAGAGGAAAATGAACTGGACAAGTAATCTTCATCGGGTTCTCTTAAATAAGAAGTGCTACTGGTAATTATTCATTATGGTTACTACCAAATATTATTCTTTGGTAGTTGACCACTTTTTGATAAGTTATAATGAAGAAATAAAGTTAAAATAAGATTTAATTTTTTTTTTTTTTTTTAATTTTGAAGGCCTACTCACACACACAAATAACTCCTCAAGAAAAACTGTATGTGCAAACCCTCAATTAAGTTTTTATAACTCAAACTAGTTTAATTTTCAATCTATTTTCGTTCCTCTTTGTTTTTATCAAAGTTTGATACATCAAACTGTACGATAGAAGATTAACTACTGCTGTATGTTTTTGCCGCATGCCTTGCTGTGTTGAGAAAAAACAACCAAAATCTGTAACTGTCTCACATTGATCTTGTTGAATATTATTAATAACAAAAACAAAAATTAAAGAAAGTATTCATTATAGCTCAGTAGAGCTATATATTGTGAAAGCTGTTTACACTTCTCAAACTTAAAACTCCGCTCCGATCTTACTTGTGCAAATATATTTTCAAATAGGTCCTTGCTTAGGACTGGCCTTTAGTTTTTACCAATAATACAAATAAGTAGAAAATAGTATTATATTTTGAATCTTATAACCTAAGAATCATATTATCTTCAAAGGGCTTAATATTCTAATATTTTCTCCTAAGGAAGATTATCAGAAAAGTATTGTCACCTGCACACATTTGGCACTCAGTTTTCTTCTAGTTGTAAAATGTAAAGGGAGTTTTCTATTTCTTCCTAAGGAAGATTTTCTGCTAGAGTAAGCATATGTTGTGAGTCATTGATATGGTAGCCGCAACTCTTGTTCTCTTTGCTATATTGTTTTTTTTTTTATTTTTATGTATTCCTTTAATACGAGTTTGATATATATATATTCAAGAAAGGTTTTCTTTTAAGGCAGAGTTCTCTTCAATAACACCCTTTCTTTTCAGTTTTTTTTAATACAATTTTCATAAAATTTCATAACAATACTAGTTATGATTTTGATCTTACCTTATGTAACGTATGATAGTATTATGGAAAATTTTACGGCTTAATTTAATGTGCTTTCATAGTAAAGTACCTCCCGGTCAAATAAGAGAGATAAATGATTTATTAAAAATCAATGCTGCCCAATTACATTGGGTTGCTATAATACACAGCATACTAATCAATCCATAGTGGATAAAATATTTGTATATACATAATTTTACATTGTGTATATAACTTCGATTAAATCTATGATAAAAGAGGATATAGGCAAAAGAATATTCTTACTAATACAGAACAAATTCTACTTTCATTACTTTTATAAACACAAACTTTCAATATGACAAAATTTATTACAATAAATCAGATAAAAGTTGAGCTTAGCGGGATGACTCTGAACTACGATTCAACTTAACCTTCTTGTAAATTTGTTTCTAATAGTTTATTACTTCAGATTATTTTTTAAAAATGTGGTTTGCTGTAAATATTATAAATGTATTTAAGTAAAGAATGTATTGTTTATTCAAAGACTGATCTTCTCGACTATAATATGCTAATAACGGGCAACAAAACAATAGGCTTCATCAGTGTTTTCTGAAACTGTTGACTCAATTAACCAGAGAACAGTTCCAGAAAATCAAGTATGACAAATGATTTGTTGTCAGCCTGAAAGAAGTTTACTGTAAATATAATAATAAAAAAAAACTCTCTATCGAACTGACTCTATCGAAATTTCAATCTTGATGTTTTTTCCCCTCAATCAGTAATAAAAAACAAGAACTTATCAAATTATTTAGATAAAAAAATATGTTTATATACATAATATAGCTAAAACATTATTTATGAAGTAAAAAAACAAAACAATTAAATACTACATAAATAACTTTATAGTTAAAAAATGTAAACTTGATTTAAATTTAAGTAATTAAAAAATTATTTAAAGCAAAAATGTTTGTTTTTTCAATGGCCAACCCAGTTAACTGGTACAAATTAATTTTTTTAAAGTAATATTAAATGATAAGTCAAACCTTAAATATAAAAGACATTTTATATTGCTGTATAGGATATTTCAAACAAGTATGCTAGAGAATAAATTTATGCTAAATAAATATCTCTGGTTGTATCGCATAAGTCAATTAGTTGTAAATAATTAAATAGTAATCAGGATAGAAATTAAATTTTGAAGTATATGCCTTGACCAATTCTCTTTCACAATTGATGAATATACATTTCAAGATGGAGCAAGTGAAACCTTCAAGGCTTAAAGACGATCACTCCAAATGGAACAATGAATTGGAACAACTGGAGTAGAATAGAAGAACGGAAAAAGAATTTTATTCTGGGACTAGGTCCCTTAAGAATAACACAATCGAACAAATAAAACAGATACAATATCTGGCCATAAGATTATAAAATAAAGATCAATTAATATTTACAATATTTTCAATAAAATAATAGCAAACAATATAAATTCTTGTCTTGAAAAGAATAATTCAATGTGAACAAAAAAAGAAAAGAAAAAGAGAGAAAATGAAAAATACAAAAATAATGAGCTGATTTGCAAAGTTGAAGCTAGTGCAGCATTAAAAACTATTATTTACTTCTGATATAGATTTTGATCTTTAATTAAATTAGAGAGCATCATTTTGGAAAGAAAGAAAGTCTTGGAAAAGGAGGGATTTGAATGAGGAAAGAGAAAGAGCATGGCGGATATTAGAAGGAAAGGAATTTCAGAGGATAGAGGTCAGAAAGGCGAGATCTTGTTTCCTGTGCTTGGACCGAGGATTTAAATTGTAAGAGGCTGTAGATGTAGAAAGGGTGGTGGGTGGTGATAGTTTGGTATAGGAGAGATCCGAGGAAATATTGTCTACAGTTGGAGGGAAAGAGCCACTTTAAATCACCGTAAAGGTGGGACACCTGGAGTTAAGACAATTTGAACTTTTATGGAAAGAAAATTAATAAACTTGTTCGTTAAAATTGTATAAAGACCGAAGAGCATATTTTTCAAAACATTACATATTAAATCAGGGGCAGATCAAGGCAAATGGGAGCTCTAATCGGTAAAAATTTCGGTCCCCCTCCCTCAAAAAGAATGTTTCAAATAAAATCTCATTAAGTTATAAACAAGAAATAAAAGTAATCCAGAATTCAATACAAAAAGACAATAAATAAAGTTACTAAATATTTTGGTATATATTAAAGTTACCAATTATTTTGGCAGTGTCAATTCAGCTAAAAATTTCCTGCTCTCTATACAAAATAACCATTTTATTTAATCTTTCTTCTTCCATATTACTCCTTAAATATTTTTTTACACGCATTAAAAAAGAAAAAAAAAAAACAATTTTTCTCTGAACTGAGGTTGAACATAAAGATTAAGTTAATATTTTAAATTCTGAGATCAATTTTCTTAAAAAAAGACTACATTTAATTTTAAAAACAATTAATGGTCACTATTAAATATTTACTGAATTAAACAATTAAAAAGTGCAACCTTGAGGCCATAAATTAAAACGGCGAAGGACATGAAAGTTTATGTCCTCCGCAGTGAATATGTTAAACATTTTGTTTTTTAGATTTGTTCGATTATTTTAATTGTTTTTCTTTTTTAACCTTTTTGATCATCTCAAAAGTTTTTAATAAAATATAAGAACTCAGGGTCTCAGATATTAAAGGTCCTGCTTACTCTCCTTATCGCTTAATTTGCCCCTGTATTAAATAATTGATCTCCAATTAAATATTATCTAAATATTAACTTCATTTGCTATCACAGGATACCATCATACATCAATTCAGAATAATTTTAAGTTAATAATGTTCAACTTAAAATTACAAATTTTAATTGATTCTAATCGAAGATATCAATACATGAAAAATTAAATTATTTAATGATTTAAACTGATCAATTTAGTCTCTTAATTCTACAACTTCCTGAATAGAAAGTATTTTACAGTTGGTTTAACTTTGTGTACGATGTGCAATACCGCCAAGAAAATTAACTGTAAATTACAGAAATTATTCAACTGTTAATGTTTAATATTTTTTTTAATAAAATACAGATTAAATAAATTAAATACAAATATATAAATATACCTTTTTAGATAGCATTAAGATATTTTAAGTCTGAAAAGAATTAAAAACAATAGTTGCTATTATTTTTTTATTTTGTAATTTTCAGAAACTATTCATCAGAAAATGTTAAAGAGGATACTGGATCTCATCAATTCTTGGATGGTTTAAGAAACTTAAAAACCCTACAATTAATCATTATTATGAGTAAAAATTAAAGAAATCCAGATAATTAAATAAAACCTTTGAAGAATTCAATACTAATATCTAAAAATTCAATTCTCCTCTCGTAGAAATCAGATATCTATAATAAAAGATTTTATTTATTTTCTATAATTTCTTATTTGAGATTCTGTCAAAAAATTAATCACTAATCACATTTCAAGTATTAGGTCTTCTTTAATAAATACTTCCACATATCCCTTACAATTAGGAATATAGCCATTTTTAATTCTTATTAGGCTTGAAGTAACTGTTTCTGTACGTATAAATTTAAATCAACTATGCCATTATGATTCTAACAATTATACAATAAATCCTTAGTATTTCTTATGCATTTCAAAAATGTAATCTTCACATTCATATATATTCCTTCTACAATAACTATGATCAACATATATTTCATCATTTTAATTTAGTAAATATTTTCAATAAAAGTTTAAAATATAAATAGATTTAATTGTATTGATCAACCTAAACAGTGAATAAATATGAATAGGTTAGTTCTTTTCTTGTGTTTCTAACATACATTTGTTGGCTGTAGGCTATATTAATGTAATCTGTCCAATGACAGTTAGAAGAAATGAAAACAATAAAAGAGCTACTGAAATAATTCAAACATAAAATGAACACTTTAAAAATTGAAATGGAACACACAACATACAGCAATTCCAAGGACAATATATCACAAAGTGCCTACATTGTACTATCACAGCTAATTAAAATAAAAACAAATTTAAAAATGGATAAAAGGAAAGAGATCTAAACAAAATTGGCAACAGCTGAAAAACACTAATTTTATATACAAAATAAAAATATTCTCTTTCCTTCAATGCCATATAAAGAAAATAAACGTGAAGAAGAAAAGCCTGTTTAAATCGTGATACACCAGAATAATAAACGTAATGCATTGCAGGTTAATAATTTTCATAACACTAACATGCACGCTACTCATTGTTTATAAATGAAGAAAAGAAAGCAATCATTTCAGAAATTATTTTGTTAAGACAGACTATCTAAGTATTTTATCTGAAAATTGTTATTAATACATGTATTTTTGAAGTTTTTTCTATTTTGTATAGGTTTTGCACTCCAAATTCTGAGTCGAAAATTTGTTGAGCAACTCAAGTAATAATTGAGAGTGGAACTTCAATCATCACTCTTTAAACATTTCATATCATATTAACTTCTTTGCCATGAGTTAAGTTTGATTATTTCCACAACTCAATGGTAAAAACACTGACTGAGTAAGCACTAGATATCTGGAGGCATCAAACAAAAGTGAACTTCTCATAAAATCCACTATCTATAGCTGTATGCTAGCATTAATTAAACATGTTTCAGAAATGATATCAGTTTCATAGCGAGTACATAACGGTTATAAGTGGAAAATAACTTGGATGAAGAAGAAAAAAAAAAAAAAAGGTAAATGGGAGAGAGGCAAATAGGGGATAAATAAGAATAATTCTTTGAACATAGGCAATACGCTATTATTAAGTTCTTTACTCCCAGGAGAGACTTGACATCTCCCATAAACTGTGAAAAACTATAAACTGCAATACAAGACTGATAAAACATATCCCAACTTTTGCTTTGAATATTAAATTCATCAGCGGCCTACAAACATTTGAGTACTACAAAGTATGCAGAAAATTGAGACCGGTCTCTATAAACCATTATGGTGAGCAGAGACTAATGCTGAGCTACTTTAATTATACCAGAGCTTTAATGCCTCGAAAATCATAAAAACTGGTCGATACTGTTGGTTTGGGTAAACATCTCCTGGTTACCTGAGAATCAGATATCTAAACGGATAGGAATGAGACAAAAAGGAGGGCAAAGACTCCATTGGATTGATGGCGTGCCAGCTTGACACAAGATCTATCCTAGGAGTTTGGGAGTTCGAGCGTGATAGTCAATGCTACAAGAAATCTAACTCGTCATTAATTGTAGTACCAATAATAAAAATGGACTCTTGCTTGTGACTTTTTTAAAATATGAATTAACATTTGTATGTCAAAGTATTCCATAAAGATAGATATTATTTATAAATATAAAGAATGATCGCTTGCATGAGTGAATTTAACAATCATCCCGAATATCCAAATAAAAATTCAAATCTTGAATATCCGAAAAAAAAATCCAATTTTATTCCAAGATCAAAGAGGAGTTAAAATAAAATAGTCCAGACCTAAGGTACTTTTACCAGAAAATTTTAGGAAAAATTTGCTCATTTACATTTTTTGGGGCACAGATTACGAATATCAATTTTGTTATCTCAAAGTTTTCCTGAAAATATAAAAAAAAATTCAATGATCTTTTTTTTCGTTTTGTCTCTCATCCCATGAAAATCATTTATATTTTTAGTAACCATAAACCTATATTAAATTAAACAAGAGTAAATTCTTTAAATTTTTGTATTCTATCATTTTGTTTGTACGAGGCATCGCTTAGGAGCATCTGCCCTTAGCTCAATGGAGTTTCAACTGGGGATCACAAAGGAATCTCGATAAAAAGTTTTGGAGAAAGTTCTGAAAATTTGGTGATTTCAGCTTTGTTATTTCGAATTTTTCCCAGAAGTATGAAAAAAAAACAAAAAAAAAGAAGTTTTTATTCTTTTTTGCTTATAACTTGAAAACCATGCATTATTAGAATATATTCTGATATTCATTGGGATCGCTTGCTCAAACAATTAATTTCCACATTCTGTCCATAATTTTGATTGGCTCTCGCTTAAAAACAGGGCGGCCAAACAAAAAATCATGAGAATCAAAATTGTATTGAGTTGTCCGGAAAATAATGCAGGATTTCATGTTTTCTTTATATTAACCCTCTATATAAAAAACTGTTAACACTTGAGGAATCATTCTTTTGCATGGGCGTCAACACTTATTAATCCTCTTCCAAACAAAAATGTTTTTTATCTTATGTCGCATTTCACTAGTTGGAAATAATTCAGTCTTTACAAAGATATAAAAGTGTAATTTTCGTATAATTTCGTTTTACGACTTTACACTCGGTCGGAATGGAGCCCAAACTGCCAGAAACATTAATGAAATTCAGAGCGATAGCAGTGTGAGTTAGTGCACCGTTTACCGATAGTTTAAAAAATTTCTATAGGGAGACTTCAGCCTTGAAGACAAAAATGATCAAGGAAGGACTTCTTCCCTTGATGACAATGTTCTGCGAACTTTAGTAGAAGAAAATTCCAGAACAACTATTCGAGAACTTGCAGAGAAATTCTCAGTTAGCAAATCGACCATCACTGACCACCTCACTGCAATTGGAAAGGTAAGAAAGCTTGAAACTTGGGTTCCTCATACATTAAACGACAGCCAAAAAAATCTTAGTTAAGAAGTTTGTGCGTCGCTTCTTTGCCGAAACAAAACACTGCCTCACCCGTCCTACACTTCAGACCTCTCGTCTGTGGACTACCACTTTTTTTAATATCTGCACCGATTTTTTAAAGGTAAATATTTTATTGATCAAAATTGGTTAGAAAATGCATTTTCAGAATCTGTTAATAAAAACGATTCAACATTCTATTCACAGGGAATGGAAAAGTTACCAACACGTTGGCAGAAATGTATCGAGAGTAATGGAGTGTATTTTGATTAATAAAAATAGTTCCTTATCATTTATTTTATTTGTTTTATTTTAAAACCATAAACCTGCATTTATTACCGGGCAATCCGATAGTTAATTTTGACTCTTCTTTAATTTGGTATAATATGGATATCAGAATTGATTCTAATAATACATAGTTTTCAAGTTATAAGCAAAAAAAAAAGATTTTTTTTTAATATTTCTATGATTTGAAAAATATTTCGATAATAAATTAATTGTCCTGATTGATTAAATAGTAAATGAAGCAAATAAGGGATGTAAAGTACAAAGATAAACTCATTTTCTCTATAAAAATATAATTAAAAGGAAATTATTAAAAAAAGTGTTAATAATAATTGGTGGTTCCAAATATACATCAGTAAAGCAGCTTGTACAGATTACAAAACCTGTAGAGTAATAACTGTCACAAGGTAGGTAAAACTTGTTATTTGGAATAAATGAAACAAGAATTAAAATTAGAGTAAAATTTTACAATCTCATTTCTGATTTTTTTTTCTTCAATTCAATTCTAAAATGTTATATTTAAGTTACAAATTAATTTTTTTTTTTCAAAATTTATCACTTCAAAGTAACGGTTTTAAATTTCTATGTAATGATAATTAGTAAAACATCAACTCTGTACCTTGGAACAAAAATGGTCAACATTCATTTCTTAGAAATTAGAATGATTGCATGAGAAAAATCAGGATAAAATTTACATTGATTGTCAAAAGGGCCATTGTCTTACAATATTACAATATCCTACTATGTCCCATGGGAGGACAATCGCACTGATTTTAATCGTGCAGTCTCTCAAATTTCCAATGTCCATTGCCCCTTCTTGTTCCAAGGTACAGAGTTATTCTGAACATAATCTAGAGAATTGAATAAAGTTATTTAGAGCAATTAAAATAATCGAATACTAGCAAGAACAGCAATAAAGATAAAAAATATATAATCACTCTACTGCTCAATATATAAAGTGTTTCATATATAAAAATGTTTCATATATATATATATATATATATATATATATATATATATATATATATATATATATATATATATATATATATATATATATATATGAAACATTTTTATAATCAAATTATAAAAATTCTAGTAGATAGTTTGTTTTTATTGCTTATTGAAGTTCTTCACAATATAAATGGTGACGAAGTAATGTTTATTCTTTTAAAATTTATGTTCCCAATTTTTATACTTTTAAAATTTATATTTCTAATTTTTATTCCTTTAAAATTTATAATCCAAATTTTTATTCTTATAAAATTTATAGTGGAATCCCAATAATTTTTATCAACAAGGATTCAAGGATACACATTAAGAAGACATTTAATTTAAAATATTAAGCTATATTAAGATTAATAAAAAGGAGAAAATTCGTAATTCAGAAATTTCTGAATATGTAAAATTGTGTATGACCAAAATACATGGAAACAATTTAATCCTTGTTCTTAAGAATCAAAATGGTGGAAAACATTTGAAAACATTGATCTATTTCTTTCACTAACATATTTATCATAATTTTTATGACTGATTGGCTAATTGCTAAGTCTAAATTGAAAATGAGACTTAATAAAATAATTAAAAACATGAAGCCGAAACAGGAAAAAAGACAAACAAAATTAAACAGCCTATAATTAGAAGAAAATGGCAAAGGGAAGTCACGAGAAATTTTTCATTAGGAAATATAAATTATTCTGTTATGTTGACCTCAAAGCAAAAATAATTATGATAACAAAGGGAATAAAAATATAATGATTTTTTCTTTTCTTTGTTTAAAATATTTTTTTCAATACCAACAGTTATATGCGAATTAATGGCATATATTTTTATTGGAATAAAAATTACTAGGATTCCACTCTATTTAACAAACAGCTGCTTTAATCAAACAAAAAAAAACAATGTTTTTTTTTGTCATCGGGGATTCTGATAAATACTAAAGACAAAGGTCCTGTTAATTTGCTTTCATTTGGCCTCTCAGAAAAAATGCTATTTTTTACTGTTAATTTTGGAAAATACTTATAATTTTTCTTATATAGCCTATTGACAGTATGAACTGAGTGAAAAAATGTTATATGATATGAAGCACATTAAAAATAAAGGCAAAAAATTACCTCTGTGTGCAGGGATAACTTCCTGCAATGACGCACACATAGTGTGTTAAAAAAAAAATTCATTAAAAAATAATTAAGGCTAAAAAAATTTAATAAATATTTAATTTATTAATAATTCATAACAAGATTACAGGTGAGTAATCACACCAATCTCTAATCATAAAAGGTTAGAAGTTTAATTTACACTTCCAATGCAGTTAATGAAACTTAAGTTAAGTAAACTTTCTAACCAAAATATAACAGCTACTTACCATGTCTATGAACCCGCATAGCACTGGTTGTGATATCAGTACTTAGAGTGAAATAAGGCACCCACAGATCTTCTATACGAGTCTCACCAAATGTGCCCTGTATTGTTCGATTAAATGCTCGGCCAGTGAACATTGATGTGACAGGATAGGTTAGATCAAAAAGTAAAGTCCACCACTGATTCATTTTCTGAAATAGATTATAAATACAAATTGAGGAATTAATAAAATCACTATTTGTAGCCATGCAAATTTAACTGTAAAGAATTATAGTTATCAAGACCACATACAAAATTAATTTTCCCCTAACTCTACCTTAAGCCTTTTCATTTTTATAGAAACTTTCAATTAAATCATTATGGATAACTCCGAGGAAATACTTTCCCACTATCGGTTCATGGTTGGTGGTAGTGGGTTTCACAACTCGTCACATAGCGAACTTGGAAAGGATATTGATCCTCTATGTCCCAGTTGAGATGTACCAGAGACCACAGAGCATGTCATAACTGACTGTGCCACCGAAAAAGCACTACGGGCCAAGCTACTGATGGGAATGTGGTTTTGAGTAATTATAGGGAATGAGTTACCTCAGCTAGTGACCAGGGAGAACTACCCATATATCAAATATTTTGTGAATGGGTAAAAGAAAATAGTGGACTCACCCACTTCTCTCTGAAGAGGAAAAAAGGAACTGTTCCTGAATGAACACCAGGTAAACAAAACAAAATATGTATTTGTGTAATAACTCCTAAGTATCGCATGCCTTCGGTTTACAAAAAAAATCTTATCTTTTATGTATTTTATTTTTTAAACTTAATTGTTTTATGCGTGTAATCAAGGCAACATTAATAAAACCAGAATCAACAAAACAAATTTTTTTTTTTTATTAGTTAAAATACGTTCCATAGGCGCCTTTTTAAACTTCTAATATGCAATAATGTTGGTAATAACCTACTCGTAATATCATACAGCATTTACTTGACAAAAGAATTGGTAATTTACCTTTGACCATTCACGGGCTTTTTGTGTTACTGTAGCCGTATCCCGATGCATACACCACAAAGCACCTACGAAGGCACCAATACTCACACCTCCCACCATGTCTATTGGAATTCCTGCTTCCTGTAAAAAAAAATATAAAAACAATTTTATTGGGTTGGGAATTAAAAATTTATTATATTTTTCAATTATAAGTTTGTTTTACACTTCCTTTTAATTGTATTAAGAGTGTGTTTATAAAAACCTCTGAATCCCAATCTGAAAATAAGGATCCCATCAAATGAAAAATGTTGTTCCTTTAAAGCCAATTACCTATCTTCGTACATGGCCATACAGATTGAAATGCTACTGACAGTAGTAGGTTGAAACGGATGCTTAAGAAATAATATTAGTGGAATAGGATTTCCTTTTCGTTCCTAGAAAATATTTCTTTCACATAATTTTTAACAGTGGCAATGTCACAGGATCAAATCAATTTTTCATGAGCTCACTTTAAATCCATTGATTGCAATCAAGACCAGGACCAGTAAACAGTAATGGGCTCAGATCGACTTAAAGACTTCCGTTCTGAGTGTTAAAATTTAGAGATAATCCTGATCGAGATAAAATTTTTAATTTTTAATCTCTTTAAAAATTGTTATATCTTTCAGAAGTGTTAGCATGAAATTCATGTTTATTATAGACTTCCAATAAACATATGATAAATTTGTGGTAAAGATTTTTACAGAAAGAAAATAATGCAACATCATCTGAAAAAGCAATTTTTTTCCGCGTAAAGTATCCATTTTTAAATAATTAAAAAAAAATAATTAACACCCTACCAAATGTATTTAAAGATAGAATGATAATTACAATAGTAATTTACAGATCATAGTTTGGTTATTATAACATAGTAAGTTTCTCATGACAGCTTGGACGAGAAGAATCGTTGTTCTCATGCTAAACTAACCAATACGAAAATCACTATTTTTCAAGTATTCTTCTGGGCATAAGAGGCAATTTTGATAATTTTAATTTTCTCTATTGGTAAATGCAATACCAACAGAAAAAAATTTAATTAATGAAGTTGCCCCTTATACACAGAAGGGTACAACGATATTTTTTTAGTTTTCTGAAAAATAGTGATTTTCGTATTCGTTAGCTTGGGAATGGCGATATGTTGTTATTTAAGATTTATTTTGATTTATTAAGGGGGATAAAAACCTAATCTTGTCAATCAATAGCTCAACATGAAAATAACTTTGTAAGAAAAAAAATTCATATTTAAAAAATACTAAGCCTATGAAAGACATAATTCTCATTATTTTTTTATTTTTTGTTTTTTTTATCCATTAAATATTGATCGGTTTGGTATCATAAAATATTCAACAACAATTTATTAATATAATGCAAAAACAAAACAGAATCTTCTTGTAAAGAAGAATTGATTTTCAGTTCTCATACCATATATAATTTAGTTATAGATATAGATAAATATAAATATAGATAGTTTAATTAATTCTTTGGATTTAATAGAATTTCAACTCAATTCATTACAAAAATCAGGATTTAAGTTAGTAGTATCGGCTTAGTACATAATTTCGACAAAATTTGTTTTTTTATTTAAAAAGCAAAAAAGCTTATATAGACAAGAATTACAGTATTCAACAAATCAAAAAAGAAATATAATCATAAAATACATTTTAATACTAGTCATTTACCTCTAAAGCTTTGAGTATTCCAACATGAGATGCTCCCTTAGCTCCTCCACCTCCTAAAACAAGTCCTATTGAAGTTCCGGTCAGCCAACGACCAAGCCTCGCAAAGTCAGAATGTATATTAGGATCAGACATTAGAACCTTCGCATACAGCTCATTCTAAAAATTAAGACCTAGTATTATAAACCAAAGGATAACAGGCAAAAGGTGAAATATATTAAAATTAAACTTTTGAAACAATAAAGTTTTTGAATATGTATATAGTAAAACTTTGCTATAAGGGACCAGAGAAAAAGAGCGCTATAACTTGAAAAATGCTGTAACTGGGAAATCATAAAAAACAACTAAAAGAATTTTGTTTTATATATAAACACAACTACCAATGAAAAAAGCATTTAAATCTGCATTGTTACGTTTAATTTTAAATATTTACTTTACTGGTTTAAAGTAATTATGTTTTTTTTTCTTGCTTAAGGCAGCATAAAATATTTTTAAAAACAGCATTTTTTGAATTAATAATTTGTTCTTGTAAGTGATATAAGTTTGGACGCACATGAGGCGCGAATGCGAAGTCGAAGTATCAAAAAATGGACGAATTCTAGAAGAAAACGTTACACTCTACAATTTTTCCTCTAGCATCTCTCTCAACCAACCGTTTTCCTAATTGTGTTAAATTAATCAATTTAGAAACACCTAACATTACTACTATTATTATCCATATATATAGAAATGTTGAAAAATGGAAGTTACTAGGAAAAAACTTACATTTTTTATCGGTTTTTTGATATTTTGAAAAAAAATTTGAAGCATTGAAAGGCTATATCTTGTTAGAGCACGTTGTTCAGGAGTTACAAACAAGAAACTGAAAAAATCCGAGGTTTTTCAGGTGCCCCGAATTTCTAACAGAATTCTCGAATTGAATAACTTGGATTCCAAACCACAGAATACCCACAGACAATATACCAAAAGATCATTAAATTTGGAATTGTGTCCAGCTAAACCCAATTATAAGTACAGGGTGACTGGACTATTACTATAAACTTACTTTTTCAGATAAACATCTATGGTAAACATCCTGAGTTCTTTTCAATAAATTCTCTCCTAGACAAATTAGAAGGGATACATAATATATTATCCAGAAGAAGTGTCTGAAGTATCAAATGAATCTTTCTTTCAATAACTTCAGATATTCTTTGCCAATCACTTTTTCATCACATTATTATGTAATTAGGGATTGATAAATTATTTGCCACTTCTATAAATTTGTTTTATTGAAAACTAGTTCCAAATGTTATACATTCACCTTCAGTTCTAAAAACACACAAAAATCAGCAATTTAAAATACAGTTTGGTATTATTACACATATTAAACTAAATGTTGTCAAAATACATATAATACATATTAAATTAAATGTAATATAAATTAGTATTATAAAACATAATACTATGTTTTACATAGTAATACATAATATGTTTTATATTTAAAGGGAGAAGTTGGTCGGGGGGTACGGTCAAAAAATTAGACTACTATAAGCGAACTTATATATTTTGTGCCGACGTTTCGGCCTAAGTTTTAGGCCATCTTCAGGGAAGCGAGGCGTGTGGTCAAGCACCAATATTGAATATTGGATTGAATTGGCAATATTGAATGGCATATTGATTGGCAATATTGAATTGAAGCGCCAACTGTATATTCTATATCTGTATATTCAATATTGGTGCTTGACCACACGCCTCGCTTCCCTGAAGATGGCCTAAAACTTAGGCCGAAACGTCGGCACAAAATATATAACTTAGGCCGAAACGTCGGCACAAAATATATAAGTTCGCTTATAGTAGTCTAATTCTTTGACCGCACCCCCCGACCAACTTCTCCCTTTAAATATAAATATACGGTCAACAATAACTCCCTCCAATATGTTTTATGTAATTTATATTACATTTAATATAATATGTATAAGTATATGTATTTTGATGACATTTAATTTAATATGTATAATAATACCAAACAGTATTATAAATTGCTGATTTTTGAATTTTTGTTTGTTTTTAGAACTGAAGATGAATGTATAACATTTGAAACTAGTTGCGAATAAAAACAAAATTATAGAAGTGGCAAATAATTTATCAATCCCCAATTAGATTGATCATTCTATACCACCATGCGTACGCCAACTGATATTATGTGGTTGAACCATCAGATACCTTTCTATTGTTGACAGAATAACTGTTTAATTGTCATGAAGGTTACATGTGCTAGGAGTGTATTGAAGTACTCTACTGTACAACACTACCTTATAGTGTAATCTAGATTAAACGAGTAAACACATGAAAAGGCAAAATAGAAATATACACTAGCCCATGGCACTCAACACTCTTTAATTTATCAAAGCATATTAGAATAATAATTAGACAAAATGAAATGATGGAAATGCTACAGCTTTGAGACAGCAAAATGTGCTAATGTGTAGTTCCAAACTGTAAATTAACCCTTTCGCTGCTACTAACACAGATCTGTGCGGTGAAGTCAGCGCCCCTCCAGTGCTACTAGCACAGATCTGTGATTTTTGAACGACTGCTGTTCTCACATATCTGTGTGCCCCAGAAACGGCATCTAGCGGTTGCTAAATCAACTGATAGACTCTTTGACTTGTCAGTAGATAGTGTAGGCACCTCCTTTTCAATCTATGCCAGCTTTCTGTCCATTCGTCTTCAGATGTTTTTACCTTCAGAATTCTTTTACCTGTTGTCTTCAGAATCCTTTTCCATGGTCAATTCCCTCAGTCATATCCCTTGTGAAATATGTGATAAACCATTAGGTTTATTGCCATTTTTTAAGTTGTATCACACACAACAAAATTCTTAACAACATAAATTAATTTAAAAAAAATAAAATAAAATAAATAATTTTAACTCTACCAATACCGGTCCAAAGTCCGGATGAAAAAACGAGGATGGAATTTTTTTTTTTATCAGGAATAATTATTTTGCGCTGGTAAGCTCCCAAAAAGAACTCAGTACTGGGCGGTTGCTAAGGTGCTTGACACGTAGTACCTGGTCTAGGTCAAGCCTTGCACTGCTCCACAGCCAACGGGTTAAAAGCAGATGACTCAATTATTAGAGTAGTAAACAGTTTTACAAAACATATTTAAGCAAGAAAAAATATTTATTAACTCCATTTTTAATTATTTATTTATTTTTTCCTGAAGAGAGGGCTAAAGTCTAGCATCTATGGTTGCAAGTAGCAACCTGATAACGAACCTGTCATGTGCTTATTGTACCATCCCAATCAAATAAAAAATTCATACTATATCCCAATTTGAAATCAAATCCCTTAACCAAACAAGCTCAGCTGTCAAAGCCTCTGAATTATATGCAAGTTAATGTAAAAAAAAGAAGGAAAATACGTACAACTCTGAATTGAGATCTTCTTGAAAACATCCTTTTAGAACAAAGAATATGATGATGGGACGATATCCATTGGCGCATGTTTAACCATTCAATAGTATTGTTGGGGCGTTCAACACCCTCCTTGTGAAGTAGAACAAGTTCCTTTTGTGTCCTTATGGATAACCTCTCAATTTCCAGTTCAATCTACAATGAATGAAACAGCATGAAAATTTGAAAAATAAATAAATTGGTTTAGCTATCATAAAGCAATAATAATAAATCATGTAGGGCTAACTGACGGGTCATTTCTTAGTTCCAGACTAAGCATAAACTATCCTACCACTAACTCTCTAAATAAACTCATTTTGGGATAAGATGGCCTAAGGAATAAAATGAACCCAGAGCTAGTTAACTTTTAGGCTGAATGGGAACTGGCAATATATTTTTTTTTAGCCTCAGTATAGTTATGTCCCGAAGTAAGTATGTTGGGTTAAATACAAGAAAGCTCAGTAACCAGCTCTAATATTTTTAGAGTGATTAATTAAAAAGTATATATAATTAACTAATGTGATAAAAATACAGTAGTGCAATTATTACAATGCCAAGCAGCATAAAATGTCTTGATGCATTAAAATAATAAATTTATTTATATTTCTGGTATGTGAAGAATTTGAAAGGACAAAAATTTATATTGCTTGTAAGTTTATTATGTGTCTTATACTTTTTATTGAGTAGGATATTTTAAAATTATCTATCTTGATTTATATTAATTATTCACTCACAATAGTTTATTCATACTTAGTCTTTTTTCAAGTTTCATTGATTGTTTAAAAGGTTGTGAAATGTTTAAAAATTATTTTAAAACATAACAAAATGGAAAGTTCTACAACAGAACCTAGATATATAG
The DNA here is from genome assembly GCA_948150685.1 of Rhaphigaster nebulosa. Classification (NCBI taxonomy): domain Eukaryota; kingdom Metazoa; phylum Arthropoda; class Insecta; order Hemiptera; family Pentatomidae; genus Rhaphigaster; species Rhaphigaster nebulosa. Next base: position 72,657,043 of record OX411310.1, read on the forward strand.
TTTGAAATTGAAAGAAATGAGGTTCTAAAAGGTCTCTCCAATAATAAAGAATGGTGGTTTTATCCAACACCTATAGTGGTTTTATTAGATAGAATTTTTATGTTTTATTAAAGGGATCTTTCAAGGAAAGATCCTGGCTCCAGTTTTCAGTAACCAATCAGTACATTATTTATTGTAAACACCCTGCAAAAAATTCAAGAAATGATATTTATTATATATATATATTAGCTGTTATTTTTATAATGCATACGGTTTTAATTTTCTCGCCAAAGATTATTATTAGTTCTTATCAAAAGGTAATTTTCTTTGGTGACTATGATTCGACAGATAAAAGACCGATTGTTCACGTATTCTTTTCCTCCATTTAAATTCAATAGCTTAACATAATATGGGTTATTACCATTGGTTATTTGCAATTTAGAAGTAAATTGTTTATATCTAAAAAAAACACTCAGAATTTATTATTATTTTTTTTTTTTTTTTTAGCAAAGTATTCATACCTTTCCAATTGTTGGTTCTTTGAAACCAAGAACGACAATCAAGACACAATCTGCCTGTCTTAGACACCGCTGCGTCCACGGGGTAACACCATGATCGCATTGATAAAGACATATTCTATGAGCATCCTCTTGTTGAGCGAGCCATGAAGTAAGCCGATATTCTTGGCTGGCATCCATTGCACTAACACCTAATTCCTTACGAACTATATCTGAAGTTAAACGTTTTGTCAAGCCTAAAAAAAATAAAATAAAAATAAAGCCAAAATGTAATTTTATTTATTCCTGACCTTTAAACAGTACAATTATCTTTAGTAAAAAAAAAAAAAAATCCAAAATTCAATAAATAGTACAAAAAATAATTATATTATGCTGTGTATGTAGCAACCCAATATATTTTGAGCAGCACCTCTTTGAAAATAAAGTGTTCCTCCCTCTCTTATACATGTATTTTTACTAATGAATTTCAGATTAACAACAAATAATTAAATTTTTATTAATTGATCAAAATTATTGATGATTGGAAAATATAATGCAGCACATATTAAAAATTCTTAAATAATTTTCATATCATCAATGCTTTCAAGATTCATAATAATAATTTATTTTCAAGTGTATACTTTTTTTTACATTTCTCCTCCACATCATCTTCCTTGGTCAACATTTCAGAATTTTTATCAATTTTCAAGAACTTCCTATTATTTTATTATTATAATTTTGTATTTATATTGTAGTATAGAAACACTACTTATCACTTTTTTTCAGATTCCTTATAAGTAGATTATTAGAATAAAATAATTATTTCTCTTCATAATTTAAAAAAAAATATTTTTGTAGTGTAAAAACTTTATTCCATTGTATGTTTAAGACTTGAAAATATAGGATTATAATGAAAATCGTTTTTACCCATGAAAAATTAATAACTTATTTTCAAGAATCATTTTTGAACAAGATTTGTCCTGTATTTTCTAGCAACTAAATCTCGCATATTTTTTTGCTGGTTCAGATTTTTAAAGTTCTGGTTAATTACATAACTACAACATTTAATGAAAAAGTATATATTTACATATTCAAAGTAATTATCAACTTACCAATGGCAGTGAGGGAATGATATAATTCATAGGTGAAAGCTGATAATGGAACATCATCAGACACAGGGACAATAGCGACAGTACTAAAATTATTGCGTGCGGATCTGTTATCAACTTTGCCTAGTCCTGAAGTTGGATTTTGCCATGAACCTGTTAAAGAAAGAATTTAAAATAATAATTGTAAAAACATATTTATTATTTATTTATCTTTAGAAAGCACTCAAACAAATAGTCACCTCAACTCAAAATAATTACATATCAATAAATAATTTACAAATATACAAAAACAAAAATTTTAAAAATATAAATAAATTTTATAAGCTATATAAAATCTTATAAAGCAGCGGGAATCGACAACATTCCTAGTGGATTAATAAACACATGCGGGGAAGCTGGAATTTATAAAATACATCTTTTGGTTAAAAAGATCTGGGGAAATTAAAAAAATGTCCGAATAATGGAAAGAATCAATACTTATTCCAATTCACAAAAAGGGATCGAGGACGGATCAATTCATCTACAAGGGTTAGATTCAATGTGGAAAAACTTAAAAATTGATATGAAATAGATCCATGGTTTTGGTAAACTTTAAACAATTATAGAAAACTTATTTTACAATATGGTGAAACAAACGTTTCTTAAGCATTATTAAAACATCTTTGTTCTTTTATAGATTTTTAGGTGAAAAATGATATTATAAAGTTGATACAACTAGAATAATATTTGTTACACCACTTTCATTATCCACACTAAAATGTTTTGGGACATAAAATTAAAATGGAATGTAAAATTTGAGTCCATTCAGAATGTACCTGATGATGGCTTGATAGAAGCAAAAAGCAGTGGTGGATAATAAAATTAGTGGAACAAATATTAGTCTAGTTATACCAATTTGAAACGTCTTTGATTTTTCTGATTCTGTACAACCAACCGATCATATTGCAATTAAGTAAACTGAAATTTTACCAGCTTTTAAAAATACTGGTTTCGGAAAGCTGTTAACCTTAGAACCATAAGAGATCTTTGCTCAATGAACATTGAGGATCAACTTGGTTAAAATTTTCTTTATATAGAAATATTCATCAAAATAAATGGATACAATCTGCAGATACCAATGAATTTTTATAATTATATATAATATACCAATAACTTAAAGATAATAAGTTATACCAGTAAATAAAGATTGCATTTCACTGCGCCCATATTGCTGAACTTACTGAGCATACTACTCCATGAAGGAAAAACTTTTGGCTATGACTGTTATTGCATTTTAGCATAAAATACTTTCTTTTTTTATTAAATGTAAGATAAAAATTCCTTTAGTGTTTTTTCAATAAAATGAAATTTATTAGTTTTTTTAGTAATTAAATTTTAACTTCTCAGTCTTGAAAGGTATTCCAAAACAGTCTCCTACTCCTGGTTTTCAAATCATTTCTGATATTGCGAAATGGCGAGGAAGGCTTCTCCGAATGACTGGAGAATACAGAGACAGTATAAACACTGAAGGGAATGAGCGCACTGGCACCAGTGCGCAAGGCCCTGTCATTCATCATTGAGGAGAGACTCAATGAAAGCACGGGTGCGCCTGCCGTAAGGAATGAATTAAGAAGCATGTACCCAATTTTTGAAAATTTTATACTCAGAAGATAGCCTCACAAAACTTCACCTGATTTTATTATGCTCTACCCAACAAATAACACAATATTTATTTTTAATTCGAAATATTACTTTATTATCAATATAGACCAATTTTTACCTATGATTCGGTGACCTAGAAGATTAATCAATCTAGTCACAACTGTTGGGAAACGCAATTTTATGGCATTGAACAGACCTTCTGGAAGTTTAGCAAGTTCAGAATCCCTAACGGCTATTACAGTTGTACTTCTTGGACTCTGTGTCACCATCTCAACCTAAAAAAAAATATTTCTATTGGTTTTACAATTTAAAAAATCTTTATTTAAACAGATTATATCTTCAGTTTGGAGGTAAAAGTGATCAACTACAATTCTTGTGAAGATGAGATTTGGATACAAATTTTAAGTGTACAAATCATACTAGTAGCTTTTAAACAATGGTAATTTTATTTTGTATACAAAGCGGGATGGCTCAGTGAGTAAGGCACTATGTTCCCATCTCCTGGGAATTGTAATTATTTATTCTGTTATATCAGTGGAACGACCCTGGGGCTCACCCATTCTCTATAAAGTGAGTACCCTTAATTACGGAAAAAACCTAGTGGTTGAGCGTGATTTTGGCGATATCACCTCCATACTGTTGGACAAGAAACAGTACAGACCTCACCAAGTACTGACCCCAAGACCCTTCATAGGTTGTAGTGGAACAGTTTTATATATTGCGTAACAAGAATATTAGTAGGTAAAATTCTATGGTTATACTTTCCAAAAATAATGGAATTATTGGTATTAAAATAAAGATAACTAATGTCTTAAAAATAAAGAAAAAAAAAATATTAGTGCAATTACCACCTACTATATTTATTCAACATTTTATTTATCTTTAAAACGAAAGGATTTCTGAACTGAAAAAAATAATAAGGATCTCCATTATACTGTTCTCATGTTCACTTTTTTTTTTTGTCTGTCAAAAGTATAATTTAACTTAAAACAAAAGAAAAAATGGATGAATTTTGTTTGATGTGAAGGAAACAAGAAAATATTTTTTCTCTTTTATATGCATGAGATAATCAATATGAAATATCAAATTGTTTACAATGTACCTATGCAGTCTATGGGACAGATCCCCCATCGTGCATCCTCCCTCCTCTCACATCCCTATAAATTGCAGATCGTTGTGTTCCTTGTGACTAATGATTTAAAAAAAAAAACTTCCCAGAAAAAAAAGTGAGAGCACCCTGCCAAAATGGCGTCCAAAGATGATTCAGCTTTTTAGTCTGTGTTTGGATTAATTTTGCCATAATTGATTTTGTTTCAAAGCTGATTTGTCAGATAATCAAAATACAGAATAATTTAAATAAATAATTGGCTTGAACATTAAAAAGCACCATTAAAGTCAATTTTTTCAAGTCGTTCACAGGAAAGTTGAAATTTCAAGACCAGAGGCCATTAACGGCAAACAATAATGAAAAAGTCTTCAAATAAAACATGTGGAGCACTTCTTCTTCTTTAAAAATCAATAGTTACTTTTTCAAATACTTGAAATGCTTCCTTAGAAAATGTACTTAATTAGCAGTGTAGTAGTAGGGATGTAGGCACTATCAGTCTTCTTCCTCATCAATGAGCATTCATAAATGCAATAGTTATTAACTTGATAGACATAATTTAGTTTAATTACATTTTGACTAAATATTTTAAATATTGAAAGATTTTGACTTAGTCAAATTATAAGAAAAGTTAGATATCGCAGGAACTAATGACTACAGATGTCTATTACCACTAAAATTAGAGTAGTAATGATTATTAATTATCTTCCTAGGAAGAACAGTTTCCATGATTTTTGCCAAAACAAATTCACAAAATGGAGATTTCTCTTCTTTTTTTTTTGGAATAAACAATTATTTTTTAAAGAGTTTTTCCTAGTTAAATGCACTAAAATAGTTTATAATGATTATCTTCCAAACAAAACGGATTTTTCAGAGGGCTTTGTAAGGAAATTTTTATTTTGTATTAGGAGAGTGGGCGTGCGTAGGAGCTACACTGCTAGTCTACGATAGTGCTGCCATCTTGTGGCAACTGTTGCCACAGCCATCAGCTGGAACTATTATAGTTCAAGCTTGCGCCAGAAGAGGCCAGCACCAGTGAGTATAGATCCAGCCTAGCTGTTGAGCTCCTGTGCATTCCTATTCTCCTAATACAGAATAAAAATGTCTTTCTCCGGAGACAGGTGGTCTGATCGCCCCACCACCACTCAGGCAGGGCCTGGGAGGTGGCAAGGCACTAAATTCCCCTTGGTCCACGTGGTGGCCGAGGGAGGGGGTCTGGGCTATGTAGCCTAAACCCAAAAACTTAAAATAAAATTACAAGCAGAATGGTCCCTCCCTGTTCCATCAAAACTAAAAGGCAAAAAATGCCACAGTGGACAAAGAACATTACCTTAAAATACCACTAGGTAATATAAGGTAAAAAGAAATAGTGTACAAAGTTTACATATTTTATGTTATGTATTGTATGTTATAATTAATAAATAAAATTGGAGGGAGAAAAAAAACAAAAAAAAAAAAAAACAGGTGGTCCGGTCCATATTATTTGTGGGGTTTTACTTGTCAACAACTCTCAATCTTACAGATTTAAATTTTATCGAATATTAAATTTATCGAATTTATTAAATAAAATACAAGTATACAAGTATATAAGTATACAAGTAAATAAAATATAAATAAAATACAATATTTTTATTTATTAAATTTATCGAAATATTAAATTTCGAATTTAATAACTACAAAATTAATAATTTATTTTTTTATTGAATGAATAAAAGAAATTCATCAATTTAGATTCTCCTTATATGGTGTGTAGTTTATTTTAAATAGATCTCAAGACAATAACTATTCTAAAAAATAATTCCAGCTCAACACTTTGCTGGTAGAAAAAAGGAAATGAAATTAATAAGGTTAAAATAAAACAGTGAGGATGCCACATAACTTACAGGCATAACTCAAAACATAAATAAATAATAAAAAACTTCCAAAGAAATTATCACTTACAATTCCAACCAAATCTCCTTTACCATATTCACCAACTAGTTCCTTCTTTCCATTGGAATGTGTAATGACAGATCTCAATCGGCCACTCAATACAATATATGTACAATCAGACTCATCACCTTGTCTGTAAAAATAATGATAGATAACATCTCAATACCCTCGCAATAACATTATTAAAGAAGTAGAAATATGTTTTTCAAGAGTGCAAATACTTTATTTATATTAATTTTTTATCTTGAATGAGATGCAAGATCTTATTTTTCGGTCAAAAGGATGTAATTCACAAATTGGCTAAGAATCACTGCCTTGATCTATTGAAATATTATCTTTATAATAAGTTAGAGAAATTCAATTCAAAATAATTTATAAAGCTATAAACCAAGCTAACTTAACTCGATTCCTGTTAAAACAAAATATATAATTAGGAATTGATAAATTATTTGCCACTTCTATAAATTTATTTTATTGAAAACTAGTTTCGAATGTTATACATTCATCCTCAGTTCTAAAAATACACAAAAATTCAAAAATAAGCAATTCAAAATATAGTTTGGTATTATTATACATATTAAATACAATACATATTTAATATGTATAATAATACCAAACTATATTTTGAATTGCTTATTTTTTAATTTTTTGTGTGTTTTTAGAACTGAGGATAAATGTATAATATTTGAAACTAGTTTTCAATAAAACAATCTTATAGAAGTGGCAAATAATTTATCAATCCCTAATTAGATTGATCATTCCATACCACCATGCGTACGTCAACTGATATTATGTGGTTGAACCATCAGATACCTTTCTATTGTTGACAGAATGACTGCTTAATTGTATGAAGGCTACATGTGCTAGGAGTGTATTGAAGTACTCTACTGTACCTTATAGTGTAATCTAGATTAAACGAGTAAACACATGAAAAGGCAAAATAGAAATATACACTAGCCCATGGCACTCAACACTCTTTAATTCTATACCATCATGTGGATTTCAACTAAAAATATATAAAACAATAATCCCAATATGGATTTATAAAATTCTGTATGAATTTATGAAATATGAATTTATTCTTGTTTATGAAATTATTATGGTAGTCATGGTCTAAAGCTGATTCACTATCATATTAAAAATTGAACTTGTATAACATTAAATTATATTTAAAAAAAAAAATCTATAATTGAAATAAATGGATAGAAAAATATATTCAATGCATTACCTATAAACAGCTCGTCCACTTTCAAGAAACACCCAATCAAGAGCAAAATCAACTTGTCTAACAAATGGAGAGAGCCTTCTCACAACTGTATGAGCTATGTGCAGTACTACCTGAGGTTTTTCTCTTAAAATACTGAAAATTATATTATTAAATAAATCGTCAAATGAACTGACATAAAAATTAAAAAAAAAAGAAGGAAAATATCGCTCAACTAACTTATAAATAGTAGTTTTTGAAATCATGGCAACACAAGCTGCAGTTTTTGTTTTAATACTGAAGAAAGAAGGTTCGCCAGTGAGGACGGCCAAACCTCCGACAACTTCACCAGGATGCGCTGTAAACATGTGTACTTCATCTTCCTCTTCTGCTGTATTCTGCGATACATTAAGCAATCCTCCCACAAGATACAATAATGCAACATCCTGCAATTAATAACATCTCTTTGAATATAAAACAATGTAGAATAAACGTGACACATACAATACGGTACAGAGTACTAAAAATGAAAGTCTCAAAAAAAAAAAAATAAAGGAATAAATATATAGTTTTATGAAAATTGAAGTAAAATTTACTTTATGCGCATCATCTCTCATGAGATGAGTATTAGGAGGAACCGTTTTGATATCTATATTCCCCTCTAACATATTACTGTCTTCCAAACCAAGTTCACGAACAAACGCTTCCGTAGCAAGCTTCCTAAGTATTTCGCTATCCAAATTTTCAATACCTTTCTTCATAGAAACACCTTTAATAGTTGAATCTGTAGGCTGAAAACATTAATGATAATTATAAATTAAAACAAAACAAAATATATTTACAACTTCAGTCAGAACACCACACATTTTTCCATAAATTGATTTAGAATACACAATTTTAATTATATTTAAGATCTTGTTATACAGTAAGTTTTCATACATTTTTTTTGAAACTCTTTAGAGCCTTAATTTAAGATTTATAAATTATCATGCACTAATAATGATTCCACAATCAGACATTTTGACCATGCACAAGTAAAGTAATAGCATTCATGCTTTATAAAAAAAGAAGCCCAACTGCATCATGGATTGTGGCACAACGACAAGATTCAGAGAGAAAATTCTTATCAACTAAAGCAGTATTTAATATAGTAATATTAAATTCTTAAACATCCTTAAGCTTATTCCAGACTGCATGAAATAGCACAAGTTTAAAATGTTATTACAATAAATGAACTAATTTAACAGATGGCAAGAGCATACTTAATAAAATGAAGATATAAAACAAAATTCGATGCATTATCCAAATCAACGAAATAGGTATATTTTCAAACTTTCAAGAGAAAAAATTCACTAGGAGAAAAAACTTATTTTTTTGGATAAAAAATTATATTTTCCATTAAAATACGTAAACAACCCAAGAATCAGCATGTTTCAGCAGAGATAAGACCTAATCATTGGTTCCTGCCATCCCACAACCTAACTTTCTCATTAAATTTAATGACTTGGTCCTTTAGGAAAAACTCTTCAGGCGTCTCAGGAATTGAACCCAAATGTCTATGGTTTGTTGCCTTTCACACAGACCTTTGTGGCATAAAGATGGTCTATGATGGTCTTGAAGATATATATATCATGTAAAATATACTCTCTATTACGATGAGATTAAAATATGAAGGATCAAAAAAAAAAAATAAAAAAAATAAATAAATAAATAAATAAATATATATATATATATATATATATATATATATATATATATATATATATATATTTATTTATCGTAATAGAGAGTATATTTTACATGATATATATATCTTCAAGACCATCATAGACCATCTTTATGCCACAAAGGTCTGTGTGAAAGGCAACAAACCATAGACATTTGGGTTCAATTCCTGAGACGCCTGAAGAGTTTTGCCTAAAGGACCAAGTCATTAAATTTAATGAGAAAGTTAGGTTGTGGGATGGCAGGAACCAATGATTAGGTCTTATCTCTGCTGAAACATGCTGATTCTTGGGTTGTTTACGTATTTTAATGGAAAATATAATTTTTTATCCAAAAAAATAAGTTTTTTCTCCTAGTGAATTTTTTCTCTTGAAAGTTTGAAAATATACCTATTTCGTTGATTTGGATGGGTTGTTTACGTATTTTAATGGAAAATATAATTTCCAAAATAAAATATAATATATATATAATATAAAGATGGTCTATGATGGTCTTGAAGATATATATATCATGTAAAATATACTCTCTATTACGATGAGATTAAAATATGAAGGATCAAAAAATAAAAAATAAAAAAAATAAATAAATAAATAAATAAATATATATATATATATATATATATATATATATATATATATATATATATATATATATATATATATATATATATATATATATATATATATATACTGTACCCAGTCATATAACCTACTTTCACACTCATTTAAAATACAGGCTAATTAAATAATTTTGTTTTCCTTAATAATTTAAATAAAAAAAAAAAAAAAAAGAAAACCTGCAAAATAACTTATCTACATTGCAAAATACTAGATTGTTACAAAAGTTCTTGTGCATTAGTATAGCTTTATTTCAGATTAAATATTTTAAATATTATTTAATACTACTCTTCAAAGTAAATTCCATTTTTTCAACTACTTTCACCCATCTTTCTGCCAGTAATTGGATTTGATGCCTCTACCACTCTTTTGATTTTGAGGCAAAGAACTCTTCGCATCCAAGTTTTACCTCCTCATATCTATCAAAGATCCGACCTTTTAAAAAATGAGCCATTGATCTAAACAAACCATAATCTGATGGTACAATATCTGTGTTATAAACAGGATGAGGCAAAACGTTTACTCCTTGCAATTCCGATAATTTTTCCTAGGTAAAATGAGAACAATGTGCAGGGGCATTGTCATGTTGCAAAATGGCTTGGTTCTTGTTGACCAAAGCGGAATACTTTGCACTCAAAACTGCATAAACTCTGTCTAGCTGTTCAAAGTAAAGGTTTGAGTCCACTGCCCGATCATCAGGAACAAGCACAAAATGCAAAACGCCTCTGAAGTTCCACCAAACACAAAGCATCACTTTTTTCCCAAACCGATCTTGGCGCATCTCCGGTTGTGCAGCTTCACCTGGCCGTATCCACTGCTTGTGTTTGCGAGTTTTTTTTTTAAAAATACCCACTTTTTGTCACTTACGATAATTTTTTTCTAAGAACCTTTCATCTTTCGGATTTTGAAACAAAATTTTGCACATATCAATTCACTGCTATGCTTGGGCCTCTGTCAAGTCATGTTTATCGGGTCTTGGTCTTAAATTCTGTATGCCTAGGTTTTTAAGATATTGAGCCACTGTGGCATTAGAAGCCCCTACTACGGCCGATAAATCATGAGCAGCTGCAGGTGAGTCCTGGTTCACACATTCAAGAAGAAAGTCATCAACGACCGATGGGCGACCTGATGTGAGTTCATCTGCAACGCTCATATTCTCATTGTTGAAGCCTGAACCAAAGTGTGGCAGTATTTCGATGGATAATTGACTCTCCTTCAATGGCACAAATTTCTTCGGCGGCTGCCTTTGTGCTTAAATCTTTTTTCCAGTAATGTCTCAGAAGACCACATTTTGCACGTGCACTTTAAAAATGTAAACATCGACATAAATAATAGGAACAAAAACATTCTTATATGATTAATTATGGGAGTTGAAATTAAAGATTGTGCTCATGCACAAGGATTTTTATAACAACCTAGTATATCTTGGTAGAATTAGCTGTTTGCATGCAATCATGATCAATTATTATATAGCAGCTATTAACTGAAAGTTAACATGCAATGAGATATAAAAATGAATTTATATGCATATATAAATCCACTTTTACTATTATGTAAAAGCTTCATGTGAATTAATATAATGACCGGCCAATCAAAAGAAATGCCTCTCACCAAGTCAAAATAGACAGCCCAAGAAACCAATATAACTAAAGAATTTGCACTGAATGTAAACTGAAGTAGCTATTAAAAAATTAAATACACTATAATTCATATTTACTCGAATTTGAATTAAGTAAAAATGATCAATTCTTTTGGCAGTACCCATATTTATGAAGTTGTAACTACTAAAAGCAATGATACAGAGTACATACTTCTCTCAAAAGTCAATCTGGCAAAAACCTCTCAATAATGGACACTCCCCTTGTATGATAGTTTTGGATAGCATGGTAAAAATTTAACATTTTTGTGCACGCCTGTAATGGAAACCTGTTAATGGACATATACAAAAATTTTATTCCTCATCAAATTTTTTCACCTCTCTAAAAATGCACTGCATATAACATACACATCCCCTTTAACTTGTGAAGAAGCGTGGGATGTCCACAATTGTTCAGTATCATATTTGAACACCCGGATTTTTTTGTTGTCATTTTTTGCCACGATTTCCCAAACTAGTTCAGCTACCTCCAAATCAACTCCTGTGTATTGGTAGACTGAACTCTCCCATTCCCTAGAAGTCCCAGATTAGAACACTATCTCTGTAGCACAATCAGGGTACTCCAGGTATGCGTCCTTATACAACTTCTTTTCATTTTTTGAAATTCCTTGTCTATTTAGAGTTGTCCAGTATTTTTCAGGCTTAATCAAGCTCTCAGCAATGCATGGCTAGGCCATCATGACAGTTATTGTACAGAAGAGAGAAGTATACAGAATTGTACGTTCTATTGAACTAAACTGTCTTCATCCAATTTCTATTATATATTTAATGTAAAGATCTGGTTTAATGTTTATTTTCATTGTAATGGCCTAACCAGTTTTGCAGTTATTATGTTATATGCTACAGAAAGCATTATGCTAATCCAATTACGATGTTCAGACTGTCAATCTTTTTTCAGAACAGGACAGCTAAGCATCTACTATTTATTATTAATTAGAGTAGTATTTGTAAGTATGCATGTATTGTCATTGTTACTATGAAAGATAGGATGTTAATTCCATTTCGTTTTGGATCTTTGTGTGTCTGACCTGCCAGCTACCCAGATGTATAAAATAAATTTAAGGCTTTTGATAAAACACAAATTCTCAGGTCAAATAGCCTTTAAGATTGTTAGAATTAAATTTAACATTGTGTTTCAGAAAGTTAAATTAAATTTCAAATTAGGATATATTTATTTTACTTTTGAATAAAGTCAACTAAAAATTATTCATAGATGTGAGAAACTAAACAAGTAAATCAAGGTTAGAATACTTAATTAAGAAAATATTCCTACAGCATAGATATAAGACATAAATTATATTTTAATACTATTTGATTCATTTTTTATAAGTATGATTTATGAATAATAGAAATATCACCTAAAACATTACACAACATAATAATAAACATTTACTAAGGACAGAACAGAAAATAGATAACAATATTTAACATTAAATGTTTATGCAGCCACACTTGTTGATAGCCAGGTTTCCCCACCGCTCCATAGAAGATTAAAAAGCTGGAATATTATCCCTTTAAGCCATTTAGAAGTTATTTTTGTAACTTACAGAAAGAAGCACCACCATATCAATCCAAAAATTATTCCTAGTACCTCAAAGATGCTTTAGTTTTCCCAAAGTTCAAGAACACAACATAAGGAATGATTCAACAATCAAACTGAAAACAGGCAAATAAATTTCTAAAGTGTTGTTAGTCAAAATAACAATTAGCCACTTCAATTCTGATTGTTACATGGCGATGTTAAAAATAAAAAATAAAATAAAAGGACTAGAAGGAAATGGAAATGTTGCAGTGCTTTAGAAAGGAGTGCAGCATACTCTCTCCATAAACCAAGTACCTGCTGCAGATCTTGCTGTTGCAAATGGTCATGCAACAGCTTCTGAGCGTTTGGATCCTGATGCTGATACTGATGATCCTCTAATATCCTCTGCTCGTACTGATGAAGCAGATGTAATTTCAGCTCATGACTAACTTTGAGATCAAAAGCAGATTGAGATTTCTTTGTTTTTGGCAAAGGTAGATCGAGATCGATTTCTTCTACTACAAGAAAAATGTTCGTACATACAGAATTCAGTTTCTTCTGAGAGCAGAAAATGAATCCTAAAAACTAAATTTCACCTTGGCTGTGGACAACAAATGATTCAGTGTTAGAGGGCAGCATGGCCTCCCATCGAGCTCCACCTTTCACAGGTGAACCAGTTTTCTTTTTCTCTTTTGACTGCTATAACAGTGTATAAGATTTAAGTAAAAGCAGTACCTAATTTTCAGATATTGGTAAGTTTATAATTATGAAAGAGAGAAGTGTAAGAAATTGGACTGAATTTATACCGGTTTAATCAGCTCAGATGTCAAACCAAGATACTGATGTAGAGCTGTGAATGTAACCCGTTGAAGTCGCACCATGATAACTTGCATTATCCTGATGAACGAATCTGGGTACTCGGTAAAAACCTCTTGAAACGCAGCCATCGGAAGTCTGACAACGGTTGAATCTTCAACAGCTTTAGCAGAAACAGTTTTATATGGATGAGGATGACCCTGAAAAGCATTATTTAAAATATTAACCTTTCAATAAGGTATTAGCAAACCAATTTTACTTTTAATTAAGTATTACTAAAATATAAAATTTTCTAAATATTAAATTTATTCCGCGAACAAATAAGGAAAATTGTAAGTAAATTTAGTCAGCAAATAATATTTGTAATTAATATTTATAAATATAACATAGAGGATCGGATAAACTAATATGCCAGGAAAAGAATCAATAACTTTCAATATTAACATGTATAATAGGAATTGATGAATTGTTTAATTGAATATGACGCTGAGAGAATATTAAGTGAAGATATTTTTTTGACTAAAAATTACATGTTTAGGAAGGAAAAATTAATTCCAACATTAATTTAAAAAGAACAAAAAGAGACGAAACAATGAATGTGTCCAGATTATCCAACACTATTTTAATACAATTTTTATAACAATAATTCATGAGCCCATTATGTGGTAACGGTACCCGTTTTAAAATTTGATTTCACATTGAAACATAATTAATTCTCAATAAAACAAATAATAATAAAGCAGTATATTGCTGTTCTTTCCTACAACGAATGAAGTTTATCACATTCATTTCTATTGGTACAACAAACAAATGTACTAACTGTTAAAACATCAGTGAAGCTAAGAAGCGATGTGACTGAATCTCCCGTTTTAACAACCTTCAATGATATTGTTGAACCATCAGCACTTGTAACAAATACACTCACTTTACCATTTTGTACAACATACACATTTTCATCAGGATCACCTACAAAATAAATTGATCAACTTATTTTATTTAATATTTATAATAAATAATAAATTCTATCATCAACAGAATAAAATATTCAATTTTTAGCCCAATTAAAAATATTAATAAACAGATTAAATAACTATACAAAGAAATATAACTGTTACAATGAATAATATTTAAGCAATAGCATTCAAACAATATGATGATTCTATAGTTTTGTACTTACCAACTTTAAACAAATATGCCCCAGCAGGTAAATTTAGAATGTCTGTATGCTTACAGAGCTTTAAAAATATCGGTTTTTCAAAATGACCAAAAACCCTAAAATACAAAAATAGTCATATTTAATAAATCAAAGAAGAAATAAAACAGATAACTTTAAATGAATTTAAGTAGGGATTGATAAATTATTTGCCACTTCTATAAATTTGTTTTATTGAAAACTAGTTTCGAATGTTATACATTCATCCTCAGTTCTAAAAACACACAAAAAATTCAAAAATAAGCAATTCAAAATATAGTTTGGTATTATTATACATATTAAATTAGATTAATATAAATCAGTATTATAAAACATTTATGAATTATGAATTTAATTACGACAAGAAATCAAATACATGTTGGTACTCGCCAAGGTTTAAATGGATTATATCAAACAGAAAAGTTTGTACTGGTTTCTTCTCGCATTGTACTAACAATGAACGAGAGGTAGGCAGGATGTTTTTAGGTAAACGGTTTAAGTATCAGGGTTTTTCCAGTAATGCCGGTGAGTTATTGTTTTTTCTGTTATAGATGGGAATAAATTTAAGATTGGACTATTGGAGATATTTATTTGGTCATTTAAGCAAAAATCTGGATTGGATTTGAGGGATTTTATTATTTCAAGTGCTTCATATATATTTAATTTGAGACTGTTTTCAACGTTATGTATTAATTTAACTCCTGACAATTATTCTAGAAAAAGAATAAAGAAATTGAAATAATATATTCCATAGCAAAACGGGTAATAAAACCACTATCAATCATATTTAAAAAAAATAAATACAAAAAAAGACAATTAACGATATCCATTCAACAACCCCCAAGATAGGCCCATCCCGAAACATTATGTTTTGATTCCATATTACGGCCCTATATCCACCAAAGTCGAAAATGAATTGAAAAAAACTAGGATTAAGCCCTGCTTTTAAAATAGAAAAAATCCTATCCTCATATTTCTCTTCTCCTAAAGACAAAATAGACCCTTTCCAAAAAAGCGGAGTATACAAACTAAATTGTAATGATTGTGCAGCCAAATACACGGGAAAACTGGAAGATCGCTAAATCAGAGATTAAAGGAACATATACGTGCATATAATAATAAGACAGATAATTCCAACTATGCAATTCATCTAAATGAAAATAATCATAAATTCGTCAAAGAATCAGGAGTTAAATTAATACATCACGTTGAAAACAGTCTCAAATTAAATATATATGAAGCACTTGAAATAATAAAATCCTTCGAATCCAATCCAGATTTTTGCTTAAATGACCAAATAAATATCTCCAATAGTCCAATCTTAAATTTATTCCCATCTATAACAGAAAAAACAATAACTCACTGGCATTACTGGAAAAACTCTGACCCTTAAACCGTTTACCTAAAAACAACCTGCCTACCTCTCTTTCATTGTTAGTATAATACGAGAAGAAACCAGTACAAACTTTTCTGTTTGATATAATCCATTTAAACCTTGGTGAGTACCAACATGTATTTGATTTCTTGTCTTAATTAAATTCATAATTCATAAATGTTTTATAATACTGATTTATATTAATCTAATTTAATATGTATAATAATACCAAACTATATTTTGAATTGCTTATTTTTGAATTTTTTGTGTTTTTAGAACTGAGGATGAATGAATAACATTCAAAACTAGTTTTCAATAAAACAAATTTATAGAAGTAGCAAATAATTTATCAATCCCTAATTAGATTGATCCTTCTATACCATCATGTGGATGTCAACTGATTTAAATAAATTACCTGATGCTTTGTAGCATATAGAAGGCATCAGGCGGTACCCTCTGGTCTTCTTTCTGTTCTTCCTGAAGGTATTCTGCAGGAGGTTCCAGGGTCTTTAAAAGAATTCACAAATATAAAATTAAAATTTTATGAAAAATCTTGTTTGAAGATTTATGAAAGAAGGAATGGCTAAATTAAATTTTCTGAATAATCCTAGCAATAACCATTTGGCATATTCCCAAAGCTACAAAAGAAAGAAACATCTAAAACCCTGAAGTATAAATAAGAAAGAAGTTTTAAAAAAAAAGAATGTATGAGACATTTATAAAGACATTAATATATTACATAAATGACTTAAATCCAGGATGATTGGAATTAAAGATGAAAATAGCAATAGCCTATTGCATGAGTCATAAAAAATTATTGATTTTTCTTGCTAATTTAAAAATAATTTTATTTCAACACATTTTTTTTCAAATATTCAAAGTATATACCGTGTTCTATGGTATGTTGTCACCTCGAGGCTAGCTGTCAAATTCCTTCATAATATCACTATTTGGGTTTTGAATGGAATAATTCTCCAAATCCATTTTGAACCTTAGCTAGAGAATTAAAAGTTTGGCTTGAAGATTGTGAGTGATTGACCGGAACAGATTGTAGTCAGTAGGTGCTAAGTCAGGGCTTTAAAGCAGGGTAAGGATGAAGCTCAATCCCATCCAGCTCTGAAATTTTTGTTTGTTTTTTTCGGGTTTGTTTGTATGTTGTTGGAACAAACCCAATTTCACTTTATTAATCCTGGGTAAAGCTGGGTCACAACTTTCTAACTGAATAACATAAAGTTCCAAATCAATGGATCAACCTTCTGGAATGAATAATGCCTTTGTAATCCCATAATACAGAAAACATAGTATTTTTTTGGAATTAACCTAGCTGCAGGCTGATCACAGTCTCTACTAAGCCAAGGAGCCACTTCCTGAGTACTTTTCAGTAGGTCTGTCTAAACAAAGTTCCGCAGAGCTTCCTCATCGGATGATGATTTTCGTCCAGAATCCTCTATTTTTTCAAGGCTGATGTCAGAAGTTTTAGATTTTTGGAAGTATCTACTCATAGTCTGTTCATAAGTTCATAAGAGCATTCTCTTATTTGAATTGCCAAATCAAATGGGTTGCTTCAGCAGCAGGAGCTGTACTAAGACCTCCCAAGTCTCCCAGCTAGAGCAGAGAGATAGAATCGCTTACTTCACCCTGTTTCAGAAGCTTGGCCGTGATAATCAAATTTTCTAGCATCATAAGCACAATATCAAGCTAATAATTAAATTTCAGGTAGAATAAATGTGTTGATTAATGCAGAGATTATAAGCGGAAGTAACCAAAATGTGTGTAAACTTTAGTCACTAAAGAAGAGTAGTTATAATATTAAATTAAAAAAAATTACAGTACTTGAAAACTAAATGAAATTGATTAACTTTTTTCTTCCTTTAATGGAAAAATATATGTTCATTTCTTAATTATTTTTTGAAAACATTACTAAATTATTTATATAATTATAATTAATAATACCAATGTTATTATATTTCCTGCATAAAAATATTCTAAATGAAGACATTTATTTCTTTAATAAATATATATTCATTTCATTTAATGTTTTTTTTTTATTTGTTGTATGGATTGTAACCCTTAATAGAGAGGACGTGACAGACGAACAAGTAACATCCCAGAGTGCCTGGTTCGGAATATTGTGGGTTCGATTCCCACTTGGGCCAGTTAATATTTATTTCGTCCCAAGAAATGAATCTTGCTACTTCCATTATGGTTGGTACGAGAGAGCGACCAAAAGCCAGTCGTTAGGGGTTGGCAAAAAGAACCATAAAGCCCACTTGCCGGACTAGTTCCCCCCACCAATACTAGTACCAGTAACCCTTAGTAGAATGAATAAAAGAAATAAACTTTACACCATTTTTTTCAAGAGTTAAAGATATACTAAATTTTGTAAAATTTATATTTATAAAAAACAAATCCTTACATTTATGGTGAGGGGTCTCTCTGAATCCTTTTTCAGACGTAAAATCCGGTTTGCAAATTTTAAAACTAGCTTTCTTTTTTTCCCTTGTTTTACTTGGCCAGAAATCGATCTCATCTATAATATAAACAAAAATGTAATAATCAAGACGAAAATGAGCATGTTTAGTATATAAATATATTATGATTTACGAAAACAATTTAATTAACAATGAAGAATGGCAGCATAATTTTGTTGACTTGCTGACTTACACAGCATACTTATTATCAATATTGTAAGAAGAATAGAATAATCAAGAAATATAGAGAGGAGATTCTAGTATCTAAAATGTTTCGAAGCAAATTCTTCTTCTTTGTTTTATTTTTTAATTTTGTATTAATAAATCACATTGTATGCCCATTTTTGAGTTCCTTAAGTCCAAAAAAAAGAAATTAAAAAAAAAATATTAATTCAGTATCTGAATAAAAAACTCCCTTATTTTAAGCTTCACAATAATTTTTGGATGAAACTTAATAATTTTTATTTAACATTCTTCTGTAAAACATATTTTCATAATGATAAATTAAATTGAGTAATAATATTAATGATAAATTAAATTGCATAATAATATTAATGATAAATTAAATTGCATAATAATATTATGATGCAAAGCTAAAATAAAGCAGTTCAACAAAAAATGAAAGATTCTCTGCTATGAAATAAAGAGACAGACACACTTTGATCAACACTTGCTTAAATATTGGCAAAAAAAACAACTGAAATTTATCATTTTTAAAAAAAAAATAAATCATGTCAACACTTTTTCGTAGAGTTCTCAGCGAAAATATTATCATTGGATCCGATTCAACACAGATACATCTTTAAATTAATATATAGAGTTTGGCACTATCCATTCTTTTGATCATTTAAAAAAAATTAAAACAAATATCTTTTCCAACAAAAATCAAGTTTTCTCATCAAAATTTTCTCAAAACCAAATTTTTTTTGCCATGAAAGAGTTTTGATTCCTTGTTTTAAAAATATTAGAAATTAAAATGATAAGTAATCCACAGGTTATTGAGAAAGCAAGCACAAAATACAAAGAAAGTTTTTAGTAATTTTTTTTATATTGCATTTGCATTATATTACTATGTTTCACCGCATCTAGCAAATTTGCTCTTGCTCTTTGATGTCCTCGAACTGCCTGATTTATATCTTGTTTCATGGCTGAACCAGAAGGTCTCTTTAGCCAATACCTTTTTAACCTCTGTCCACGTAGCTTTGGTAACAAGGAGGATGAAAGAGATAGAAATAATGGATTGGGGAGATTTTGAGTAAAAGAGTGAAATGTGATGCATTTGTCATGAATGTAGGAATTTGTGATTTTATTGTAGGAATGTCCATGTCATTGTGTATAGTATGATTCGAAATAAACCATGGTGCATTTACAATTTTTTTCAAGAATTTTGGATTGTGTTGTTTACATCTAGTGTGTGTGGGCGTGTTTTGCTGAACCCCAAAGTTCTGCTCCGTATGTCCAAATAGGTCTTAGCACTGTAGTGTAGATTAATCATTTGTTACGTAAGTTTAGTAAGGATCTGTAGTCCAGAAGATATGATAGTTTTTTGTATCATCTTGCCAATTCTTGTCTTTTTAATTTTGTATGTGTGTTCCAGGTGAGTCTTTTGTCCAAGTATAGTCCAAGATACCATACATAGTGTTTTGTAGGTACTGAGTTGTTGTCCATTGTCACAATTGGACATGCAGCTTTCCGTAGGGAGAAGCTAATGTGGCTCGATTTAGTGGGGTTAATCTTGATTTTCCATTTCATTATTATTCAATAAAATGATTATTCTACTCCCAAATTATTATTCTATGTCAAATAAATGATTTTGGAGAGCAACAGATGCAACAGAAGGATTTGTGTGGGAAAAAAAGGACGGTGTCGTCAGTGAAGGTATAGATGGTGGTGGAAGGGTACTCGGGGATGTTAGAGGTTTAAAGGGAATAGAAGAGAGGGCTTAAGACACTACCTTGTGGTACTCCCATATTTTGAGGGAAGACGGATGAAACCACAGAAGAACCTGTTAAGAAAGAAAGATTGAAGAATTAAAAAATAAGTGCGGCTTTATTTTCCATGCCAGACACTATCGAATGCTTTTTTTATGTCAAGGAAAATGGCAGAGCAATATTCTTTTTTATCAAAAGCGAAAGAGATTGTATCCACTATGCAATGGCACTGTTGTATGGTAGAGTGGTATGAACAAAAGCTAAATTGGTGGTTCACTACTTTCTAGGAAAGTAAGATACGATTTAGGGAGAGTTTTTCAAATATTTTAGCCATTATAGGTAGGAGTACAATAGGACGGTAAGATGAAGGATTAGTGGTAAGTTTGGAAGATTTAGGAATCATTTTAATTGTGGAAAGTTTCCAAAGGAGAGGAAAATAAGTTGCTTGCAAGATGGAGTTATATTTGGGGGTAAGAAAGAGAACAGCTTTTCACGGCAAGTGGCCAAGGATGAAAGGAGTGATGAGATCATAGCCAGGAGCTTTTTTGTTTGGTAGTCTATTTATTATATTTTGGATTTATTTTGGATGGAATGCCAGGGAAGGTAGTGATAAGGGTAGCGGTGCTGTCAAGTCGTCTTCAATTTCAATGGCGGTACTATCCTGAATAGATATTTATCCTGTGCAAGATATTTAGCGAATTCGTTTGCTTTTTCTTCACGTTAATAATGGCCCAGGTGTTGTCTGTACATTGGAGAGGATAATGAACGCATTTTTTCTTTAGTACATATCTAGTTGCTGTCCAAACTGGATGGAATTTATACAGTCACTATAGCTGTTGTTTTTAAATATTAATAGTTCTTTGTGAAGTTTTAGAGTCAGTTTGTTGAGTTCTGTTTTGTATGATGTATACCTGGTTCTTTGCCATACGAGTTCTGATTCTACATTTTTCCTTTGTGAGATTACATATGGACTGAGGTAGGTAAGAATCGGATTTTGTTAATGTCGTCCTTGGCGTCGTCGAGTGCCAAACTGCATTTTGGATACACTGTGTAAAGTCATTGACTGTATCGTCTAGGTCATCGGCTGTACATATGTAAGTATTGAATGTTATTTTGTTGTTCAAATAATGTTTAAATTTGTCCCAGTTTATGTAGCCGTTAATGTTGTGGGTGTAGGTCTTGCGAAAGGGTGTTTTGATAGTTCAAGTAAGACTGGACTATGATCAGATGAGAGATCGAAAAGAGAGGAGATGTTTGAATGTGGGAGATGTAAGGAGCTGATGACAAAGAAGTCAAGAAGATCGGGAGAATTTGATAGAGATGCAGGCCAATAGGTTAGAAAGTATTTTTCATGAAAATAACCTCACTACAACAGCAGGAACTTATATTAGTAAAGAAGTTATTTTATATACATACATACATACATACATATATATATATATATATATATATATATATATATATATATATATATGAGAAGGGATGAATAGAGATAAGAAATAATTTGGCAAATTACCTTTCTTAGCATTTTTCGACCATAAAATAGCACCTTGTCTCTTTTTCTGAATCTGGGACGACACTGTCCCACTCCAACCAATTTTTTTACTTCTGGTAAAACTAAAAAAAAATCATTGCTGCATCTTTATAATTAGTTCAATTACATTAGCTTGTCAGTAACTTAATAACTTACAATTTAAGTTTAAACATTATAAGGTACCCATAATCTGTCCATCGCCTAAACCTGTTTCCCCTGTATCATTAAGAACTGTACCTTTACTCATTATGGTAGGAAAAGCTACCATTGCTGCCATCGGTTGAGTCTTTAATTCATCCCTCTAAAAGTTTTTTCAATTTGTTCCGGGAACAGATTTATGGACTTAATTCTAATCTATGGCAAACTTTCATATTTTTAAGTAAAATAACAAATTAATTTTAAAATGATTGAGTATTAAAATGTAAATAAATTTCGTTTTGGGGAGTTATTTGTCTTTATTTAAATGTTTTTGACTTCAAATAAAAAGTAAATTGTGAATATAACTGGGGGAAGAAATTAGGTCCACTCTTTTAAAATCTTCACACTTAGGTAAGTATGCACTCTTTTCTTTGTCTATTCAGAAAAAAGATTATTTAGTTCTGCCCAATAACGATACCAAGGTCTGTTGGTATAGAACAGAGCTGCATGTATTAATTTTTTGGAAATTTTAAACTACAGTTTAATATTTGAAATTTCAAATTTGGCTTAGGGGGATGATATTTGGCCATGTTCCCTTATATTCACTAGTAAAATTACTTTATTTTTTATTCAGGAAGTGTTGGTATGCTAATACTTGGCTAAACACCAGTTATTACAGTTTTTACTTTCTTTCTTTAATATTCTTTATTCGTTTTCTCTTACCTATATATGAAATATATAAGGGGAAGTATTGCAATCATGAACAGCCTAGCTCAAAAACAAAAAGTTGTACACAGCTGAATTTAAGAGGTAAATTCTTGGGATGTTACTGCAACTTTTTCGTCAAAATCGACTAACGAAGTGCCATTTTATATAATCGATTTTACACTTTTCTCACAAACGACTCGAATGATTTTAATGAAACTTGCCTAATGTCTTCTCCTTTAAAGTCCTTTAACTTTTCATATATGTAGTACATCACTGAGGAAATGCGGGGCAAAAAGATATAAGGGTAAAGAAAATTTTATTTGCACATAACTCAAAAAGTATGCATTTTAAGATAAATTATGTATAAAACCATATGAAAGGTAATTAATTCCCTCCCCTAATTAGGGATTGAAAAATTATTTGCCATTTCTATAGTTTTGTTTTATTGAAAACTAGTTTCGAATGTAAAGTTTTCTGTTTGTTATAATCCATTTAAATCTTGAACTGAAGATGAATATATAACATTTGAAACTAGCTTTCAATAAAACAAAACCATAGAAGTGGCAAATAATTTATCAATCCCTAATTAGATTGATCCTTCTATACCATCATGCGGATGTCAACTAATTCCCTCCCTCACAAAAAACATTCTCTAAATCGGACCAGCATTAACAAAGATACAACGTATCTTATAAGGAGTAGAAGGCAAGCCGAGCGCAACCAAAAGGGGATGGATATAACCGAACCTCCTTCCACCAAACCACCAATCTATTGTCAACAATATGCTCTATAATAATGTAATGTAATAATATAAAAGCAGAAACTAACTTAATAATTTCTACATTTATATTATTTAAGGGAACTGAAATGTTTCCATGGAAACTAAACCAAAACTTTTAAAATATACTTTCAGCTTGACAAACCAAAAATATATACATTGTCGCACTAAAATGTTTAAACAAAATTAATTTATTGTACTATTGTGAGAGAAGACTTATAGAAGTGAATCTTGCTGAGTTTATTTCAAGTAAAGTTTATGTGAACTCTTAAAAATTATGTCAAAAAGATTATTATGATACAATACAAATATACAATGCCCATATCAGAATGCAGAAGGTAATTTTAGCCTAGATAAGACCCTGATTTTGATTTTCCTGCAATATGTCAGATAAGTAGCCTCTGAAATTTGGGGTGGTTAGGTCACTAAACATTATTTCAGTCCAATACTATATTACCATAAAATTTTTAGAATTACTTTGGACTGCTATTCTTAGAATAATATATTTTTAATACACAAATGACTCGAGATTTTTTGCCCAACTCCTGTTTGGTCAATATTCTTTTTTTAAGTAAACATTATGTGTATTTGAATAATAAAATAAATAACAGTTTAAATAAAATTTTAAAATCATAAAAACACAAATTAATTAACTTTCAATACCAAAAGTATCAATTAAAATAATAATACAAAATGAATCATATCATCCAAGTCTTAATAAATAAAATTCTTAGTAAACAATAATATATTTAACCAAAAATGTTTTATTCTTACTATTACTCACCCTTGGTTTTCCATTTCTTAATTAAAAAAATAAAGACGATTCCAATCAGAGATGATGAAAATAGTACGAGCAAAAATAATGTCTGAAAAAAAGTAAGTATCCTTTAAGTTTTTTAATACAAAAATTATTAGTATTACAACAGGCCACAAAAAATGTAACAAGCTAGGAAATAATAAAGAAATTATGTTAATACTTCCAAAAACCCATTCTGATCCTAAATACACTGAAAATAGAACTTAATAACAGATACTGGGATAAGAATGATTTTAAAGATATTTTGATATCCTGCTTAGGCAAACCTGCCTGAGCAAGTTTCCAGTGATATGCCATTTATTTATCTCTCAGTAATATTTTTCTTTGTTTTAATTTAGTTTTTAGAAGATATCTATACTTCTTAAGGTATCTTGAAGTAAAACATGGTATCTACTGCAGAGTTAATGTGTTTAACATCCACTAGGTAAAATCGCATAGACTCCTTATATTATTGGGACAAGGCTAATGCTGGGAGAGGAACTCCCTTAATGTGTGCAGAATGCAGCAGGGAAACTTCTTTTAAATTTTTTCACTGAGGGCATTTTTTAGAGCACATAGCAAGGCCGTAGGAACTAACACTTGGATGAAAAACTTGGTATCTGTGTGTACCCTTCCCCTATTAATAGTTCTTATATCCACAAAAAAAATATATATATATATATATAAGTACCTCCCAATAAAAAAATTATTTTTTAATATTGAGAAGGGCACTATTGGGAATAAGTGAGAACAGAAAGCGGAAGTTGATGGCTACAAAATACTTAGTGCTCTTAAAACTATAATAATACCCAAAACAGTATTTGCATTTTATTGTAGGTAAGTAAAATAGATCACAGGCATCAGGTCTGTTTGTAGCTGTTTTTCCAGAGTAAACAGAACCCTGGAATTCTTGTTTGCAGAAGTCAAAAAATTATCAAATATGCATTTTTCAGAAAGATAATCAGTAAATATCACTCATAACAAATAATAACATTGTAAGGAACTTACATTAGTGTAGGAGGAGTGAAGCTATAGTTGATTGACTTAAATTTAAATAAAAAAATGTATCATTATCATAACCTAAAATTATACCCAGCAACTCATTTTTAATTATTGATTATAAATATTTTAATTATTTTAATTTCAGATCAGAAGCTGGTATTCTGAAGTATTTCATAAATTTGATTCATTGCTAACAAATAAAAGTAAAGATCACAAGAGAATGAAAATAATGGCAGGGTAGTATAATAGTAAAACATTAGTGAAAAGTAATTAATTTGTGCCAATATCAGCCATAATAGAAAAAATAAATTATTACTATCCAATTGAGTCTTTCATTTTTCTGAAATTTAACAAGTACCTATAAATTATACTTAAATACTGGTGTTTATATTGAAAAATGAAAACAGCGTTTGTCATCTAACAAATAACAAGTATTTTGTACAAACAGGCTCAGAAAAACGGTTATCACATAAGGATTATCTTACCTGCCAATTGTCTTTAAGCTCCCACCCTGTCACTGAGGACCATTCAGTAATTTTATCTTTTATATAGTCATTGATCCAATAAAAATAGTTTGCAATATCCATAACGCATATGATGTGAGGATAAGATAATCAACATCCATTAGACTGCAACAAAATAAATTTCCTGATATGTAGCTATTTAAATAAAATTCAATATGAATGAATTAATGAAATAGTTTGTAATTCTATGTAATTTTAAACTAGTATTGCAATTAAATGTACCCTCTGAATTAATCATATTCCAAATAGTTACACTAAAATAAAAGATTTAGACAATGTAAACTCAAAATTATGACCTATATTAATAAGCTAATATACTATGACACCTCTAACATATCAATAAATTATCACTGAACCTGATAACAATATAACCATTACCTACTGATAAGAAGAGCCTTTATGAATGATGTGATAAAGAAATAATATATCTTTTAATTTATTAAAAATTATTATTTTAAGAGATTATGCAAAATTATGTAATTTTTTCTCTGATAAGAAGATTGATTTCCTAATTTATACATTTTATATTGAAAATGTCTATAAAATATTATTGAAAGTTAATATTTCATTCAGAACTTTCGTTTAATCAAAAATTGAGCCTAACGCAATTTCTTAGGTAAATAATGCATTATTTTGGGATTGTTATTAAGTTATCAACAAAATAAAATTAAGATCACCTTGGCTTTCATTTAAATTTAATTGTCTTATTGCCTTCGTTTTTATGCTTTTATGCAGTTTAAAGTTTAACTTACGACAATTAAAGGAAAAACATATTCAAATGACATAATGCCTTTTAACCAAGAATAATTTTATTTATTAATTAGGTACTCAATGACAACAATTAATCAACAGTTTTTCTAGCAGGTTGGCGCCAAAGCATTGTTGCTCAGCGAAGTGGTTGAGTGTTCAAAACGGTCTGCTGTTTGTTTATTATCGGTCTGTTGCTTTCTCTGTTCCCATCATGAAGAGTTATTTCAAACGCTATGTAGTTATTTGATTTAGTATATAGTTTGTGGTCAGTGGCTCTAATTGCAGGGACTGTCTACAAGTGTTTTACTATTCTGTAAATAATTGTATGTATTCAGTTAATATTAGTGCGTTTACAAAACTTTTATTGCTCTACACGAAATTGCTAATATGTAAACTTTATTTCCTAAAGGCTGAAATATGGTATTTAAAACTCTAACCAGTTTCCCTAAGGGTCAGAAATGCCAGCTCTGTCTTACAGCCAAAGTTGACCCAGAAGCATTAGGAAATATTTGTCAAACTGCTGATGTGATTGTTCATTACTTTTGTTTGGTAAGTACCCATTTTTAAGTTTTATCAAATGATTGCTGACCATATTTTTTAACTGACTTAAAAAACGAGGAGGTTCTCAATTTCTCTTAATTGTTTTACATATATTAATATTTTTAATTGACTCTTTATATTTGTCCTATCAATGTTTGGTCTTACAAGAATTAGTCTACTTAATTCATGAAGCCATTTCCGTTTTGATTGGTAATAAATATTTTGATCGTTATTGAGTTTAATTATTTCATATGCAGATAACATTTGTCTTATCTAGAAATTGTTTTTTTGGCCATCCATGTCCTTTCTTAGTTTTAAAATGGATAGATAGGTTGTTATTAGTTTAATTAATGTTTATCATGATTAATGGTTATCATGATATCATGATTACATTCATTAATACTGTGTACAAAAAAGTTATACATATTATATGAATGCTGTGATTTCTCTAAAATATATTACTTTTTCCCTGCAGTTACATCGTCTTATACCCTATTTAAACTGAAAACTAATAACAAGATGTTTATTTTTTTAAATTTATTAAAACCAGTGTGTTGTTTTGTTATCAATTTTATTTGATTAGTGATTTGCTGCTCACCTTTAATTTTTATACTTGTACCTATTTTAGATTTTATGCCTACAGTATAAATTGCTGACACACATTATTTGCTGTCAGCATGAACTCCATTAATACTAGCCATTTAGTAATAGTTGAGCTACTTTGAATTGTCTTGGTTTATTTTATGTAACTGAAAAATGCTAATCTCTTGAAAGTTATTGGTTGATTGAACTTGATTATTCTTCTCTTTCTTGCATTCTCTATCACTGTCTAGCAAAAATCAGCACATATTATCTGTATAATTATTAATTAATAGTTTGATTTTATTTATTCATTATTATTATTTTTTTATAGCTCTTGGCTTCAAAAATCCAACAAAAGGGAACTGATAAACAAGGACTGTTGGGTTTTTTTTCTAGAGATATTAAGAAGGAGATCAAAAGAGGTTCTACAATTGTGAGTATCATAAATTATTTTTTATTGTTTTGATTAGATATTAATTTGTTGCTTATTACCTTTATGTCAATTAAAATTATTTATATGTTTTAGGTTTGCAATTATTGTAAGAAAAATGGAGCTACTGTTATGTGTAGCAGAGAGAACTGTCATTTAAATTTTCATGTTCCTTGTGCCCAACAAAAGGGATCTCTCCATCAATATTTTAATGAGTTTAAGTATGTTTGTTTCTTATTGATGTCTATCATTTAAATTATTTGTCAACTTTTTGTTCAGTTTTATAATTTTTTAAGCTTATTAGCTACTCAAGTGCCCCAAAACCTTTCTGTTTCTGAATGAATGTCTCTATATGTTTGGATGAATATAGCCCTGAATTTTTTCATTATTTCTAAACTGTTAGTTAGTTATAACCTTAATACATTCCTGAGCTCTTCTGGTATTTGTAATTGTTCTCATATATTTCAAAGCATTATTGTCTTATTATCATCTTTGCCTGCTAGTGTTATTATTTTAAATGCCCTGTTATGATTACTAATCAATCCGGTATGTTATGCATTTAACCCTCTAACATATATTTATTATTTTTATTTCAGATCCTTTTGCGATAAGCATAAACCTCGCCAGAAAATTCCAGCATCCCTTAAGAAAAGAAGGGATTTGGAGTGTGTTCTTTGTTGTTCTCCTATAAAATTTAATGTCAGATCTCATGAAGATGACCCAATTTGGCCTACTTGTTGCAAGCCACAAGCCCTTCTTCATAAAAGATGTTTACAAGTAATAATTAACATTTTTATTTGTATGATATCTTACTGAAATTGGTATTATCTTTAATTTGTTTCATTCCTTTATAAGCCTCTTAATTATATTTGGTAGCACTCTTTTGTACAGTTCTCAAAATTTTATCTTAATTAAATTACTTATATAGAACATTTATTTAAATATATATTATATCTTATATAATTTCTTAGATCACTTCGAATTATAGAATGTTAGTAGATTTTTCAGTTCTTTGCTATTAGTAGACTTTTTGATTGTTTTACTAATACTGCTAGCCCTTCATCATTATATCAACTGCCGTAACAGCTGTTGTGTGATACTCATTGTCTGTCTGATCTCTTCCCAAAAGCACCTAAAACCCAAAAGCAGGAGTAAGTTTTTATCTATTAAGCAAGTTGAAGTCAACAACAGTGATCAACGTTAAGTTAAAATAACTTTTAACTAATAAAAATATGGAAATATGCAACATTATTTTTGCTGGGATAATTTAGAGCCACTAATTTGCTGTTTTCTTTTGTACATACTGAGAGATTCTTTATTGAACCTCAAATTGTTCTTTTTATAGCCTTTGCAGGAATTGCTGACCTCTTTTAAATTACTCTTGATCCCTGCCCCTAGTTTTATCAAAGAATTTGTATTTTACTTAACTGTTCCCAGTGGAAGAATGCATGTTTATCCATGCAATTTTAAATAATGTCCCTGAAATATGGTCACCTATATTCTATCATAAAAAAAAAATTAAATTCTTAAAAGCTGATTAATCTGGATAATGAAAAATTTATTCAGTAAGATCATTGACTGCTATCTATTTATGTTGAACTAAAGATATATAAGTAGGACTCTCAACTCTACATCACACCCTCTGATTCAAATAAATCGATTCTAAGATAACATTTTTAATTACATGGTTTGATTTTGTAGTAATTTATATCATATTTTCTTGCTAATAATAAATTTTTATGTTTTGTTTATATAGCATTTTGCTACAAGTTCAGGATATTACTTCAAATGTCCATTTTGTAGCAACAAAGAAGAATTTCACAAAGGAATGAAGACTTTTGGAATATATATTCCAGAACAGTAAGTAAAGTTTTATTTATTAATAAAAATTAATTGTTCTTTTCATAAATTCATAACTTTATTTTACATGTTTGATCATAAAATCCGATATGCCTACAATATATAGCATTATTAATAATAGGAGTGTTACTGAAATTATTAAAACAGGCATAGAGTGATGCTGATTTAAAAAAAAAAAAAAAGTATTACTACTGGATAAGAAAATTCCTTTTCCAACGCATCCCTTGTATTCAAATCTCTTATGAAATAACCTCGTAAATGGGCTATTTGTATTAATGCTTATGATTTTTTGAACTCCTTGCTGTACATATAAGTAATACTTACAGGTAATTTTTTTTAAATCTAAAACAGAAATGTTTCCTTAATTATATTATTAAAATTGTTATTTTTGGCTTTAGGATGATTATTTTTGTAATTTAGATAGAGATGTTATTTGGCCTCTAATTCAGTATCAAGATTTGAGTCATCATAGGTTTATTTATTTATTTTTTTAATTCAGCTGTATTGAGTATTATAGTTTGTATAATTAAAATTTTCTGTGACAATTATAAAATTGTTGAGATCTATTATCAGTTTCAATTAATATTGTGCTGTGCAAAGTTGTGAATTTTAGATATCATCTCTATGAAGAATTATGGTTATATTATATGTTGTGAAAATTATTATCAATTTTAGATATAATTTCCACTAGCAGGAAAAAATACTTTCGTTATAGTGATGATCTTTTATTGTAAAAATAAAAAATAAATAAAAATAATAAACTTAATAACTTAAATTTAAAAAAAGGTATTTTGATGTAAGATCTAATTACTTGATTTTAATTAGTGGTTTTAATAATTTTTTCCTGCGGTTTATCCTGAAGAGATCCAAAATCCTGTTGGATAGATAAGGACTCTGCCTCATTGACAGTTTTACTGTGAGTAGGGGGGAGAGAAAGAGAATATCACTCAATGAGTCAACCCTGAATATTTCATGATTTGCTATGAAAAAATGATAAAAGCCAGTTTATAGACATTTTCTTGGGGTATTATGATGTGACTTTTGTAATATGATGAGTGAAGTTATGATCTTGTAAAGCTAATTTGTTTCTAATTAAAAAGAGTTAATAGGGATCACGATATCTAAGTAAGTCTCTTTGCTTATGGTATATGTATATATTGTGTGTGTGTGTGCACGGGTGTGTGTGTGTGTGTGTGTGCACGGGTGTGTGTGTATGCGCATACATTTACAAACTTCACTGTTTTGGTTTTGTTTATTTTTAACTAGAATAATGTCTTTGCATTTTCAGAGAAGCCTCATGGGAAACCGAACCAAATGCATATAGAGAACTGTTAGAAAGAGATGTTAGCTGTGATGCAGGAAGGTGTAGATGCCCTCGTGGCAGAGTTTATTCTGTTAGAAATAGGTATTACATTGTTTATTTTCTTGTAATTAATGAATTTCATTTTTAAATATAATTATTTGGACAAGGGTACATTTACTACCCAGCTAGAAAACAGATAAGAAGGCCTATGTATTATTTCTTTATTCTGTTATTAAAGTGAAGTTTCTCAACATCTCTTGTAAGAAACAAGGTCTACAAAATCCTGCTATGTTCCAATTTATATTTAGGTATATATGGCGATTAATTTTACACATATACATGATTCGTCAAGAAATTTCATTATGTTTTATGCCAGAAAAAATGTTTGCCATAAATACCTTCGATTTATATGTGATCCGTTGTCCACATGAAATTGATGATTTACAACTACTTTCTAGTTGCTGTTTTCAGTGAATCAATACCATAGCCATTTAGGTGTCCTTGTGACAATTCAGTTCTACAGAATTTGGAGATTAGTTTTCTCACTTACATCTACTAAGAAATAGATTAATAATCTACTCATATTGCTTATTCTATTTGTGATTGAATTTGTTTTCAGCAAATGGTATTTGGAAGTCTGTATACTTTGCGGAGCAAGTGGTCAACATAGGGGCTGCATGTTAGAGAATATTATGACTGAGACATACGAATGTGATGTTTGTGCTAAAGTCAATAAACGTAAGTAAATCTTCTTTTCTTCCAAAACCATTGATTAATAATCTATTAATTATGGAATTGGGTTAAAGTTAAAACAAGGAATAATTTTTACTAAACAATTCCACTGATGAATATGTATAGACCGGGTGTCTATATGTTTGTATAATACAAATATGTTTATGCGTGTTAGTAGCTATTTATGAGAAAAAAACAAATTTTAGGATTTAGTGGGTTCCTGCCATCATAATAGCAATTGGATGAGGGGGTCCTATGAAACAAATTTGTAGCGAGACACCATTAAAATATTCATTAATTGCTGTGGGATTATTCCTTGATATTCTTGGATATGATAGATGACTTTTGAAGTCAGGCCTTGTTTCTTTCTCTGCATTTTATTAAGAATTTCATTTTTTATTTTAATCTCAGTTTTCTTCAAGGTCTCATTTTCCTAGACTTTTCTCCTTTATCCTTCTATGGTGGAGGTTTCTCTGCTGTTACCTGCTCACTCTACTGATGTTTCTATTTCTTTCATCTTATGATATGATTACCATGCTTGAACAGAGTTATCTCCGTATTATGAAAATAAAAAAAGGTGGAATTGTGAATGCTGATTATCTCTATAAAATTCTCACATTATTCTTTTCAGATGTTGAAAACACATAAAATAAAAAACTGGATAAAAGACATCATTGCTAAATAAATTATATAAAATAGGAAAAATTTAATTTAAAAAAAAAATTAAATCTAGGGAATTAAATTAGGGATAGGGTTGTTTCATTTGATTAAATATAGTTCAGTAAATAGCAAGGGAAGGAACATCAAAAGGATTATGATTTGGAGGTGTGTAAATGAAGAATATCCAGAACAAATGTGGGCTTTTGAAACTTGATGCCTGTTCTGGTTCAGAGTTTTATCTATGCAGATGTCATAGTCCTGATTGCAGATTCCACTCGTCAGTTACGGATTGCTATGGATGAATGAAACTATGAGGTAAACAAAAGAGGGTTGATTATCAATCCATCCAAGAGCAAGGTCTGATAGGGATAAATATCATCTTCAAATTACTTGGTATGTCCTAACGGCTGTAGATAGTTTTGAATAATTATGTTCTATGATCAGGAATGAAGTTAGGATCAATCCAGAGGCCAGTGGTGTATTATAAAAATGTATCTACTACTCTTGTTGGCAAGCTAGAGATCAGCAAGGAAGCTAAACTCCTGCTCTTCAGGTCCTTTTTTCTTCTGGTGCTGCTTTGTGGGTAGGAGAAATGGACTCCTCTTGTCAAGCATACAAATAAAATTATAACAAAGGTAGACTCGTGATCATTGGAGAAGGTGGTCTGCGGCTACTCCACACCTAAGAGCACAATGGAGATAAAAAGAAGAAGAAAAAAAATCAATATATATATACCTTTAATATAAATAGTTTTTACAAATGAGACATTCTTATTTTGCTCTGCATTTTGGTTTTGTGTTTTTAACTGCTCCTATTTTCTGGTTAGCATTCAAGTAAATTATGTGTTCTTTTTCTTGGTGGTTTTTATAATATTAATTTTCATTTTTTTATTAATTTAAGTGCTAATGTTAAAACGTGCTTTAGAATCGCTATTATTTGTCATACATAAAGTAATGTTGCTGATAAATAAGTGTAAAAGTAAACTAATAGGATTGGTGGAAATTATTGAGGCTTGATTTCTGAAATCAGTTGTGTGCGCTGAAAGATTATTCATCGTGATTTTTTTTTGAACATTTTGCTTATATTCTTATTTTATTATTTTTAAAAATAAATTATTGAATGTGTTAAACTTTCTTAATTTTCCCTTTTTTTGTGTTTTTAGAATACCCTAATTCAGAAGCTTCTGAAGATATACCTGAACCTTCTCCATTGAGGCAAGTTTAATAATTTTTCTAAAACTATTTTAGTTATATCAGTGACATTTTAGCTAGTAACTAGCAAATTGCTCTTCGAAGATTTTGTCAACAAGAGTACATATTCTTTATATATTTTTTTCTTTTTAAACTGAAAAATTAAAAAATATTTAGTGCAATAGACTATTTGAAAAAATTATTATCTTATACGAGGTAATGTGGAGTAAGGGCATAATCGTCTCGTTCAATCCAAAGCCTGAAATGATAAAAATCTGCATTTTACGCAGCATGAATTCTAAACACTGATGTATCACAAATCGTTTATAAGAGTTCGCCAAGGTGAAGTATAACGAGCTGTAAAGATGTTAGTTCCAACCCATATGAAATATAGGATATTTCATCTTTTGCTGTACCTCTAAATCAGTTTTATCCACCACTAGGTCTGTTTTAATTGCTGCAGCAACTGGAATGTTCTGAAGCTCTTTAACCGGATGGTGGGTGGGAAGGGGGGAGCGGGCCCTTAGGACGGTGACCTTGAAGTGACTAGTTGGTTCCCCGGACAGAATGCTTTTATTGAAAAACGACTACCGCAATATCGCATAATTGAACAAATTTTTCTAGCATTTAATTATTTTTATTTTGTTAATTTCTACCTCTATTGTTACTTCCACATAAATTGTAAAAAAAAAAAAATTATAATTTTTATCAATAACATACATAAATATTAATTATTTTAATGATTTAATTTTTTTCAAGACAAAATTCAGGAAATTATTATTTTATTGTATTTAAAATTTTGTGGAAATTATGATGTTACAGTGCATATAAAAATATAATCTTTTCTTTATGTATTCATGTTTTATGAGTAGTTTTGGTGTCCACTCTATTGAGTAGTTTTCAAGTAATTTCTCATGTCATATTTCATTTGTTTTAATTTACTCCTGTATAGTATAAAGTTTATATAAGAAATATCAGTGTTATTTATAATAAAATCAAAAATTAATTATTTTTTCCATGGTGGTAATTCATGAAATTATCACTATATTCTAACTAAAATTTTGTAAAAATAAAGAAAATTAAAGGAAGTCTGTTTCAATAATAATTATAAGAAGTCAGATAGGTAATTAGGAACGCAGAAAAAAAGATTTGGGACTGATCCAAAATTTAGCAAAAAAAAAAAAAAGGGACAGAAGACGAGGGTCGAGTTCGAGTGATCTGAATCAATTGAATTCATGCAATATCTATTAGCTGGAGTAGGTACTACAAGCCCTCTAGAATGACGTAAGACTATATATAGAATGACGTAAGGGTCCAACTTCAGTAGCAGTTCACTGTTGTTATCTGAAAAACAGGCAGAAAGGGGTGGATTCTATAGCAGTACATCGTCCTAGGAGCCCACCCAGTGCTCAACTTCTACAGCAGTATACCCTCGTTAAAAGGTTAAGTGCTATGTGGTTTACATTTCTTCTTGGCAGTCTTCTATTTTTTGAGTGATAGTCCGCAGTTCGCCCAGTAAAACAGAATTATAGGGGTAAGTGCAGATCTCTGTTGTGGGACAAGTGAGTGTGGTGACACCCTTGCTGTCATGTTTTACTGAAACAACTGCGGACTAGCGCATTCAAATAAAAGTTCTTTTTTCTATACATTTATTCGTTTATGTTTCATATTCTGCTTTCATGGCTCAATGAAGATTGCAGTATGTGAATCGCAGACAAGTTTTAACTTTTTTCGATCAGTATAATAATCCTCCGGAAATGAACTATTTTGTATTTGTCCCAATACCGGTATTGCTTTAATAATTAGTGTTCCTTACCTTAAAGCAGGGATAAGTGCATATATGTTCTATTGAATTGAATTATGAATCTCATAAAAATGGACGAGATTGAAACATGGGCTAGAATGATATTTGTAATCCTCTAAGGAACATTTCATTTAAAAAAAAAAAAAAAAAAAAAAAAGTGGGGGAAATTCTAGCTTCAGAAATAAAGATTTTGCTGTCATTTAAAGTCAAACTTTAAGTATTATCTGAAAAATATGGTGTTCTGGTGGAACTAGATTTGATTGAGCTAAAAGTTTGACTTCTTTTCTATACCTTAGAATATTGATCTTAATTCTAACTTATATAAATCGACTGGTATCCATCTGTTGGAGAGGGGATTGCATCACAATCCAGGAAGAAAAAATCTTCTTTGAAAAAGGGTTGATTATAACTTGGCTAAATTTAGCAAATAAACTTTGAATTAGCTTATAACCGATTAGGTTATAGACTATATGATCTGATTGGTTTATTTGAGTGTTGTGTTTCTTTCAAAACTACTTTCTAATGGCTAATACAATTTTGATGAAAGTTGATTCACTTTTACATTTTTAATATGAATTCATAATGCCTTACATATTGACATTATGAATTTTCTGTTAGTTAAAATTAATGTTTATTGATTTTATTTTATTTTTCAATTTTAGTGACAGAGGCGAATGTAATGAAACAGTGCCACAATCTGTTGAAGGAAATATTTCTAAGAATCTATCTTTGGAATGTGAAGATATAATTGTAATCTCTGATTCAGAAAGTGAAAATAATGAAGTGGAGGTTGGTTTCTTCTATTGTCATTGTTTGCATTGAATATTGATATATAAAAATAAGTTTTCTCAGTGGTGTAGTGGTTCGAGCATATGACAGTATTGCAAATTAGAATGAGATGATAGATGATAAGCAAAAAATGGAGTAAAATTGGCTAAATTAATCGTTTAATAGAAATGTATCACTGTTATACAGTAATAAAATGTAACAAGTTGACATCATGTTTTGTAGATAGCCTTTTTAAGGCTAAACATACAGAACCTGCCCGTTCGACCGATTTCAAATATCCCATTTTTTTCAAGCTGAAAAGCTCATGGTATCGACTCAGGCTGATGATTTGTTGCACCCTGTAATTCGTTTTTTTTTTTTTCTTGTTCTTAAGCATAACATTGATATATGTTTATATTAAAGTTATGAAATATTATTTATATTCATTTAAAGTATACATAAATAATGAAATGTTATAACTGCATTAATCAATATTGTTGGCCAGGAGCTTGAAACCTTGAAGCTTGAAAATAAGCAAGTATTTACTTTTGAGTAAATGTTTTATTTTTACACACTTTTAATGAAATACAGTAGAAATTGCTCAATCAATATAAAAAATTTTACTTATTCGAATTGTTCAAATCACACATCATCTAGATATTACAAATGTTTTTTTAATAAAAATAAAAACACCAAATTATCAAGAATCTATCCCTCTAGTAGTTATGTCAGACTGCTTATAATGGATATACCTATTATAATTATTTAATGAAAAATAAATAACTTTATTTTAGAACATTAGTCATTAAGATCCATATCGTTGCTAATTCTAATCATTAGACCTACATTTTTACCTGAGCTTGTTTTTTAATTTTCTTGTTTCTTAATGAATGAATTTTCTGTGAAAGTATGTTTTGATTTAATGCCCGAACACTTCATCCTTTTTTAGGTCATTGGTGAGATTCCTCCTCCTACAGTCACTAAAAACGTCAGAAAAAGGCAGCTCTCTGTACGACAGGAGAAACGATCTGGACTAAAGCGTCAAAGGGTGAGTTCTCCACTATTGGAATTTGACTGTATATATTATGCATTGGCTTTTCTTCTACTGTTTATACGCATTTGCTGTTTATATATTGTTTAGAAAGTATATGCTTTAAATTCTAATTAATCACAGGTTTGTAAAACAATAGTTAAAATTTCTTTGAATCTTGTTTTATACATTTTTACTTTATGATATATTATTATATTAAAATGTATATTCCATCTCTTGGCCTTATTGCTTATCCCCAAAATATTTTGATTATAATATTGACAAAGATGTTTCTTCTTTAATTTTTTTTTTATTATGATATAATCCACTATGATACTTTTTTTTCCTTCCCCTTCCGATCAAAACCTACTCATCTGTAACAATGAAATGGTGTAAGTTTTGAAGTATTTTTTACAAATGCATCGATCTTCACTTCTGAACAAGGGGGCCTTTTTTTCTGCGAGTAATTTGAAGGTTAGTAAACCTATCTACTCTGTTTAAAAAATTGTAATCACACCAGTTGTGAAAAGTTAATATAAGACTTTATTTTTATTTGAAAAATAATAGGGTTACTTTTTTAGGGTCAAGGGTTAATTTTCTTGTAAAAATTCCATTCTATTGTCATACTTATTTTCCTTACTGGAGATAACACCGAGAATTGTATTTTGTAACACTCCAAAATAATATTTGACCATTTTGCCCACGAAACATCAATGGTTTAATACACTTGTTAATATGAATCTAAGGCTGTTGTTCAAGATATTTCGATGTATTGCTAATATGAACCTGCTAGCCTCTTGCATTTTGTAATTTCTGAAAATTCAGGTTTTCCCCCAATATTGTGTTATTCCTATTGTACACAGTTTTCCGGATTTTACCTTTGTTATGTAATTAATGTTGGTTTCAGTTAACTGTTTTTGCCTGTTTTGTGATATTTTAAATATAACCCAAAACTATTAATGCCAAATCAGAATTTAAAATTCATGACAGCTGTACATAGATCACAGCCATAAATCCAGCTTATCACTCTCAAGAAACATGGAAACCCCCAATGGCATCCTTGTTGATCTGACCATCAAAGCAGCATTTAAGTGTGCCCGAGTCGGATGTTGATTTTTTGAAAACTTATAAAATGGATGTTGATCTGAATTTTTAAAATCTTTTATCTGTATACTAAGTTATTTCTTACTAAAACCACCAGTAGAAACTTTGGTAATGAAAACGAATTTTGGATAGCCC
The DNA here is from genome assembly GCA_948150685.1 of Rhaphigaster nebulosa. NCBI lineage: Eukaryota > Metazoa > Arthropoda > Insecta > Hemiptera > Pentatomidae > Rhaphigaster > Rhaphigaster nebulosa. The sequence continues at coordinate 72,696,184 of OX411310.1, forward strand.
TTATACTGTGACACTTTTCTAGGTTATACCATCCGTTACTCATGTTAGCTTTCAGAAATTCAGTTCAACTATCATAAATGGTTTATCTGTATGTTATCAGTGGGGAGAAACCATGTGTTTATTATGTTACGCAATTTATATAATGTGCAATGGGCTTTACTACATTTATTTAATAAAAAAGTTATTGAATATATGTGATTTCATAATATGTGTCAGTCATGATAATTGTTATCTAAATCTGTTATCTACTTTATCAGAATTTTTGGCCCAGGATTCCACACACAAGTTGAAACTGCAATAGCTTTGTAGTGTCTACTGCAGCAGTGAACGCCATTACAATGGCACTTCAATATTCCACCATGTTGCGCATTACTACGTTCAGTGCAGAGCCTCCAACTTTCAGCCGGTTAGATATGATAAAATCGATCTCTGGGGCCGTATCGACTTTTTTAGTATTTTTAGGATAAAATCAAGTATACAATCTTATGTAATAAAAAAATTATGCAATAAAGCTTTTTTTCTGGGAAAAAGTTGAGTGGCCGACCTGTAAGTCGTTTCGGCCCAGAAGCAAACATCAAACATACATGACCTACCTATGGCACAAATTGTTACAATAAATTTTTGTAAGCCTCGGGAAATGAACCTACAATGTAATGATCCTATGATGTGTTCAGAATATTTCTATGAACTACTCAAGTAATTTAAAAAAAAATTATAATAAATAAAATAAATAATAACAAATAACTTGTTCTAAATAATTATTTTCTCCACATTGTGCTTTCATATGCTCTCTTATTTCAGATTTAAAAAAAAAATATGTTATCAATATTTTTTCTAGGGAAAAAATTCCGAGTGAACGGTTCTCACAGATTTGTAGTATTTGATAGTTGATATCAATTTCTTTTAAAATAACGTAATATTGATCTAAGTGATGTAATATGACAGGTTAAATGCTGCTACAATAGATTTTTTTTATTTTTGTTTATGAGATATTTCTAATTCAAACGTCCATACTTAAGATAATAAATCAAAACAATTACCGACATCAGGTTGAAAAGGATAGCTAACTGTTGAGAGACCGTCAATAAGACATTAAACGAACAAAAAAGCATTTATCTAATTTAAAAAAATACACGAAACGATTAAAAAATACTGTATATAAATAATATTGCTATTTTATTTTAACTGTTGGCAGTAATTATGTCAGGATCTAACATTGTTCCATTAGGATCTCTAGAGAATATACCTTGTGAAGGAATTCCATTTCAAAAGGCTTTGATGAAATGAGAAGTATTTTAATGTGAAAAGTATGGCAACCCACCGGTGGGCCGCTACAGCCGTGGAGCAAACACGCAGGTATCCACTGGTGGGATGTCGCTCGGGCCCTGGAGCAAATATGTAGCAAACTACAGGTTGGTCGCTCTGTATTGAACGTATTAATAATGATGATTGTTTCTGATTTGCTGAGTGTTTTCAAAGCACTAACAAATGTGTATTCTAGTAATCCAGTAATCCAATAAATTCTGGATTAACTATAAATGTATACTTAGTTGACATCAACATGATAATATAGAAGGATCAATCTAATTAGGGATTGATCAGTTATTTGCCTCTTCTATAATTTTGTTTTTATTGAAAATTAGTTTCGAATGTTATTCATTCATCTTCAGTTCTAAAAACACAAAAATTCAAAATACAGTTTGGTATTATTATACATATTAAATTAAATGTAATATAAATTAGTAATATACAAAATTAAATTATGAATTTAATAAGACAAGAAATCAAATACATGTTGGTACTCACCAAGGTTTAAGTAGATTATATCAAACAGAAAAGTTTGTATTGGTTTGTTCTCGCACTGAATTAGCAATGGAAGAAATGTGGGGCGTTGATAGGTAAACAGTTTAAGGATTGGGTTTTTCCAGTAATTCCGGTGAGTAATTGTTTTTTCTGTTATAGATGGGAATAAATTTAAGATTGGACTATTGGAGATATTTATTTGGTCATTTAAGCAAAAATCTGGATTGAATTTGAAGGATTTTATTATTTCAAGTGCTTCATATATATTTTATTTGAGGCTGTTTTCAACATGATGTATTAACTCCTGAGTCTTTGATGAATTTATGTTTTTGTTTTTTTCATTTAAATGAATTGCGAAGTTAGAATTCTCTGTCTTATCATTATATGCATGTATATGTTTCTTTAATCCCTGATTTAGTGATCTTCATGTTCACCCTCCAACTGCCCTTCTATAATCCGCCGGAGTTTTCTCTCCAAAATAGAGGTGTAGAGTTTATATACCACTGAAAGCAAACTGATTGGCCTATAGTTTCCACACTCCATTGTGATATCTTTTTTAGGAATCGGGAGGATTATGCTATATTCCCAGTCTTTGGGGATTCACTTTCTGTCATATACTTCCTGGAACAGCCTTTGAAGAGCTTTAAGAAGTTCTTGTACTCTGTATTTCAAGCATTCTGGTGGAATACCATTCTTTCCTTGTGCTTTTCCTGTCTTTATTCTCTGAATTGCGTATTCTATTTCTTCTTCTTCTATTGTCTCTAGGCTTTCCCGAATAGAGGGTTCTCATTCTTGGTCTTGAGGTATTTCTGGATTTTCGGAGAATAGTTCCTGGAAGTGTTGCTTCCATCTGCTAAGGATCTTTTTTTTAGTTTTTCTTAGCTACTTTACATTCGTTCCTAGTTGTTCCACACAGCTTTACTTCACTCATATCTTGAAGGTATGCTTTCCATGTATGCTTCTCCTGAGCAACTAACTATATGGAATATATTTGATGTTTCCCATTAGCTCAGCTCTTATTAACCTTTGTAGTGATTCTCTATACCAATAACTTAAAAAGCTCATTCCAGTCGCCATGATGCTATTACTTCAATCATATTTACGGTGTGCTGGTAAAACTATTCATCATTTGTAGGCATCTGATTTCTACCTTGATTTATCCCTCCTCAGATTCTATTCTAGATTCTAAACGATATTTGATACTTATTTTCTTCAATAGTTTTAAAATTGGTCCATAATACTCATTTTTAAGTAACGCTCACACACATTTTTAAAGAATTTCAAATACATTCTTGTGTTAGTTATTGGTCAGTATGACAAATAAGTATTACTTTTCTATCTTTAAAGTATTTTCTACAATTCATGCTGTCTTTTCTGAATTTTTCTAATATTTTATGATAGAAATTAGGTCAAGAAATAAAATCTTATTAGCTCACTCAATTTTTTTTCTTGCTAGTTACTTGTGATTTTCAAAAATTCGTTCATACTTTATACGTACATTCAGACTATAAACAGCTAGCCAAACCCTCTGTTCCTGTTTCTTTCAGAAAGACCAATTTCTTTATGATCAGAGTGGATTAATAACCAGTTCTTTCATGCAATATGTCTTACTGCATTCACTTAAATACAATGCAGATATTGGAAAAATAAATAAAACTAGTGTACTAAATCTTAATATTCAGTTCCCTTTCTTTATATTCTTATAATTATTAATAAACTATTCATATTCTTATAACTATTGAACACTTACAGTTAGGTTTATCGTATTATTATATAATATCCTATTTTAGAAATGAGGTACTGAGATTTTTCATATTGATAAATTGAAAAGTTTTTATTCCTTGGTAGCGTGGTCAGTTGCAGCTGTTTCTTTGTTTTTAATATCCTGCATGGATTCCATTAATCCATCCCATCTATTAATCATGTGACCGCTATTTTTTGTTCGGCTCAGATTCTTTTTATAAGTTTTGTGACTTTCATAATCTGGAAAAATTTTAGCCTAACCTCCTGAGAAAAAAAGTCATTGCTTCTCTTCTGTTAATTATTAGCATTCTTCGAAAGCACATATTTGTCTTAATATTTCCTGCTCGCACTTAAGATGCTGATTCTATCTACCTTTGAATGGGATCCGGGTTTCCTAACGGAAAGACTGTTATTGTTTTTCTTGATGTTTCTATTCAAGATGGTCCTAATTAATGGTTAAAATAGTCATTTAATTAATGATAATGAATGAATTTTGGCATTAATTATCGTCTTGCGTACATCAAGTGATCCTCTGCTTATAAATTTCATAACAAACCCATATGAAACAAATTCATATGAAAAGAACAATGCAACATCTCAAACATCTACCAGCCGATCCGTATGTTTTTATTCGTTGTTAGATGGTTTATATAATATTTTTAACTGTTATTCTATTAATACGGTTCTAGTTCCCAAGTGTCACTCCAACATGACGGGTGGGTATGAGATCATAGGTCCTCACCGTAGATGGAATGCCAAATGTGTACGAAAGTAGACATAGGTGACAAATTCCCAGACCTTCCTTTTACCTAATCCATCATCTCTTGCTCCTAGGAAATTTATATAAATAACAGTGACTTATACCTTACGTTTAGACTGTATGTGCCGTTTAGGGAGGCCAAATGGTTGTCAGCTGTAGTACCCACTATGTTCTTTTCTTTCTAGGAAATAAATTTCAAAATAAACACAATAGCCCAGCATCAGCAAGGGGACATAAATACTTGAAAGGCCTGTTGTTTCGATGATAGAGGACCTCTATCGCTGGGCTAATTAGAAATAAATAATGAGCAGGAAATAGCTCCATTATGGCCACAAATTAAAGAAGTAATCCTGGGCGTAATAGGAGAGGTATGCAGGAAGAAAAACGTTGGTTATGATTTGAAAAAGATCCGCTGGTGGGATGAGCAAGTTTGAAAGTCTGTTAAGGAAAAAAAAAGAAGCTTTGATGATATACATAACAGGAAAAGACGTAAACTCAAGGCAAATTTACGTTCACTAAAGGATTGAAGCTAAGAGTATTGTCCAAGCCTCAAAAAGCAAACATGGGAAGAAGTTGGAGGTGAGCCACCAGTAAAACATAAGAACGTTTTGGAACATCATAAAGTTGCTCAGATGTAAAAAGGGAAAACGAGATTAAGGAGAGACGGGGAAACATTATTATAAACGAGGAAGAAATACTTGAAACTTGGTTAGTCCATTATCTGTAAAGGTTCTATATGAAAGAAAGAAGGAGAGATTGATTTGTTGATCTAAGAAGAAGGCCTAGATCACTGCACCTTCGGTCAGAGGGCATGGTTGACACCGTTTAGGAGGATGAGGTAGAGCTGGTTATATCAGGGATAAAGTTGGGTAAAGCAGCTGGCATACATGAAATCGCACCAGAGCTTTTTAAGCATGGAGGAGAAGATATGGTTAAAATGTTGCAGAGCCTGTTCCAAAAAATTTGGATGGAACAAAGAATACCCAAAGAGTGGGAGGATATTTCATGCCCATCCATAAGAAAGGAAATCCAACTCTTTGTGACAACTACATGTCAACCACTGTCCTCTGTGATGTATAAGGTATACACCTGTGTTCTCGAGAGAAGTTTTAGAAAAATGGTCGAGGAGAACCTTGAGGAAGATCAAGCAGCATTTAGACCAGGTAGGTAGACCCAGGATCGCATTTTCATCCTATGGACCAAATAGAGAAAGCATGGAACAGGGAGAAAAATGTATGTCTTTATTTAAAAAATGTATTTTTGGATTTGAAGACTGCCTTTGACTATGTGCTCTGAGAGGAAATTTGGAAGGCCATAGTGAGCAAAAGAATACCTAACAACTTCATAAGAGCAACAAAGTTAGTAAACCAGGACCCAAAAGGCATTATTATGCTGAAAGGATGTAAATTAAAATCTTTTAGGTTTTATAAGGGTGTTAAACAAAGAGATAATCTCAGGCCACTATTGTTTATTATCTTCATGGATGAGATATGGAAAGTCCACAAGAAGAGAACGCCAAGAGCGATGGTAGCATATTGGAACCTCATGACAGTTCTGGTACAAGCGTTTATATATGCAGATGATATCGGTAGTAGTAACCCTGCAGAAACTACAAGTAGCAATAAATGAATGAAGTGTAGAGCTCCAGTTGAGAGGAATGATTATTAATGATGATATAAGCAAATCTATGCTGGTTGGAATCCTCGCCAATTGGAGTAGAATGGTCGATAAAATGAGATCAAATGGTTGATAGAGGCCAGATTTTTTATATTTCCCACTGATAATTCCTTGTACTTTTTTGGATTTCTAAGCCCAGTAAATACGAATAATAATAACATGAACTTAGCAATTTAATTAAAATAATAGTGATATTGAGGAAACAAATGAAAATTTAAAACAGTAAAGACCAAATTAATAATGGAACAACAAAACTTAATAAATAAAATGATCAAGATAAGAGAAAAATAATAATTATTTATAATTAAAATTTCTTAAAAATTTAGAAAGTGAATAGTATAGTCGGCATATTATCAGAAATAATGAAGCACTGTAAGACTGAGCTGTTGATACCTAATGGTATAAAAGCAGGAGAGGTAACGATAGCAAGGGGAATTTGCCAAGGTGATTTGCTGTGCCCACTGAGGTTTTGTTTAGCTCTTAACCCGCTCAGCAGATTACTGGCTCAGCTGAATTATGGAGCACAATTAAGAGGATCTCAAGCTTCAACAATGTCTCATCTAGTTTATAAGGACGAAATAAAGCTGTTTACTCCATCTGTCAGAAAACTGGCTTGGGCTATACAGGTTTAGTGAAAATATTGGTATGACATTCTGGTTGGACAAATGCAAGGAAATACACCTAGTTAAAGGTAAAATCAAAAACTCCTGCTGTGCAGCAGATCCTATCCCAATGTCACCAGCTTTTCAGAAAATAAATGAAGGAGAAGCCTACTGCTACCTTGGAATCAATCAAGCCAGTGGTAAATATCACAAGCAGCTAAAAAACGAAATAACGGGTTGCTTCAATTGCATTAGCCAGCTGCTTAGGACCAGGCTAAACAGATGGAATATGGTAAAGGCAATTAATACCTTCGCTCTTCCAGTTTTGAGCTACTCCATTGGAATAGTAAAATGGTCTGCCACAGAACTTAAAGCGCTTGAGCGAACAGTTAAGAGTCCAGCTGCTTATATTTTGCTGTAGACACCCGAAATCGGCAGTTGAAAGAGATTTTTTGCCATGCAACCAGGGTCATTGCGGATTATTAAGTATTGAGCAGATGGCATACCGTAGGCTTTCCCAATTATGGCAGTACTTCAACAGTAAGCGACCCACCTCAAATCTACACTAAGCTATCTGTACGATCGACGAGAATATAACCTCCCTGAAGCTAGCTGATCCGGAACTCCAGTTTCCTGCAATAACCAAAGGTGATTGGGAAGAAGGTTGGGTAATAAAGGCAATACATAGGTGCAGACTTCATCAGACTCAACATTGATTTGGAAGCCTCTAATGGTTTGTTAAAAAGGGAGATCTTTTTGCTGAAATGAAAGAAGCTATTCTCGCTATCCAGGACAATATGGTGCCAATGAGGCATTATAGGAAGCATAGTATTAAAGAACTAGACCTGGAGGATGACAGTTGCAGAATGTTTCTATCGCAGCCAGAAATGGTTGAACACATTATTGCAGGTTGCCCGTGGCTGGTCCTGACGTATCTAGCAAGAAAACACAAAGGAAGCTAGCAGTTGTGAGCGGGCTTTTGTCTGATTGTGTACCAGCGTATAAATATGTACCAGATAGTGTGGTCGAGAACAAACAGGCTTTACTGGGATCGACCGATCAGCACGGACCACACTATTGATTATAATAGGCCTGATATTGCCCTTGTTGACAAGACTGCCAAGAGATGCCGTATTGTAGATATGCTGTACCTTTAGCGCACAACGTCTGCAGTACAATATCCACTAAGTGGGAGAAATATGCAGCATTGGCACAGGAAGTGCGAAACCTGTGCGGTCTGGAGCAAGTGACGAATGTGCCTGCAGAGGTTATTGATCCGAAGGAACTGCATGCGTCCTTAATTGTATTGGCTCTCCCTCCAAAAACATATGTGGAGACGTTGAAGGCCGTATTGTTGCACACAACTAAGATTGACCTATGTACCACCCTATATCTAAAGGCCCACCTCAGGTGGAGGAAAAAAAAAAATAATAAGATCATTAAATAATAATAAATAATTTTATAAATTCCAAGTGGATAAAGGTGATATGTTATATTTATGTAATAACTGAATATTGCTATGGATAAAGGTATAAAGTGATATATTTTTAATATTTTCTCCTTCCATTCACATGAATTCAATAGTTGGCTCAGAACTGAGTTGATAAAGGTGTCAAGTTGGCAATAAACATCTCGCTTATAGTGGATAAAGGTGATTTGAATTCAGTTTTATCAGAACTCAAAAAATGTTACTGATCACCTTTGTCCATTTGGCCCTTCAATTGTTTCTAAAATCCTAATACATTATCTGACCTCTGTCCACTTGTTAATATAATCTATTTTTATTCAACTAAACTTTGATCTATCAAATCCTGCAGCCATATAGTTGATAGATGCTCTTATCTCTAGTCAGTCATTCTTCGTACACCCTCCATCTACAGTGAGATTCTATTGTCTTGTTTAGAGGTAAACTGTTTCTGTTCAACCCTACAGTACTAGAACAATATTTTAATTTTTTTTCATTACTTGTTATGAATTTTTACTATTTTAACATAAGACCATTTTTAAGAATCATTTCTTACATTAGAAATAAAAAATATTTTTATTTATTTTGTTTTTTTAAAGCATAATGTGTGTGATGTTTTCATGCAGCTTAATCTTATAAGATAACTATTACTTGCTGGATATACAAAAAAATATTCTTATCTGATAACTATTTGTTAGTTTGCATTTGTTTTACGCTTATTACTATATGATGGTAATCTGAAAATTTACCAAACTATTCTCTCAAACATTAGATAATGAAACTGAACATAATATTAATAAAAATGAAGATTTCTGGTTTTGGGGACGATTTTTGCAGGGTTAACTGTAACTGTAATTGTTGCAGTTGGCTGAGGGTGGTGCTGAAACTTCATCTGAGATGTGCTTCACCATCGATGAAGAAAGCAGGTCTTCATTGTCACAGGCTATGGACAATTCTTCTTTAAGAACAGATGAGTTAGAAAATAATCCACGAACATGTGAAACCAATTTTCCAAATGCAGAATCTATAAATGAGCGAATAGACACTGGCCCTGTTTTGGAAGGTTCGGGAGCATTGATGATCCAAAAGGTTTGCACTCTTTCAGACTGTGATCAAACTGAGATTGATCAACTTAGTGCTGGCATCTCTAATGCAAATGAAGTACACAATAATCAAAGTCGCATAGGTTATGTAGATTTAGTTTCTGACAATGAATCTGATCAAGTAATGGTGATCTCAGATACTGATAGTCAATCAGGCGCTTCAAGTTTGTTAGACAGTGACAGTAGTCTTCTCGATTTTAGCGAGATCCCTGAATCAGAAAAGTCATTATTTTTTGAAAATTTTTCACAACCAAAAAATTATGCTAAAGAATTTCCCACAAGAACCCAAATTCAAAAAAAAAGAAGGAAGAAGAAAAAACGGGCAACTCCCAAAAAAAAGAAAACGTCCGTCAAAACTACTCCAACTAAAAGTAAGTCAAATACAAAGTCTGACGAAACTTTTAGTTCTGAAAACATTAACACTTCTTCAAATCAAAGAAACCTCGAATCTACTAGTTCTTCTGAGGTTGCAAATACAAATACTCCTTCCAGTTCTCTTCTGGTAAACGGTAATTCATCTGAAGACGAATCGTTCAGAGGTTTCTGCAGTGAAGAAACTCAGTCAAATAATGAATCAGTTGGGATCTCTACACCAATTCAAGTTGATGGATCAATGCAGACAAATAAGACATTTAGTAATGATGAAAAAGTCATTGATTCGGCTCAACATATGTCAGGTAATCATATTTTTTTATCCACTGTAGATGATACCAGTAAATGTTATAAATTAGATAATCTCAATTTAATTAATAAAGTTAAAAACATAAGATGTCAAGTTACTGATCTTGATGTAAATACTCAGCCAAAATGTGTTGATAATAACACTGTTAAAACAATTTCAAACTCAGTTGTTTTAAAATTGTTAGCAAAGGATGATAAAAATTGTAATAAATCAGTTTCAAATAATTGTGAACCATCAAAATGTAAAAATAACAATTATACTAATGTCACTGTAACTTCACTACAGGAACTATCTTCAAACAAGAGCAGTACAGACGCTGTAATCTGCAGCACCGATCTTTCAGAGCTATCTAGAAATACTATAAATATCAGTGAATGTAAAATTGATGCAAATAAAGACGAAGTGACCGAAGCTCCCCATGAAGCAGAATATATCTCGGAAAAGGAAACATTGAAAATAAAAACTAAACCAGTGATTGAAAAAAGTAAGAAGTCAAAGTATCCAAGTAAAACCAAACGGGCATATAAAAATAATAATAAACCCAAAATTCTTTGCTCATTGGCATTAAAGCAGCCGTTTGGCGATCTAAGTTATTCATTGTCTAATTTGAATAAAGCTCAACATCATAAAAATAAGTCTGGTAACAATACTTCCTCCGAAACAGACCTTTCGCCTATTGTAGATGATGATCGGAAAATAAATTACCAACGCCAGTTTATCTCATCTAAAATCAGTTCTAATGAAGTTGGCTCAAGAATTTGGTCACCGAAAAAGTATGGGTTGCCATTAGAATTACATTCACCTAAAAGCTGTACAGAAGTTTTTCTAGAATCACACTCCTCTGGAAACTGTTCCAAAGGTCATGGAGAATTGGAATCATCGATGCATAGTGCTGACCTTACTTTGAAGTCTAAATCCTCAGAAAATGTTTCTGAAATTGCTCCTGTGGCATCTACTCCATGCACTTCTCATGCCGAGATAGATTTGCAGTCATCTAAGTCTGCTTGTGGATCTTCTATTGAATTAATCTTAACTGAAACTGATTCAGAATCACAGATATTTAATAAACATTCAGAACTCCATCGAAATTCTCTATTGGAAAAACCTTCCGTCTTAAATACTTCTCCAACTCAGATAGAATTACAGAATTCTGAGTATAATTTAGAAATTCGAATAGAATCCGGAGGTTCATCGCAATCAGAGATAAAGTCAGTTTCATCTGAACGTATTTCTGAATTTCCAAAGAAATCAGAATCATCAAAATTGAATTCTGAATTTTCTAATTTGCTTAAAGATGAAGAAAATTTAAAGATCATAAACATAAATGCGGAAGAAAATGTTGACATTTTTCAGTCTCTTGTTAATTCCCCAGTTCAAGAGTTCCAGATTTGTAAGTTAGATTCAACTGAAACTACTCATGAAGCTGATGTAGGATCACAGGTAATTACTGCACATTCAGAACCCAATCAAAATTCTCTATTGGAAAAGCATATTGTCATTACTTCTTCTCAAACACAGATAGAATTAAAGAATTCTGAAAGTAGTTTAGAAATTCAAATGAAAACCAAGCGTTCATCAAAATCTGAGATAGAGCCAGTAGCACCTAAATGTATTTCTGAATTTCCAAAAAAATCAGATACATCTGTTGACTTTTCTAATTTGCTTGTAGATGAAGAAAATTTAAAGTTAGACTCTTGTAAATTAAAACCTACAAAATCGCTGGAAGTATCGAAGAACTGCCATAAAATAACTCCAAACATCAAGAAACATAAGCCCCCTAAAATTAGAGGTCATAAAGAAAAGCCTAAAGATCAATGTCGAAAAAAGATTTCTTTCCAAACCAAGGCTTCGAAAACTAACAATTATGAAAATCTAGCAGAATTTAGCCATGCCTTTAAACAATTAAAACAAAAAGAGCAAGTCCATACTGTATTGCCATCTTCTGATCCTAATCCTTCACAAGAGCAATTGGTTTCTGAAACCCATGAATTTTATTATGATTCTGTAGTCCATATGAAGTCGAATGTTTGTGTGAAACCTGAGGATTCAGCAGAGCAAAATGCATCTATAAAAGTTTCCAATGTTCATTCATGCATAGACACCAAATACCCATGTGATGAACCACAGGTTTATCCACGTTTAGATAAAGCCAATACGCGAAAAAAGTTAAATACAACTTTGATGACAACAGATGAAAACAAGTTATCTATTGAAATTGAAAATAATTTAAAAGGCAGTGATGATTCAGTGACTATTATCAGTGAAAAGTGCTGTATTAGAAACCAAGATCATAAAAACATAGAAAATGAAATGGATGAAAATAAGGTTTATTGTAGGTCAAGGGATTTTGAAAAACAAATGTCAATTGAAGATTCTAAGGTTCATTCAAACATAGAAACCAACGACCCATGTAATGAATCACAGGTTTTTTACGACGCACCTTTAGACGAAGAACTCGGTAAATGTTTTAAAAATCAATTACTTCCCAATGCACAAGAAAATTTAAAAACACCAGTGACTATAACAGAAGAAAACAAGCCATCTAGTCAAATTGAAAATAATTTGAAGGACGCTGATGATTCAATTACTCTTAATGGTGAAATTTGTTGTATTACAAACCAAGATCATAAAAACATAAAAAATGAAATGGATGAAAACAAGGTTAATTGTGCATCGAGGGATTTCGAAATAACAAAACATGATTGGTATAAAATTTGCACAACTGACTGTCCAACGTGTCATAATTCTGTCACATTGAGAGCCAAACATAATATTATGATGAATGATTCAATTTATATTTGTTTTTATTGTAAAGACAAAATTAATGATACTTCGCTCAATACAACAAATAGTCAAGTTCCAAGTGCCTGTTCTTGCCAAGAAAACGAAAATAATTTTTCTGTTAATTATTGTAGTGTAGAGCAGCATCATGAAAATCTAAATTCTTTAGTTTTCAATGGCAGTAAGTTGTCCAAAGACAATTCATTAATTGGAAGTGATTTAAATTCTAATTATAAAAGCAATAACTCTCTTGAAAAACAGAAATCTCCATTCAAAGATTGTTTAAAAATTGGTTGTAAAGAAATAAATACACTTGAAGCAAATTCTTCTTTAAATTTATCCGATGTTTTGTCTCCTGATAGAAAAAATATGGCAACTGAATTGGAACAAGGTCCATCAATTCAGGCTATTCCAGATTCCATCGAAAATAGTTTGTATTCATCAGGAGTTGCTGGAAGTGATGCAACACTTAGTTCTGAAAAGAGAGACCCTGAAATTACAAAAAGTAATTTAGTAGCTAATATGAACAATGATGAGTCAACTGAAACTCTTAATCAAAGTACCATTCGACAAATTTTTGATAAAATTGATGATGATAATAATGAAAAAAGAGTACACGAATTGAGGCATTATTACAAGGAAGTATTCAATGTAAGAATTATTTTGAAGGAGGTTAATGGATTTAATAATGATAGCCCCTCACTAATGTCTCATGTGGAAACATTTTGGGTACATAATAGAAAATATTTAAGGGAACTATTGAAGGTAAGATATTTTTCTGAAAATGACAAAAAACTTGTCATTTATACTGATGTCTGTGGTTTTCGTTATGCCCGCCTTTTTCTTGAAAATATTCCAGACAAAATTGACCCTAGAGTTGTTTTTGAAACAGGAGGGGATATTCCCTATTATTTACAAAAATTAATCAAGTGTCAAGAAACAGAAACGGTTATCAGTCCCCGAATAGTATTGATCGTATACGGCAACACTTTAATCCCTGATAAAAATGTATTTCATTTGTTGCAATTAGCTTCAAATCTCAACAATATAAAACTTGTTGTAACTACTGTTTTGTCACAGAAACCTAGAATACTGAAATTTAATAGAAAACTGATAGATTACTCAAAAAGATTTGGTTACCATGTATGGGATATTACTAAAATACATTTTCGAACCGATATTGTCGAAAGATAATATTAATTTATTGTTTTGGTCATAGCATTTAATAAGAATTATTTTTTAACATTTATCATATACAATATATGATTATAAAAGATCCTTTATGATAACACTTTTTAAAAAATTGGCTGTTGAATTGATTATTAGACTCTTGTAAATATGTATAAAAATAAATCAAATCAATTATGATCTCAAAATAATTAAGTTCCATTGAAAATATTATAAATTATTTATAATAATGTAATATTAGTATAAATTTTTTGTAACATTTAAAACATTTGTATGTTTTAACTGTTCAAAACGTATGTAAAATATATATACATGTGTATATATTTTATATGTAGTTTTAGTTGTATAAATTGTATCATATTTCAGAATGTAATGTTTTTGTTAATAGACTTGTATAGCGATTTTATATATTCATGAATATTGTAAACTATTATTATATCTTTTTATTAATTATGTATTTGCAATATATTCCTCTTTTATTTTTGAAATATGTGTTTTCATTATCTTCTTTATGTTTAAAAAAAATCATTACTTTAATTTTTAGGTATGTTGTATAATCAGTAAACACAGAATTATAAATCGGAATTACAAATCATTGCTTAAAACTTGATTAATTATATTTTACTCATTATTTTGGTAGAACTGTGGAAATGGTGGCTTCATGTTAATCATAAATTTAATTAAAAATAGATTTCCTTTTATATAAAGAAAAATGAATATTGTGAAACTCGTAATTTGAAAAAAGCGTGTCTATTGTTATAGATCCTATGTTTATACTTCAGTCCATATCCTCTATAATTTTGTTGTCCAGTAAAATCTCTTTTCTTCCTTTTATTACCGACAATGCTCATAATTTATCTAGCAAAAATAAATAATTACAATTTATGTAACTTTTTCAAGTATTCTTCATCAATTCTTTTTTATAGTATTGTTAATGATTGTTGACATCATAGCTTTAGGTAGATATCAGATTCAGCTAGGTATAAAAAATAAACCAAACCCCTAACAATTCCTTAACTAACTAGGTTTCTTTTCAGTGCTCAGAGGGATAACAGACAAGGTATGAGTATGGTGATAATAAATCCCGAAGAAACTCAGTTTTGTTCCGAATTTTCACCAAATCAATTAATTTCTGGGAAAAAATTTGTCATAGTTTTAAAGTTTTTTTAAACCAAATTTTAATGTCTATGTGAACTTTCTTATATTTTCATCTGGGAGTAATATTCCCTATAGCTTTGATTTAAATTAAGATAAAATATGTGGTTAGGGGGATTATTGGTTTTCGCTCTGAGGTTTCCCTTAAAAATGGGATAATATCATAATATTCTATGGAATGTTTCTCAACAATATAATAATTTCATGTGGTTCATAAGAGTTTGTACCCCATGGTTTTATCGAAAGTGCATAAGTTTGGCTTTATTTTTAGATATTAATATGCTTTATTTTGAAATGCAATTTATAATATTATGAGGTCGTGGTGGCCGAGATTGTTAAGGTGTCACGTTATCAACCTCGACTCAGCTGCAACGCCAGTTCCAATCCAGCCTGGGTAGGTTGAAATTTATTTTGTTACGGACCCATGGAATGAATCTGATTAGAATAGGTTGATATCCTGTAGGAATAACCCATCCTGTTTGCTTGAATAGAAGTAGGAAAGGACGTTAAATACCAATAAAAAATTTTACAATACTGTAACTATGACCTTTCAGGAATCAAAGAAATTGTATGCTAACTATAAAAGTTTATTTATTTAAAAAAAATATTAAGTACCGTCTAAACCTTGAAATTTACTTATCTTCTCCCCATTAATGGATAACCTGTCCTGAAATATGGGCAGCTAAATAACTTTGGACTGTCAGCAAGGTCTAGCAGTATCTCAGGTAAATCTACAGCCTTCGATGATTATTTATAAAACTATAAATAGAAAAGTATACTCTCAGCAACTAAATGGGGGCAGAGTAATCTGAAACAACAAATGTGCATATGTAACTATTTTCGAATTAATGACCATGATGTGATGTTAGAAACCATTGTACCATAAAAAAAAAAAATAGTAGAAGTGCAAAAACGTATGAAAAAAGAATAAAAATGGAGAATTGTATTCTCATGAATTATTAAAGTTCTCCTAACTTGAAGTCTGACAGAGTTTTAAAAGAGAAAAATCTAGGTGAACCAGTGCAGTTAAATTTCAATAAATTTCACGCTTTCACTCATTTTTTTTTACAATATCCTCTCATTTTATTTACAAAATAACGATCTCACCATAATTTCACCCTTATAAAACGTTTAATTTAAGAAAAAGTTGGTTTGGGTACGGTCAATAAAGAAAAACACTAATAAGAGGAACTTATTTGGTTCCTATTTTCTCTTGTTGTCGGATATAACCTGTTACCGTAATGTGAAAAGTGTGTATTCTTCGTATTTATGGGAATCTATTTGATGGCATTAAAAAATTACATTTCACTTCTAAATTCCGTTATTTAAAAAAAAAGGAATAATCCCAATACTTTGAATTTATGTTGGCGTTAAAAATTCGTATTCATTGGGATTATTTAAATTTAGCACCCTCAAGAGATAAAAAAAAAAATTACCAACGGATCCTTTTCAGTTGAGGTCGGAGCCTTACAAACTTTGAAAATACTTTAATAGATTTTCTTCCGTAGGAGGTAATTCCCAATTTTTTATTATTTTTTGGGAAAAAAAAAAACAGGAGAAAAATATCACAAAACAGAGAACTTATTAATACACAAATTGTATTAATAGATAAATAAAACAGAACTTATTAATACACAAATTATATTAATAGATAAATAAAACACAGAACTTATTAATACACAAATTATATTAATAGATAAATAAAACACAGAACTTATAACAAAAGTTACAGCGTTAGTTATAACTGAAACCGATAGAACATTTGGTCGGCCATCTAATATGTAAATAAGTACCCTTATAGACCGAGAGCCAGTGCAAAAAAATTTTCATTATCTAAAGAAAACTTTTATAGAAATTTTTGAATCCTTATGGTATTGGCATAAGTACTGCAAGTACTTATGGTACTGGCAATCGGAAAAATGGCGACAAAAAAAATTCGAAATTTTAGACAAAGTTTTTTAGTATCTGGGGCGTCTATAGTTTTAAGTGTGCTTGAATTAACTCATATATAATGCGAAGCTACTGTCTTATCCAACTTTTTGAACATTTATGTAGATTTTCACATCCCCGTATCTCAGTAGCTATTCAGAGAATATTTGAAAATATTTTACACAAACTTACAACAAATTTAAAGTTCTATAAAATTGGTAATAGTTTTTGTTTTTTCGCCTATAATTCCTAAACGGTGCATTCTATGAAAAAAGCTAAGGTATATTAAATTAAAAAAAATCAAATTCTGCGTCTAATGAATACCTATAACATCATAGTGTGATTTACTAGTGCGGTAAAAAACGACAATCTCCGGCAATTGGCGTTTTAGCCCATTTTGATTTGCAAAAAATGGAGTAATTTTAATTTTCACGTATGTTCTATGTATTGCAACTCTTGTGAAAATTCCAAATTTTCGACCCCCTCATGAAATTTTTCGCCATCCTGAACATCCGCTAAGAACTACCTTTTTTCAGCTTTTCTAAAATAAATCGCTTCCAGTGCATTTAAGGTAAAAACTTGCTATTACCAATTTTATAGAACTTTAAATTTGCTGTAAGTTTGTGTAAAATATTTTCAAATATTCTCTGAATAGCTACTGAGATACGGGGATGTGAAAATCTACATAAATGTTCAAAAAGTTGGATAAGACAGTAGCTTCGCATTAGATATGAGTTAATTCAAGCTCACTTGAAACTATAGACGCCCCAGATACTAAAAAACTTTGTCGGCATTAGGAAGAGGTGGATTTCAAAATAGTGGCCAACAAATCTCAAAAGTTTAGGTTTTTTTTTTTTCACCTATAATTCCTAAACGGAGCATTCTTTCGAAAAAGTTATAGTACAATAAATTAAAGAACATCAAATTTTACGTCTACAGAGTACCGCAACATACTAATTTGGGTAACTGGTTTTGTCGAAAACTACGATCGCAGGCTAATATATAGTACTTTGTCTCTGTTTTTGACAAAATCGTAGTTTTCGACCTCACCAGTCACAAAATTATTATGCTGTGGTACTCATTAAACGCAGAATTTTGTGCTTTTTAATAAGGAATTATAGATGAAAATATCTGATGTGGGCATCACATGACTTCCTTGTACGCCTATTAAATTATAAATCCGTGGCTCAAAGAGTGATACTGAATTTGGTTACTAGTTTCCGAAGATTGCAGTAAAAACGACACTCGGCGTCCCGTCATCCATCTATTGATACACACACACACACACACTCTCGTCACTGGAGGTCTCATTCCGTTATTATATGTCGTTTTCCTTCAGTAGGTAACTAGTTTCCAAGATATTTCTTCATATTCCTTGACAACAATAAAACTGTCAATATCACTGGATAAAACATTAGAAATGGACAGTTTCGACATTTTAAGCGGAAAAACCCACTTAACTAATATCTTATTCTCATGGTGAAGACTTGTTGATCTCACAAATGGAGAGGAAAACTAGTATTTTAGATTCAATTTTAACACTTAAAACAAGTAATAAAAATGTTAAATTGGATTGGAAACCAGATTGCGTTTGTAACCTTTGTTACCGAAACATATGATTTCTGTTTTAATTTAAATATAATTTTTGATGTAAGCTTATTATGACCTTCAAGTAAAGTACCCTTTTCGGCTTATCAATTTTAACCAAAATATATTAAATGCATTCATATCGATATAAAAGTCCTATTTACCAAATTTGAGATGTTTTACGTTATATTTTAATATAATTTTTGATGAAAGTCTAATATGACCTTCAAGTAAAGTACCGCTTCCGGATTTCCAATTTAGACCAAAATCTATTATATTATTTAAATCAATATATTAGTTATAAATACTAAATTTGAGAAGTTTTGCATAGTATTTTAATATAATTTTTGATAAAAATCAATTATGACCTTCAAGTTAAGTACCACTTCCGGTGATCAAGCAGTGACCAAAAAGGGAGGTTCACAACTAGATTTTACATCAATCCTAAATACAAAATTTCAACTTTTTTTGAGTTATGCGAAATACGTAAGTACGTACAGACGCCACGACGAAACTAGTCAAAATGGATATTTCCGTTGAAATCTGAAAACCGAAAATTTTCGCGAATACAATACTTCCTTTACTCCGTACAAGGAAGTAAAAAACAATAATAGTTCTAAAATTTCGGTAATGCTGTATTGGACCTCATTTTGTATTCCAGCGGCTCTAAGTTCGCAGATGTGCATTTTTCATGTCAGGCCTATGGACATGTTCATTTTATATATCCAAATCTTAGTATAAAAGAAGTCACTTTTTTCCCACGGGCTCCCGGACTAAAAGGGTAGTCCACACTAAATAACAAAACACGTTTCGTAAAAGTTGTACATTTTACAAAATCGCATGAAAAATGTTTTATAACTTTTTTCCTTTTATATAACAAGCTGCATTCTAGCTAGCGAGTATCGGTGAGATGAGAGGATCTTACACATTTCGCCCGGCCCTCTCTTTAGTTCTCGCCAGTCAGATGTTCGGTTGTTTTTTTCAATTTAAATCATTGTATCCATTCTGTCTAGTAATGCAGTCGTCCAAGACAAGCGAGTTAATCGAGTTATTTCGTGAGAAAAATTGCTGCTTCATCCTAAAAATATGAATTTTTTGGATAGGAACAAGAAGAGCCATAATCCGCCCAGTACTAATATAAGGCTCGGAAACGTGGACTACAACCAAGAGTAATAAACAAAATCTCCTTGTGTTTGAAAAAAAACCCCCTCCAAAATCGGAGGATATTTGGAGGAGACATACAAACAAATAGTAGTAGTTGTAGTAGGACCCCACATCAATTTTTTCTCATGAAATAATTCGATCAACTCGCTTGTCTTGGCCGACCATAACACTCGACAGAACTGGATAAACTGGTTTAAATTGAATAAACTACCGAACACTTCACTCGACTGTCGAGAACGGCGAAGTGGGCTGGTCGAAAATCTATAACTTCCTTTGATCTCGCCGACACTCGTTAGCTAACGTGCAACTTGTTGAATAAGCGTGTTATAAAACATTTTTCTTGCGATTGTGTACCATTAACAAATTTTATTAAAAAAATGTATTTATTTTTCGAAATAGGCCAACTCAGGACCACGCCATTCATTTCGTCTTCCTATGTGTTCTGTTAGATAGTGTGGACTCCCCTTTAGAAAGATCACAACTTACTGAGATATATGATAGTGAAATACACAACTTAAAGAGATAAACTAACCCTAGATACCCATCATAAATTAACCAATGACCTTGGGTTTGCAAGAAAAGGCCCTTGTTAATCAATCTGTTATAGTCAATTTGCAAATTGCCAAACTGAGTAATAGATATATATTTTGATATTAATAACTGAAGGACTATTGCTAAAACAGCTTCAGATATACAGAGTAATGAAATTACAGTTCAGTGAATTTATTGTATATAGCAAAAATTATTTTTTAAATTTTATATTGATACCAAGTGAGATTTCCGTGAAAGATTTCGTGAACCAAGTGA
Source organism: Rhaphigaster nebulosa (assembly GCA_948150685.1). Taxonomy (NCBI): domain Eukaryota; kingdom Metazoa; phylum Arthropoda; class Insecta; order Hemiptera; family Pentatomidae; genus Rhaphigaster; species Rhaphigaster nebulosa. The sequence continues at coordinate 72,716,630 of OX411310.1, forward strand.
GAGAACCCTGGAGTGAAACCAAGGACTGCAGGTGACAAATTTCTCCGGATCCTCGTTAAATAATAAATTCAACACTGAAATCCAACTTTCTCCTTTATGATGTACGTAACAAAAAGATTATGTAAAGATACTACATTATTATTATTATTATTATTATTTAATATATATAATTTCATCTAAAGAGGTAAAAAATAAAATGTAGTCGGATGGGCAGGGCCCCGGTTTCCTCCTCCCCCTCCCCCTTCGTCCGGGCATATTGATCATCCCTAATCATTACACGTGTGAGAAGTTAATAGTTCTAATCAGGGATTTTTGTAATATGTGATTGATCATTTATAAACAAAGTGAAAAGAAATTTAAGACGAAAAATTATATCCTACAATAAAAAAAATGAGAAGAAAATCCTTGCGATTTTATCCAGTGCAGCCCATAATGTGTCATCAAATATTCTAAATTTAAAAATATCTGATGTGGGCAACACATGACTTCCTTGTACGCCTATTAAGTTATAAATCCATGGCTCAAAAAGTGATACTGAATTTGGTTACTTGTTGCCGAAGATTACAGTAAAAACGGCAGTTGGCTTCCCGACATCCATCTATTGACACACATACAAAAGCACACACTCTTGTTTCTGGAGGTCTCATTCCGTTATTACATGTCGTTTTCCTTCAGTAGATAACTAGTTTCCAAGATATTTCTTCATGTTCCGTGAGAACAATAAAACTGTCAATATCACTGGATAAAGCAATATAAATCGACAGTTTCGACATTTTAAGCGGAAAAACCCACTTAACTAATATCTTATTCTCATGCTGCAGACTTGTTGATCTCATAAATGGGGAGGAAAACCAGTATTTTATACTCAATTTTAGCACTTAAAACAAGTAATAAAAATGTTTAATTGGATTGGAAACCAGATTGCATTTGTAACCTTTGTTACCAAAACATATGATTTTTCTTTTAATTTAAATATAATTTTTGATGTAAGCTTATTATGACCTTGAAGTAAAGTACCCTTTTCGGCTTACCAATTTTAACCAAAATATATTAAATGCATTCATATCGATATAAAAGTCCTATTTACCAAATTTGAGATGTTTTACATTATATTTTAATATAATTTTTGATGAAAATCTAATATGACCTTCAAGTAAAGTACAGCTTCCGGTTTTCCAATTTAGACCAAAATCTATTATATTATTTAAATCAATATATAAGTTATAAATACCAAATTTGAGAAGTTTTGCAAAGTATTTTAATATAATTTTTGATAAAAATCAATTATGACCTTCAAGTAAAGTACCACTTCCGGTGATCAAGCAGTGAACAAAAAGGGAGTTTCACAACTAGAATTTACAACAATCCTAAATACAAAATTTCAACTTTCTACGGCTAACTGTATTTGAGTTATGCGAAATACGAACGAACGTACGTACGTACAGACGCCACGACGAAACTAGTCAAAATGGATTCAGGGATGGTCAAAATGAAATATTTCCGTTGAAATCTGAAAACCGAAAATTTTCGCGATTACAATACTTCCTTTACTTCGTACAAGGAAGTAAAAATGTAATTTAACCAGTTAGAATGCTTGAAAAAACTACGTTTTATTTACTTCTGATACATTGGCGTAATGAGTTGTATTTGGTTTAATCTTCTACCGAAAGAAAGTTTCTCTTTTAAATTTGGTTGCTGGTAGCTCAACAAGTATTAATATTGAACTAGGCCAATCATAGGGATGGGCTATGGTCAATAGTTGACCGCTATCGATATCATCCATAATTTATTAGGTTCCCATCCCCAATTTGAAGATGCGTTCACACCTTTAGCAAGTCAAACGACAAACCAAATGGCAAACGTGTAAAGGATGTTTACAGAAGATTAGCAAGCTAACCTATCCACACGTTACTATTCCGGTTATTCCAACTTTTGCAGTTATTAATTTCGGTTTAAACAATTTTTATTTTATAAAGAAACAATTAAAAATATTAAAAAAAAAAAAACAAACACAAATGTATAATTTACCTAAATGCTCAAATATGTGGATGCAACACTAGCGCTGATGTGGCGCTTCTCGCAAAAACCGGATCGGAGACACCGCGAAGCCAATCCAAGCCAAGCGAAACTAATATGTTTTAGACATTTGAATTACCTGGCATATCTGTAAAGGCACCTTCAAACGTATTTGCTTTATTGATAGTTCTGAAATATCAATAGTGCTATCGACTATCGCCCATCTGTAGGCTTAGTTGGGCCATGTGTTTTTTTTGGGGGTTGTCGGGAAGAGGAAGAAGTTAATGTTCTGTAAAATAATGTGTACTTAAATGATGTATGCATGATATACTCATACCACTTAATTACACTTACAAAACATTCATTTACTCGAAATAAAGGAAACTTGACTTCTCAATTATTAACGGAACATTAAAAGTTTCAACCAATTGTGCACCACTATTTTCATTTCTCGATCAAAATGCTGTTTATTGTCTAATTGAGATTATTTCAGCTGTTTTTCATTATACTATTTCAAGACGATTTTTCTATTGTTCTTTAGTTACTGATTAATATCAATGCAAATTTATATTTTTTTTTTATCCTGGAATAAGAAAATTCCAAGTCCCAAATATATCATTGAATGTATACTGAGAAATTACTTCTTACTGACATCTGTTATTTTTTCAAAGATATTTCGAATTCACCTGATCTCTCACTTTCACTTCCATTAACAAACACTATTAACATGTGAAAAAAAGTTATATTTTCTGGATTTTCGTATTTTGACTAAGTATGAATAAAATCTTGTTAAGAAATGAAAGAAAAGGTTCCTATTGAAAAAATGATTTCCGAGTATCCCAAAGAAAAAAAAAAAAAGAATATACATATATATATATATATAATCTCAGCCCCAGAACAAATTGGTGTTTCTCCATGTTATAAACTTAACATGATTAACTTCTAAAGAAATATAATTTGTAAAAGAGGTCAAAAACTTCTGTCTTATATCAGCATTGAATTGAGAACATATTTCTAGGTAAAATTTAGTTTCCTACTTATTTTAGTAGCTTAATTCTTATAGTACTCTTTATACTATATTTTAAAAATTATTTAACAAAAATACTTTTACTTTATGTGTTTTAAATATGTAAATCGAAAAATTAAAAGTGTTTAGTGTTCATATGAAATTAAAAAAATAAAAATAAATAAATATTAGAAATGTCATGCCTGTTAGTTTTTAAGTAGAAAATTGTTATAGACCAATTTTAATGCATAGATACCACCTACTTGATATTAATCAGTTTTCAAGGCTAAATTAGTTAAATTCTAAAGCATATTTAAGTATTAAACTACTGCAATAAGTAGTACAACTAAATTTTCCCTTGAAATATGTTCATTCAATATTTATTGTAAAATATTGTAATTTGAATTACTTTTTTTACCTTTAAGGAAAAACATTTTTACTATTGGATTGTGTCCATCCGTAATGCTATTAATTATTCAATTATAATAAGTTACAAAATGATTTCCACGTTGTAAAGTGTATAGGTATGGTGTTTTCACAGGTATAAGAAAGAGAATTATAAATTACAGGATTTCCAACTCTCTGTTTATTCAGTTAAGACCTATAATTATCAATAGGATTTCCAATTTCAAAATATTGGAAATATACCTTTTATTAAAAGTAGTAATTTATTTTATTGTTAATTCTCTGAAATTTGCAAGAAGAAAAAAAAAAAGAAGGAATTTGATGGAAATACATTTTTCCTACAAAAAGTAAATGGTGCACTTTGTGTGCCGCATGACTACTTACATGATGGGAACAGGTATGACTATTGCGGGTTAAACAGTCTAATTCTTTGTTTCTGATAATGAAAAGTATCAGGTACTTTCAATAACCACTTGGAACCTGGTTACAGTTGGCATTGATCTCAGTCCCCTTTTTATATCTACTTATTTATTTTTTTTATTCTTCCCTGAAACAGTTTAGCTTCCTGTCTGTTCATTCGTGTCTTGTTCTATTTCTATTATTGTACCCACTTTTATTAAAATTTTAACTTATAAAACACTTTAAATAAAAATAGAAGTAACAGTTTGAAAATGGTGCTTATGCCTGGAGGATTCTGTGTGAATTTGAAATCCTTCCCTATCTCAGATTGCAGTACATAAACTAGGCAATTCTTAAACCTTGAGACATCACTAAATCAAATCTCAAGGGCCTAATGTGCTTCGTAAAAAGTATTTGGTTGCAGTATGGGATCTCTAGACTAACAAAGGGGTTCTAACAAAAGTTTTATATGGGCCCATCCCTCAGTATATGGGGTTATTAATTATTAATAATAGTAATAACAGTTTAAAAATAATCACAATGACAATATATTTTTTATTTATTTTTTTTAGCCATATAGCTAAACCGACCTTAAAGAAACAATTAAATAAAAGTTACGAATTTTTTATTAACAACGCAGGAATACTTCTAGAAAATCCGTTCCACTATTTGAAGGCATATAAAAAAATTGTAAATTATGATATATTGGTTATCATAACATCGATACAAATATCAGTTTTTAAAATTTGTTTCATGTTCATTCATGATTTGATGTTTCCATTCTATAATAATTATTTATTTAGTTCTATTTTAAAATGATTTTATATTTGCAATATTATTGCAATTATATTTTTTCTATCTTGAAATTTGTCTATAGAATTAATCTCAAAATCTAGTTATCTAAGTTACACAATATTTTAATTAATCATACTGAAGGAGTAATGCCACATAATTCTGATTGAAGTGATTTATGTTGAAAATAAAATGTAAATGTGTTGTGTTGCTATTTATAAAAATTCCTATTAAAACTTTTGAAATATACCTATTGTATGTGCTATTTTCTCCACAAACAAAACTGCTCCAGGTGAGGATGCATTTATTCTGCTTGCATTTACCCCTAAAAACAATTTTCTGCTAACTTTATGCTGATATGGACCTGATTCAAGATATTACTACGTACGTCTCTTCACTCATTTTGTGATCATTAAACATGCACATTTATCCACTCTTCTTTAAGATAAGAATGTTTAATTTTATATATATATATATATATATTTTTTTTATTGTTGTTATTTTTTTTTTAAATTTTTGCTATTGTTAGTTTTTTTAGTGGTAAAAAAGGGGCTGTAATCAGATCAAGGAAGACAGAGGATCTATATAAAAAAAAAGCAAATGAAGAAATAATAGTTTATTTTTGTTAAGTTCTGTTACATGGGAATCGAAAAGTTTCTTAGAAGAAAATGTTGTTATAATAGTATTAAAATTATGTTATTGTATTTATTAATTTAATTTTTAAAATGTTTGTTCAGTTAAACTGTATATGAGTTTGGTTTTTGGCTCTGTTTATTAAAAATATTGATGATTGTTTATGTTTTTTAAATTTAATTGTAAAAAGTAATAGAACTGTGTTTTTTATTTAATAATGTATAAGCATTTTTATTAAACTATAGTTTCTAATTTCCTTGGAAAGAGGAATCATTCTGTCACAGCTCTCGCCCATAATTTATGTTTTTGTTTTGGGATAATTATCAATATTAGTGGTTTTTAGAAATTGTTGTATTTTAACTGATCAAATTGATAAAGTTACTGTTTTTTTATTTATTATATTCATTTGTTTTATTTTCCTTCTTGTACAAAAACTGATGTGTTATATCATTTGTTGTTATTAGTAAATAATTAGGTTATTGCTTGATTTTATATTATGGTTTACCTCTTATTATGTATTCAGTGACTGAGAAGTGCAAGGAGATATTTAAATGTAGGAAATGTATTTCTTATGCATGATAGTAAGTTATGATTTGAGAAATTAGCAGTAACATTTTTTTGTTTATTTATTATTTTGTTTGACTATTATTTGAAGAACCCTTAAAATTTATTGAAATATTTTTTCTTAGGAAGCCCTTAATTATTGAATACTATCAATAACTTAAATTTTATTAATAGATTTGTTTATATATTGTAATTAATGAATTTAAATATATTTATTTTGAATTGTTATCTTTTAATTCAAACCTCTTTATTGAATTAAAAATTATTTAGAGATAAGTATTGGTTTTAATCTGTGGAAATGAGATAATACTCTCAAAAGGAACAACAAGAAATAGCAGCAATAGATTTATAAAAAAAAGAACAAAAAAAATTGTTGTATTTGTATTGGTCTATAGATGTGAATATTTAACCAAATTGATTTATCGTCATTTAATGAAGTTATCAATAATACGTTTGTCAATTAAAGTAGTGCACACTGGCGTCGGTGTACCTCCCGTATGATGAAGCAACCCCCACTCCAGCTCTTAAGAAACTGATAGAGGGGTTAGGAAAAGGTCCGTGCATAGCATCTTTAGATGCCAATGCACACCACAGCCTCTGGGGGAGCACAAACATCAACCAGAGAGACGAGTATCTTTTAGAATATATTGTTAGCAATGATCTCGAAATCTTAAATAGGGGCAATGAGGCCACCTTTGTTAACAGAGTGAAAGCTGAGGTCATTGATATAACCTTAAGCACGCGATGCATGAAATCTAGGATCAAGAATTGGCACGTTTCAAGGGAGAGTCATGCTCAGATCACCGCTATATCAGATTTAATTTATCTGCTAATAGCATGAAGGAGACTGTGTACAGAGATCCAAGGCGCACTAGCTGGGATACATTTTATACACAGCTCGAGGAAGAGGTTAAGTGCTGTCCTAAGATTGTTAGGAATTCTTGGCACTTAGAATGTCTCAATTCATCGTTAACTGAGGCAATATTGAGATCCTACACCGATAACAATAGTGTGCGTAGGGTTAAGTCCAATAGGAATACATCCTGGTGGAATGAGGAGCTTGGCAAGCTAAGAGCTCTTACTCGGAGACTCTTTAATGCTGTAAAAAAATCAGGTAGATGGGACGCTTACAAACAAGCACTCACTGACTATAACAAGACTGTTCACAGAGCTAAAAGGGGAGCGTGGAGAAGTTTCTGTAACGACATAATGATACAGCATCCACATTCAGGGTTAATAGAATTCTGTCTAAGCAGATTGATGGGGGAGTAATGGGGACGATCAGGGTTGAAGGGGGCTTCACTAATACTGATAAAGAGACCCTGGAAGCTCTGGCGTGTTCGCACTTTCATGACTGAGCTGCTGGATGAGAACCTAATTAATCCCAGTATAGATGAACACTTTGGTGGCAGGACTAAGTGGACTGAAGCCAATAAAATAATTAATTCTATGAGGATGGAATGGGCAATTAATACTTTTGCACCTTTTAAATCTGAGGGTATCGATGGGATTTTCCCTGCCTTACTTCAAAAAGGCCTACCTGTACTAAAATCCTACATAATGGAATTATATAGGGGAAGCTTAGCACTTGCACAATTGGAGGGTGGCAAAGGTTTGCTATATTCCAAAGCCTGGGAAGGAGTCTTATGACAATCCCAAAGCATATAGACTTGTCTGTCTGGCATCCTTCTTGATGAAGGCTCTTGAAAAGATTATAGACAGACATATTAGAGACACGGTTTTAGTTGAAAAGCCACTCTATAGTGGACAATTTTCTTATCAGGCTGGCAAATCATGTGAGACCGCACTACATCATTTGGTCTCCAAAATAGAGAAAAGTCAAGCCGAAAAAGAAATTATGGCAGGCATTTTTGTGGATATTGAGGGTGCCTTTGATCGCACTCCTTATGATACTATGGCAAAAGCCTTAGAGAGGAAAGGGGTAGGACCATTAGCTTCTGGATGGATTAACTCATTTCTGAAGGGAAGGCTACTCAAATCAGAACTAGGACATGCGAAGCTATGGATTAGACCCATGGGGGACTGTCCACAGGGAGGAGTACTGTGCCCACTCCTGTGGTGTTTGGTTGTGGACACTCTGTTGACCAAAATAAGCTCTGCAGGATTTTATATGCAGGGATATGCAGACGATATATATATCGATAGGGGGCGAATTTCCGGAGACTATCTCCGGATTGCTCATAATAGTAAGGGACCTTCTGAAAGACTGGTGCAAAGATAATGGTGTTGGCATCAACCCCCAGAAGGTTAACCTTTGTATCTTCACTAACTGTGAATGTGATAGGAGGAATGTGATAATCAGACCGCCACGTCTTGATGGCACTCTGATAAATATCTGCAGTGAAGTTAAATATCTAGGAATTACCCTTGATAGTAAGCTAAAATGGCTTAGTCATATTAGTAAGGTTAGCACGAAGACACTTTTCTACCTATGGGCATGTAAGGGAGCCATGGGCAAATCGTGGGGTCTGAAACCCAAAATGGCCTTATGGCTATATAAGGCGGCGATCAGGCCTATTGTACTATATGCTGCAATTTGTGGTGGCATAGGATCAATGCTAGTAGGTCTCGAGCCATACTTGGCAGACTACAAAGGGTGGCGTGTCTTATGACGACTGTCGCCATGAGCACTACTCCCACTGCTGCAAAGGAGGTCCTTTTGAATCTAACACCATTGCACCTGGAAATTGAGGTGCAGGCACTTAGCACTGCGTATAGATTTACGAAATTAAGGACAAGATCCAAATCCCTGGCCTACCAGGGACATGGGACTCAGTTTAACAGGATTGATCAGGATGAGGTGTTGGCAATGCACTCTGACATACAAGTACAAAGCTATAGGGAGGGACTCTATAGTACTAAGATCAGCAGAACTAACTCCCATTTACCATGCAACGGAGTTAACTGTTATACAGACGGATCCCTGACAGTGCAAGTATTTGGAGGATGGATAAGCCCAGAGAGGGAATGTTCATATCCTTAGGTAGGCATACCTCTGTCTTTCAGGCAGAGGTATTAGCAATTATGTCTGTGCCCAGTCTCTTATTGAGGAGGGCAGACTAATTACAGCCAAGCTGCTATCAGGGCTTTAAGTGGTTATGCGACCCGGTCAAAGTTGGTGAAAGAATACAAAGTTAATCTTAATAAATTATCTGAAACCAGCAGGATAAGGGTTCCTGGACACTCAGGAATTTTGTGGAATGAAAAGGCTGATTACCTTGCAAGGAGAGGCTCTGAGATGAAGCCTTGTGCACCAGAGCTCATATGTGGCATAAGCCTTAGCTATGCCAAAAGGCGTAGGCAATAAAGGCTCAGGGTGGCTGTAGGCAATAAAGTTAAGCATTACTGGAAAAACACTAAGAAACAGATACACTCCAAACTGTTCCATACACTCCAAGAAGTGAGATTCTTCTGTTTATGGATAGGAATAACCTTAAGAGGGTGACGGGACTATATACAGCACACTGCCAACTGAATAAGAACCTCCAAAACATGGGGCTAACTGAGTCACCGACATGTAGACTATGTGGGATGGAGGACGAAACGGCTTTCCATATAATCTGTCAATGCGATGCTTTGACAAGGGTGCGGTACCTCCGCTTTGGTTGTGACCGGATCACTGACCCTAAGCTCTGCGAGATGATGGACCCAATGAGCTTACTCAGATTTACAAAGGCTACTGGCCTGTTTTAAATGGTTTAGGCCAGCGCACAATAGACAGTGGTGCATTTATGCTGGGATAAAAATAAAATAAAAAAGTAGTGCAATTTCGTCCATAAACATAAACATAAACTAAAATCCTCATATCTTCACACAAGGTCCAGTTCATCTGATTGCCTCAAACCAAACTTGGACCAATCTGTGAAGAGTTCTTTGATTAATTATCTAAAGAAGGTACTGGTCTATTCTCAAAGAGATGTTTTTCTATTTGGTGCTTCTAAGTAGTAAAGATTCTGAAAAAAGGTATTCAGGGACGAATAGACTCACGAAGCCTTCTGTTGATTGTTTTAAAAACAATACATGCATTTCATATTGCTTTGTAACAGCCCAAAATCGCTGAAGTCATCCAAGATAGTTGAAAGAATCAGCTTGATCTGTCCTAATATTAATCTCTACCATCCCTTTGAACAAGCCCTTCAATGACTTAATTGTTGCTAACTATTTGACAGATGACCTCAGCCTGAGATATGACAAAGTATCTCAATTTAAAACCATTTCTTTTGAGTGAGAAATCAATCAGTTATTGATCACTTTTTATTTACTTTAAAGTGAAAAAAACAACTAGATGTTTGCAATGCAAGGTACCAAGTCCATTTGATTTATTTTATTTTAATCTCATGATGATAAATATAAATAACAAGAGTATCCCTCTGTAAATATTGATAATCAACAACAATAAAGATTGTATTTAATATTTTAACCAACCAAGTTTGATTAATTTTAAAATTACGAGTAACTATATTTTCAAATACTAAAAAAATAAATAAATAGCATATTAAATGTTGTAATTAATTATTTGCCAAAAAATGTTTATTATTATTTCTCAATTAGCCACGAAGGACCAAATTAAATGTTCTGATGATAAGACTCTTTTTGTGTTTTGAATTGATTTTTCTATGTATGATATCTTTTCCTCATCCAAATTAATTTTACAGATTTCTTAAGCATATTTGATATTTTGAGCAGTAAGAAAAGTAACTTGTGTGTAATAATTTTTTGTTAGTTTAAAGACAAATCTCATTACCAATTTGACTAATTCTTTAAATTGTTTTAGAATGTTAAAATGTAGTTTTGTCTATTTCTCTAGCACTAATAAGTCCCAATGAATTGAAAATTCTTAATACAATGAGTAATATGAGTGTTTGAGGTGTGTAAAAAGCTAAAAAATTCAAAGATAATTATTTCAAAAGACTTAATGTACAAATCTAGTGCAATTGTTTAGTTTTTCTTTTTTTATGAGCCCCAGATTCATGTTTTTTTTGTTATTTTCAGATTGCAGTGTACTATTGAAAAGTATTCATATTCGTAATTATAATTTATAAAACTATCAATCGCAAGCTGATTTATTCAAATAAAATGATGAAACTCAATAGAAACCTTAAATTCAATTTATCCATTGTGAAGCTTTGGTCGAGGAAATATATGTATGTTTGTATTATTGAAACTTCTATTAATTATATCATCTCATTTTAAATTTTATGACAATATAATATAATAATTTTATTTATGATACAGTGAACAGTAGTTATTATACAGGAGATGATTGTCAGGAGAGGGAGAGAGGTCATCAAAGTTAGATCTGTTTAATTATTCTGGCATTTCAGCCTACTTAGTAAGCCTTCTTCAAGACTACTGACTAGTTAACAACAAAGTGCGAAATACTCATGTAAGACCCATACTGAGAAGAAAAATTAAATTTAATAAATAGATTAAAAAGTAGGAATAATAATCATAATATTTTCTACTAATAAAGTTTGTTTATTTGGTTTAATATATTTTTTTACTTGAACTAGGATAGAAAATAAGAACAGTTTGAAGGTTCAAATTTATTGTGTGGGTCCGTCATGATGGATGTGACTTAGCACTGTTTCTTTTATTAATTAACTTTGCATTCAAAATCAGAAGGGGCAGCTGTAAACATGTGAGGGAAGAAGGATGCTTGTTGAAGAATTTTTTTAACTTATCAATAAGTTTGTTGATGATATTCAGGCTATAAATTTTATGATCTTAATTGTGTTGAGAATGGTAGTTTAAAACCCTTCCAAAATAAGTTGGTTCTCTTTCGCTAGGCAATACTCAAAAAAGACCTGAAACATTGCCAGGATGGAGGATACACAGATATCTAAGTGGTTGTTGGCAGAACCCATCTTTGGAACTAGATAGTGTGGAAGAACAGAGCTAAGATGGGCAATGCTCCGAAGACTCTTGGTATCAGAAATTAGATAGTAGTTGAACAAGACTGACATGTTGGACGACAGCTGGTGTAGGAAACCAAACCCAGCACCGTTGTTGCGCCGCAGTAACCAGCAGCCAGTCATCTAGCTACTTATTTAGTTTGTTTTAAAATCTACTTAAATTTTCCTAATCAATTTACTGTTTAATTTTTTAATTACAAATAAAAATCAAAAAGGAAAAAAAAATTAGGGTATCAAAAGGGTATAAAAATAGGGAATCAAAACAGAAATTTAGATGATTGGTGCAGGCCTGGAACAAATATTCAATATTATAAATAAGATAATTTATTTGTGATTGTAACAATGATCTTTAGCATAATAATATATTTCAACAAGAATAAATCATTTAAGGAGTCACTGAATGTTATTGTAGTTAAGAATTTTCATTCAGTAATAGACATTTAAAACAGAACAAGATACCTTTCATTCAGATTAAACTAAAAATTGTATTAAGCATAACAACTTTTCATCCTGAAATAAAATAATAACCTTCTTTTTACTTATTTAATTCCATGGAATAAGAAGTATTTTAATTCCCATCTTCCTGGTTCTCCTCTTCATCTGGAATCATTTCTTCATCCTCTCCGAATTCTTCATCTTCAGCTGAAGCTTCCTGAAAAATAAAAGCTTACAGTATTATAAAAAGGATCTTAGTTACAATATTATTTGTTTACTTGTAATTCATAAATAAATATTTTATCATACTAAGTATCTAATAATAAGCATTATTTATTTTATTTAATTTTTTTTATAGGGTGGAGGAGGGAATTATTTTTGTTTTCAAATAGTTCTGCAGCTAAAAAACTTAATCTATATTTAAAAAAAAAAAAAAAAAAAATATATATATATATATATATATATAAAGATACAGTAGCAAAAATCAAAATAATTTCTGTTACCGACTGCATTTACAAAATGTTTAAATATATTTAAAATCAGTTGGCATCCGAATGATGGTATAGAAGGATCAATCTAATATATTTATCAACCCCTAATTAAATAAATTTAAAAGTTACTAGTGCCAAGAATCTGCAGCTCATATTTCAAAAGTATTCAGGCTTTTAAGTAAAATTTTTCAGTGAAAGGAAACTAAAAATTTTTGAGAAAAGTTCAAGGAATCATCCATTAGCATGATCATATATACATTATATAAAATAAGTTAGAGACTAATTATTTTATTTTAAAATGAATTTTTGTAGTTACACTCTCTATGAATAAAAATTCCTTATTTATTCTTGCAAGAAACTTGAATCAAAATAAAATTGATCTTTCTTTAACTTAGCTAGTTTTAAATTTTCATTATCCTAACCTGATATTGTTGATATTCTGAAACCAAATCATTCATGTTTGATTCTGCTTCAGTAAATTCCATTTCATCCATTCCTTCCCCTATATACCAGTGTAAAAATGCCTTTCTTCTGAACATTGCTGTAAACTGTTCTGAAATCCTTTTGAATATTTCTTGAATAGCTGTAGTATTTCCTATGAATGTCGAAGACATTTTAAGGCCTCTTGGTGCTATATCACAAACAGCTACTTTAACATTATTTGGAATCCATTCCACAAAGTATCTGTAAAAAAAAAAAAAAAAATGTACTTTAATTTAGCGATGAAAATACAAAGACAATACCAATTTGTGTACTTAGGGATTGATCCTTCTATACCATCATGCGGATGTCCAACAATTTGTTTACTTTATTTTTGTAAAATAATTATTAACTCCATTTCTATTCGAAGTTTTCTGTTTAATTATTATTACATGTACGTATTCTGTCAAATAAAATGTTTATTAAGGAGGAATGCTGTATATACCATATTCCTCATCATTATATTTGGTATAGTTCAACAATAATTCATAATTAATTTTTTTTTTATTGTTTTCTTTCCACAGTTACTCTCCAAAAGAACCATTAATTTTGTAATCGGTACATTCCATAACAAAGTATAATCATGCCAAAAAAAAGAATTACTTTTATGAATGTTACTTTACTATAAAATTAAAGAAGTAAATTTTAAACAAAAAAAAAAATGAAAAATAATATAAAACAGTTTAAAAATAAAACAAAAAGCACTCTTCCTTAAAAATTCAAACTTTTATTGAGTATAAAAAAGTCTAGTCTTGTTCAACCAATGGCTAGTCTCTAATTTTTAATTGATAATTTGCACTTTTAAATAAGTTGTTATTTTGTATGGAGAATAAATCTATATGAATCTGAAAGTTATTCTGTTTAGAATATATATACGTACTACACTAGAAAATTCCGACAATTTTTACATACCCTGAATTTTTATTTTGTATACTCAGCATTTGTTCATCAACTTCCTTCATTGACATTTGTCCACGAAATATAGCTGCTACAGTGAGGTAACGCCCATGACGTGGATCACAAGCAGTCATCATGTTTCTTGCATCGAACATCTAAAGTTTGATTGAAATGGTGAAAAATGGTTTTCGCGAAATAGTAATTTTATTTTGTATGAAATGTGATATTTAAAAAACTAAATAAGGGAAAATTGAAGTATTTATAGATATGATAAATTAGTTTTCGAAGTATATATAACTTAAGCATGATTTTAATATTTTTTTAAGGTTTTTGTTAATGATATTTTATATATAAGAAAAATATAATTCATTAACTTTAATACTGCGGAATTAGAAAATGAACTTGTTGTCTCACTCCCCAAGGGTTTATCTCAAGATTAAAGCTTAGTTTCTCTTTAATAGTTATTTATAATTTAAATAATACATACCTCTCCCATTGATAAAATATGACTTATGTAAATATACGTTACTATAATGTTTTCTTTATTTATTTTATTTCTATTTCCTTTTATAATTTTATATTTTTCTACTTTTGTTTATATTTATCCTCATTAGATTTTTTTTTTTTTTAAACAATTGCATTGTTTAATATGGTAAAGATTACTAATTTCAATCTGATTGCACTTCAATTAAGTCTAAATACAATGAAATGGGGGAGGGAAATTAAATTAAACCAGAAACATTATAATTAATTCTAGTTTAAATTTACTTGTTGAGTGAGTTCAGGAACAGATAAGGCACGATATTGCTGTACACCCCTTGCAGTCAGTGGTGCGAATCCTGGCATGAAGAAATGTAAACGAGGAAATGGTACCATATTTACTGCTAGCTTTCTTAGATCTGCATTTAATTGCCCAGGAAATCTCAGGCAAGTTGTTACACCAGACATAGTTATCTGAAAAATGAAATTTATTTAAATTTTTACGTATTTAAAAAGAAGTAAATTAACGACTTTCTAAGACTCTCATCACCCAATCGAAATTACAAAGTTAATTATGGGCAGCATAGCGACCATAATTATAATAAAGGAAACTAAAATCAGAAAAAAATAATTGTCTTTCATCTTAAGTGGGATACACTCAGTGTTGGGCAAATTTTATTTAGAAAATAATTAATAAATACATTTTTTATTTTATTCAAGAATAATGAATACTCAGTTTATTCTTTATTCTATTATCCATTGAATAAATTTATTCATCATTTTTTTAATCAGTAATCAAATTTTAAAAAAATTATTCGATTAAAAAATATTTAAATAAAAAAATAATAATTTAAATAAAAATATTTGAATAAATATAAATTATTTGAATGATAATTAATTTATCAGAAATCATGTGCATTCTCATATTTTCTAGTATTCAACGTTATTTTAAAGGTAGAAATAAATTTTCGTATTTATTTCCATTTTTTTTTAAATTAACAATGTATAAACCTATTTGTATAATTTATATCATATTATATAATTATTATTTCAAAAATGTTATTCATCATTTAAGCTTTATTTTAAACTCGCTTAAAATCAGATCATCTGCTAACATATTAGCTCTTGGATTATTAGTAATACTTGCAAGAAAATAGTCTTTCAACTAGCACAGATGATGGTAATGGTGTATTAAACCGAACAATTTCCTAATATGCTTATAATTACTTAAAATACTCACATCCTCAATAGGATTGCCAAGATACTTCCAAATTTCTAGTTCTGCTATGGTCTCCATATTTCAGGTGGAGGTAGATGGCTCATTTAACCCAAAGTAAAAAAAATCATTCGATTCTGAAATCGGAGTTTTCAGGTTATTTACATCATGTGGCAAGTCCTCTTCAATGTTCATTGCTGTTCATTGGACATGTTTGAATAGCAAAGTATCTCATTTTGTCTGCAAGAATCAACACAATGTAACCACTTATTTTTTAATTTTGGTTGTGATAAAGCAGATGGAGCTGCAATTTGGAATTGTGGACTTGTGAAATTATAAAGCTCATCAAACTGTGTAGTGAGATCAGTTAGAAGACCCTGTGCAATTGGCTTACAATATCTCCAGTCTTTCTTAATCAGCAAGTTTAGCTTTCTTTTCAAAATAAGAAGGCAAGAGAGCATCATTCCATAATTAACATTTTTATCACCCTGCAAAATATCAATGGCTCCGAACAAATCAGAAATTTTAAAATATAAAATTCATTTTCATTTAATATTCCTTCCAATGATAAAGCTCTTCAAGATCAGAACATTTCTTTTTTATGCTTAGTAACTGCTTGAAACTGTCATATAGGGAATTCCATCGAGTTGATCTCTTCTTATTAAAAATAAATTTGATTGTTTTATTCTCGAACTCAGAGGAAGGTCTCAATAACATAATATTGGAACTTAAAATCAAAGAAATCTGAAAAGTTAAAAAAAATCGTTAAACGATCTTAAAATCGATAGCACTTTCAAAAACTACTACCGCTTCGATAACGCTGATGGATACTGAGTACTTTTTTCTTTGAAAAGTGCTGCCCATTTCATATTATAAAAACATAGATTCAGAAAAAGTAAAAAATTGATTATTCATTATTTTATTTGACAAAAATGAATAATTCAAAAATAAATCAGCAACTTGTTGAAAGGAAAAGTTATTCAGGACTAAAAAATTATTCAAATAAAAATTTATGCAATAGTGTCCAAACTGTTCTCAGAGAGAATTAGTTAAAATTTTATTATTATATTATTGTATGAAATAATTTTATTTGACTTTCGAGAACTATTTACGTAATAATTTACTTACTGATACCAAATGATTTAAATCTCCGTAAGTTGGTGACACTAGTTTAAGTGTTCTAAAACATATATCATATAATGCTTCATTATCAATGCAGAAAGTTTCATCTGTATTTTCTACCAGCTGGTGCACAGAAAGGGTGGCATTATAAGGTTCTACCACCGTATCTGATACCTAAAACATTAGTTACTTATTTTAGTTAAAATACACTTATTTAATAGTTTAGGGCAGAGGTTCCAAAACTAGCACAATTGAGATCTACTTTTAAAACTACTCATTGTTTTTTTCCATAGAAGACAAAAGAATAAAAGGAAAATCAAATTATAAATAGAATTAATTTATTCTAAGTACGATAATTACAAAATTATTTTTGAGATATTTTCAATGTAAGTTGAAACAAGATTGTTAAATATAATATGTATATTTTATTATATCTATGAAAAATTGTATCAGATATTAAAAGTAATAATTTTAAGATGAAAAATCTATTGCTTGTTAAAATGATTTATGTATCAATCAATAGCTAGTTGTTTGAAATTATTGGATAAGATATAATCAGGTCATATGGGTCATACGTGTATGAGCAACACTCAGCATATTCAAGGTAAAAATGATGCTGGTTCGATTCCTGGCAAGTGGAGCTATGATTTATTCCTTGGTAAACCTCCATAATGAATCTTGACTCTTTCATTCTGTTTAAAATATGTTGGTAAACTATAGATAACCCATGACGATGATAATGGTCAAGCCTATTTTTTTTTAAATATATCTTGACATTCCACTCTACTTTGGAAGGATGGCCTCTTCTAGTTAGCCATCTGGGATTTGTCCATAGCATCAATCAACCCACTTGCCGGACCAGTTTTCAGATCAACAACTGAAATCTATGTACATTTTTTTTAAATTTTAATATTTCTGTTTTATCTAGAGATTTTATTTAATATATACAGAAAATGTATTAATTTTCTAAATTAATAAATTGACAAAATTTATAGTCTTACTTAGTAATCTTGTTCCTCTATATTTCATTCAAATTTCTCAAAAAAAATCAATAGCAGAATATGTACTAATTTAATTCATAAGAAGACTTCAAAATTTGGTTTTGTTAGATTCTAATAGTATATGAATATATAAATGAATACCTTTGGAGAAGGAATGACGCTGAAAGAATTCATGATTCTGTCTGGATATTCCTCTCTGATTTTAGATATAAGTAAAGTTCCCATTCCTGAGCCAGTACCACCTCCTAACGAGTGGGTTAGTTGAAAACCTTGTAGGCAATCACATGTTTCTGATTCTCTCCTAACAACATCCATTACAGCATCGACAAGTTCAGCGCCTTCAGTGTAATGGCCTTTTGCCCAATTATTACCTAAAATATATCTTATTTATAGAAATTCTAAATGTAATATAGGTATTTAAATAATATTAAAATGATTGTGAAGAGAATATTTTTTACTGGATAAACTACTTTAATGAAGCTGTCATATAAAGAAAAGAATTATTAAAATTTAAAAACAGCACTTTTGAATTATTTTAATTAATGAAATATGCCTTATCTTAATTATTTTCATAGACAACCAACTAACTCCGCCAGTGCTATGATCCATGAAGGACCTTTCAACATTTTACCTTTACTCAGACCGATCCTTAGTTGTTCTTCTCCACCTCATCAACTTCCAAAAAATAAAGGCCAGTCTTGATTGATATCCATTATTATCTTTGGAAGTATGTTTATCATTTTTATTTTCTTATCATTTTCAAGTAATATGTATGGCTCAACATTCTGAGTTTCTGTATCATTGAAATAATCAAATTTTTTCTGCTTCTAAATTACTCAAAGCCTCTATCTAGCTTGCAGTATTGCAATGAGTGTGATAAACTCTACAGCGATTTAGAACTTTAATTAATTAGCCTTAATTAGTCTTGATATAAATTCAATAAAACATCTCTGGTATGAAGCTGGCAGATGTGTGGAAAAAAGAATTAACCTTCCTGATAACTTATAGAAGGTAACAGATTTATTGGAGGAAATCATGCAAGATGCAACAAACCTTATTGAGAATGATTGATGCAGCCATTCAAGAAAGTTGAAAACAAATTTGCTATTACAGGATTTTTTAATTTAAGGATAAAAATAAATTTTAAAGTATGCAAATTGGTTGAAAAGAGTTTTTTTTATAAAATCTTAGCTGTTTATTGAAAACTTACCTGCCCCAGATTGTCCAAAAACATAATTATCAGGTCGAAAAAGGAGTCCGAAAGGTCCTGATCGTACAGAGTCCATTGTTCCTGGTTCCAAATCAACAAGTACAGCCCGTGGCACATATTTTCCATCTACGATAATCATTAATAAAATAGTAAAATATTTGGTCAATATTTATCTCATGTATCAAAAAGAATGTTAGTAGATATCATGTATTTTATCTTGTTTATGGCTTGAATACAAATTTTACCTTATTTTTTTTGTTTATGATCTGTTTTATTAAATATACTCAGAAGTGCTTTCACTTATAGACCATCTATATTCATATATAAACATATCAAATGAATTTTGGCATCAATTTAATATTAATACTTAAAAGTTAATTTAGGAGCTTTCTAAGGAAGTTGGACATCTCTATGTTCACTTCTTTTTGTGAAGTTACTATAAAAACTATTTTTTTACAGGGAAAAAAAACACATTTGACAGAAGTGGGGCTAGCATTAAGTACAGCTTTGGGATACTTACTGGAACTCAACGAAATGTGTTTTGGTCGGAAGTGGAGATGCTCACTTTTGATACAAAGCTCCTCAATTGTGCTAATATCCATTCATAAATGAATTAAAAGTATTAAACTAAATATTTGGTGCTTGATGATTAGAATTCTGCAGAGGTTCTCAGACCTGGTGCCCCAAGATTTTCCTCGGGGGTCATAGATAAAAATTAAAAGGTGTGTGGTGCAAGGAAGGGGTTACAAAAATGTAGGAAAACAGAGAAGTAAAGAGTAAGTAGGAAGAAAGCGCTTGAAGAAAGAGTCTAGGGTTCACTATTAAGTCTTAATAAAGCCTTTTTAATATGCTACTTTTTTATTTAAAACCCTTGATGGTACCTCATTTAATTTTTAATTTATTATTGTTTCTAAATTGATTTTCAAACATTAGCTCAAACAGAAACAGGATTCAGCTTTTTGTTAGACATAATTCAGATTTTTTTTTTGAATAATCAGTAGAGGTGATCTTCAATTATCATTCACTGAAATAGATCTGGATTTGAAGGAGGTTATTTCTTTTAATCAATCACAAATGTCATAGAAGCCATGAAAAGTGTATGGGAAAAATGTTTAATTTAATTTAATGTAGGTGATGATCAGAAAATACAGTTCAAAAAAGTTTAAGAGGCCATGTAATGCTGGACATTATGTTCTATATATTCAGTTATTCAAGTTTAATTTCAGATCTAAAAAAATAAATAATAATTTGAACTTCACGTTATGATAATTAAAAAGATTTTAGTTAAGATGAAAATTTTGTGTATCTATTTTTTTTTTATAATGTTATAATTACTCCAATTATAATAGAGAAGATTACTAATTGGAGTGTTTGATTAAAAAAAACTAAATTAATTCTGACTTACTTGATGCCTCATTGTAATAAACGTTTATTCTTTCTAGTTGCAAAGAATTATCCCCATGGTATACTCCTGTAGGATCGATTCCATGTTCGTCTGATATGATCTCCCAAAACTAAAAAAACAACTTTTTTTACAATTAATTACTAGGAACAAAAAGAACTTGCATTACGAAAAAAAATATACATAATGGACTTTTTTTTTGTATCCTACTTACCCTACCATACCTAGATCGTTAAAGAGGGAAGTTCAAAATTTATATAAGGTTAACTTCCTCTATTAAACATAAATAATAAAATAATAAATAATAAAATTTTCAATGCAAGTGGAAAAATAAAAACTAGATTAAAAATGTTCAGGAAGAAATAAAATCGTTCTATTAATTAAAATTGAAATATGATTCATGAACATTCATTCCTTCTTCTACCTTACAAGATAGAATATCACTCGAGTGGTTTTATGCACAGCTCCTCCTCAAATACAGGCCAATGTCTTGTTTATATTTAAGTCTTTTTATAGTTCTATCAGGAAGGGGTTGACGTATAGGATATACTGAACTGTTTTTTTTTTTCTATCAAAGTAGCATAGCTATATTAAGTATTGTTTTCTTGTTCTTCAGTTTAAATTTGTGTAGAAACACATGCCATGTCCTATTATGAAATGTCAAGTCTTATTATGATTTTCAACAAGTAGGCTGACTCAAGTGTTGTTCTATTCATAAGTAATTAATGGATTAGGTAGTTGAATTAAAGAAAAATAATTAAATTAATTATTTACCAATTAGTCTAGGCATAACAATATATTTTGTATACATCTACTTTGATATGTTGATTATGAATCACTAAATATCATAATTTTGACCTGAAAAAATTAATAAATATATTTAACTTATTATAGAAAAATATATTGTTAAGAAATTGAAGGAACATTTTAATTTGTTTTTTTGTTAATTCATTCCTAACCCTTAAATTTCTTAGTAGTTCTTTTTTACTGATTAGAGTGAGATCCATACTAGTTCTGAATTTTTCAAATTTAGAATGTTAAAAAAAGTAGTAGATTATTGAATTTATTTTAAAATAATTATATTTATTTTTTTTTTAAATCTCTTACAGTGTTACTGAAACAGTTATATGTGTATAACAGCAACTAATGTATATATGTATAACAACTAAACTTTATTGAAACAAATAGCTATTTTTCACTTATAGTATACCTATAACAACTATAAAATTTATGTAAATGTAAACAGAAAAGTATTTGCTATATAAATATAAAAGAGCTACAATGAAATTAGGCTTTAATATGATTTTCTTATATAATGTATTTTTTTTCCTTTGCTATTGGTATCAAATAACAGTATAGTTACCTAAAATGTTTAAGTAATAAATTAATATAATATTATCATGAATCAAGATTTATAATTAATCTTAACAAGAGGATCAGTTATATAGTTATATCTATTAAAATTGGTAAAACCAACAACAGTCAAGTTCTGTTTATTAAATTAATGGTTTTATGTCAAGCGACTTTAAACAATTTATTTACAAGTCCATTAAGATTTATTTTTGATAAAATAATTTACTTAAAAGCATTATTATCAAACCTTTGATCCTATTTGATTTCCACATTGACCTGCCTGTAGGTGTACAATCTCCCTCATGTTTCTGGCTAAACTTAGATCTGAAGTGCTGAGGTGAGCCAAGGAGACCGATTTAGATTTGTACTAATACCACATTATTTAAGCCCAAGACACATTATTTTTATTTTAGAAACATTATATTTTTCTGTAAAATAATGTCAATAAAATTATTTTTCATTGTATTTATAATTAATTTGGATTTTTTATTTATTTCAGAGATAAACTATTATAATTCTAGAGTTAAAATATATTAATTTTTTTTTCATTTGAAATATATACATACTTTTCTTTTTAAAATGTTCTGATAAACCTCTAAGAATTTAAGAATATATGATAAATGAGTGGTAAACATTAAATTATTTAAGTAAGCAATTATACCATTTTAAACATTTCTTAATTTCCTTTATATGTACTATATAACATTTTTTAAATTATAGTTTTTCCATAATCTAGATGCAGACTAGTAAGATCCCACTGCTACTATTAGAAAATCTTATTTAAATATCATATTACTGTTATATGATTACATATTACTGTTAGAAATAGAAAATCATATTAAAATTTTTGCTCTACACTGCTTTATACCTCCTCATTAAAATACACTGAATATTCATAATACTTAGGAGGAGGTATCATTATTTGCCCTTCCCAAGAGTCGTGTATTATCAAAAAGTAATTATCGTGACCTAGATTAAAATTCATTAATCCATTTTTCTAACAAATGCATATTATTCAACAATTTGAAATTGTTAGATGTGTTGATAAGTTTTAATTATTTAAAAAAATAATGATAGTAAACTAAAAAAATGGACAAGAAATAAAATTAACGTCAAAATTATAATAAAACTGAAAAAAAAAAAAAAAAATCAGAAACAAAAACTAACTTTATACATGGATTCAGCACCCCCAAAAAAACCTTTTATTCAAAGCTCCAACAAAAATAAAAAAATTCTAATCTTGGGAAAGGAGTGAGTGAATTTGTTTGCACATTCCCCTAGATCAACCTCAAACCTTTATTACTTGTGCATACTTATACCTAATTCAAATGTTTTGGTACTACTGGAAAGATGAGTTTCCTCTCTTTATGGTAACAATAAAGTATACATTTGCTAAATTTAAAGGCAATAAAAAGCCACTTAATTGAAAATAATCATAAATAAATTGATCATATTACATTACATATATATTATCATATAATATAATCAATATATTACATATTGACCTAGTAATCCGATTTGTACAGTTTCGTATATTCTAAAGTCCTTTTGGTATCATAAAAATTTCAAGTTGATCAGTTGAGGTCCTTAGGAGCAATGAAAAATTTTCATGTTTTTTGTAAACAATTGTGATGGAAGGGAAATATTTGGACTAAAAAAAAATTATTTTCTGATTTATTTGAAAAGTAATATTTAAGGGTTTTTTGAGATGATGAAAACAAGTATGAACATAGTTTATACTTATCAAATTCGTTTGCCCTACTTTGCTTGAGATGACAATGTGCTTTGTCCTTTTCAGTAGCCTCAGCCATATAAAATCTTTCAAGCATATTTTTTCTTATTCTACATAATAAACATGTGCATATGTTGTTTGTAGATGCAGAATAGTAACAGTAAAAAATTATGAAAAAAAATGTAATGTTAAAACTACTATATTTTTTTTTGTCTCCTAGGGCCCATTGAAATGAAAGCTGGGACAGGTATTCAATACTTTTGGATGTAAATCACTAAATAATATTTGGTTAAAATCAATGACCCATTGACTCTGCCTCCCCTTGTTAAATTCAAATTTCATTTCTTCACTTAGTAAACCATATATTTTCACCTACCAAACATCACTAAGTCATTCAATATACAATGTGGCTATAATTAATGGTTACAATTCCTTTAGTCCATGTGTTTTTTTTTATTAGACAGAAATTATTTATCATACAAAATTCACTTATTGAACTTACTAACTTTTGCTCGAAACTCACAACATAATTATTAAATATTAGCTTATCCAAGTAGAAGTTCGGACCAGACTGCTCCTAACCGCATGCCTTGGGACCCATGGTCCAACACATTGCCAATGTTGGGTGTTATTCGAATAATTTTTAATTTAACAAAGAAATAAAAATGTATTCGTTAGTTGCATACAATTGATTTATTCGTTATTTGACAGATGATTTGAATTAACCGTTACTTGATTTAAGTAAAATGACTGCAAATTTTAAGACTTTTCCTCTTACATCTTGTAAACGGGTGAATGGATTTTCCCTGTTCAAACGATTTTCTGACTTTTCATTCGCTTTTCTTCTTTTATCTCGTAAACGGGCGAATGGATTTTCACTGTTCAACCAATTTTTTAACTGCTTCGAGGTAGGCTAAAAGTAAAATGAGTGTCAAAATTTTTTATCGCTTTTCCTCTTATATTTCGTAAACGGGTGAATGGATTTTCTGACTGCTTAGAGGTAGGCTAAAAGTAAAATGAGTGTCAAAATTTTCCGACTTTTCCTTTTATATCTCGTGAACGGATTTTCCGACTGCTTAGAGATAGGCTAAAAGCTAAATGAGTGTCAAATTTTTTTGACTTTTCATTCTCTTTTCCTCTTTCATCTCGTAAATGGATTTTCCTTGTTCAAACGATGTTCCGACTGCTTAGAGGTAGTGTAAAAGTAAAATGAGAGTGAACATTTTTCTATTTTCATTCGCTTTTCCTCTTTTATCTCGTGAATAGGTGAAAGCATTTTCCCTGTTCAAATGATTTTCCGACTGCTTAGAGGTAGGGTAAAAGTGAAATGACTGAAAATTTTCTGATTTTTTCTATTAAATCTCACATACTATTTCTAGTTCTATCAAATCTTGGTGTTTTGATTTTCATATTTCCAAATATTATTTTTTTTTTAATAGTTAGGCTGAATGGAAAATATCTTTTTTTTTTTTTTTATTTTTTAGTTTAAAAACAATTTTTTATTTGAGACATCATTTGAAAAAGTGATTAACTTTAGCATTTTCCAGGAACGGATTTTAAATATTTATTTTAAAGTTTTCACTTTTCTTTTGCAAAATAATATAAAAAATATTAAAATTAAAACAGTTTAATTAATTTTACATCCTGCTCTAACAATTTATTGGATACAGGATTATTACAGAATCAATACTGAAAAAACAGACAGTAATTTTGTGAAGTGAGTCAGTCACTTAGTCAACTGAAAACCCAAACAATTTTTTTTAATATCTACGATGTGTGTTCAAACAAAATAAGTATATTAAACAAAAAATTATTTATTTAATAATGTAATTATTTTTTTGACCTCATTTTACATTTAAATTACCTCTATTACTAAGCAGTCGGAAAATCGTTTGAACAGCAAAAATACATTCACCCGTTAACGAGAAACAAGAGGAAAAGTGAATGAAAAGTCGGAAAATTTTTACACTCATTTTACTTGTATCCAATCTCTAAACAGTCGTAAAATCGTTTGAACAGAGAAAATCCATTCACCCATCTACAAAATGAAAGAAAAGCTGGAAAATTTTCACTCGTTTTTCCATTTAATTTACCTGTAAATATTCAGAAAAGGTGTTCACGAGATATAAGAGGAAAAGCGAATGAAAAGTTGGTCCAAATAATCATAATTAAATTATTCAATTTTTTAGTTGTACAAGTCAAATAACGAATAAAAAGATAACAGATAATTTCATTTTATTCGTTATTTAGAATAACGAATAACGTATAAAAAAATTATTCGTTAGCCAAAAAAGTAACTAAATCATTCGTTAATTGAAATAAATTTTGCACAAAACTGCATATTGCTATCACAACTTCTTCATTCGTCTTAAAATGTTTTGATTAAGCACTTGTCAAATTAATGCTTAATATCTAATATTTGAGTTTTGATGGAGTAGGAAGGAAAAACAAATCAGGTTAATAAAACAAAATGTTTAATTACAATCAAACAAGGCTGTATATATATTTTATGAAATTCATTTATGTATCATTTTAGCTATCACAATTTACAGAAACTATAACTGTTACAATAGATAATTGCCAAATACTAAGTGGAATTTATGATTTCTCCCTGTACCTTCTGACATTAGATAGAACATACAGTGGAACCATAAGGAATCCAACAGACATGATGCCCATGTGAATTAATTTCTCCTGTAACAATTTAAAAAAAAAAACATTTAACTTTTAAGGTAACAATATTTTTATTTATTAAAGTATAAAATAAATATATTTGACTCATTTTGTAATACTAAAGGACAATATTCGAAACATTAAGATCTACTCTCTCACAGATACAATAACTCGTTCAATTTTACTGGACATATATTATATTATATTACAATGCCATATATTGTTGACTGTAAAGAGCAAATTCAGAGAATGTTACACAGGGATGAGTCGGTGTTAATTACACATTAATTATGTCATTTTGGACCACAATGTAGGCCTTTATAAGAGCCTCGACAACAATTTGAAGAAAATGACTAATCAGTAATGCGTAATCTGTTGCCAAAGCTCTGATTAAGGGCTACATCAATGGCCTAAAAATGTGATAAACAAACAAAATAACACCAATTAGTGTTTTATAAATATCTCAACTGATGCATAAATAAATTATCAGTGTTTCAAGTTAAACCTTTCATGTCAATTAAAATATTAGTTATTTCTTCCTGTATTATATTCTTAGCCATTGCTCGGTCATGATGAATATATATTTCCATGCAAATTTGATGAGTGCATAATTTTTATCTGAATTATTACACAATTTCAAATTTTTTAAGAAAACAGTCATATTTAAGAGCTGAATACTTATTTGTTAGTACATAAAATGATAACCTATTTGTAATTAAGATTAGCACCAAAAATAGGCAATCTAATCTTTATGCTCTATGTTGCCAATTATACATAATTTTGCTAAGTATTAAAATATAAGTAATAAATTAATAAATAGATTGCTAAGTATTAAACAGATATACAGAAACAAAAGTGAAAGAGAAGATAAGTGCAGCAGGAAGACTGCTCAATGCCATTAAAAGGAGATTCTTTAATAGAAGGGAAATAACTAAAAATATCAGACGATAAGTCAACCTTCCTCCAATATATTCATCAGAATTATGGGCTTTAACAACCAAGAACAAGAAAAGATAGCAAGATATGGAAATGGGATACCTAAGGATGGTAGAAGGATGTACCAGAAGAGACAGAATTAGAAATGCAGTTATAAGAGATAATATGCAAGTGAAACCTGTGGAGAATATTATAGAGGAGCATAGGCTGAGATGGTATGGCCATCTCATGACAGATGCCAGATAACAGGGTATCCAGAATAGCTGCAAAGCCAGGGTATATGGTGGGAGAGGCCAAGGAAGCCAAGGCACACTTGGAAGGACTGAGTCAGAGAGGTCTTTCAGAGACAAGACATCGACTGGAATAAGCGGAGTGATCTGATAGTGGACAGAGCCACTGGGAAGCGGCTCTTTCAAAAGTAACTTTATACAGCATAGCGGTAGAAAGAGCTGGAATATATGTGTATTAAACCTATACCTTTCCTAGTATTGATTACAGATTCTTTATATTGATTGCTAGAATGTGTCTATCATAGTCCTTTAAGTAACCAGAAAGTTAATAGTTGGGAGTTGCAGTACAATTAATTTTCTTTTATCCGAGAACAAAATAATTAATATTAAAAAAACTTGTTGATCTTGATTAAATTAAATTTTAAATATCTGGAAAGGTCTTTCTTTTTAAATTTGCAGGATCCCTCTTTTAAAACGGCGGTTTAAAATCAAATATCAAAGTAAAATTGAGCATATTTGACCTTTAAGGGAATTTGAAGTTTGCTGTTTGTAAGTTTTTAGGTCATAGATGAGCTTAATCTACAGAATAAGTAGTCTAATATTTTATGTACAATCCACAATCTGTACATCATGGCAAAAAGATATATGACCATTAACTCTGGCTTAGGCAACCTCCAAGTAATCACAGTATCATTTAATGAATAGTAAAACAATTGAATAACAGTTGAAAAAAATTAACTATAAACTAATAGATTGACTTATAAGAATCACAGATTTGGATCAATCAATTTAATTTTATATAAAAGTAAATAAAAATCAAACAATTATATCAATAAATTTATTTTTAAAAATGGAGTATAACATGCATTATTTGCAAAGGAACTTTTATGCAAGGAGTAACAGTAGTAGTTAATTCAAAAGAAATCTTAAAGATAGGTGGAAATATCAAAATATATCTTATTACAAAAGATAATCATGATAGCCACCAATCAATAATTTCTGCAAGGTGAAAAATAAATAGGATTACAAGTTTAAACCTTCCATCTTATCAGTTTGTAACTAAAGTTCCCAAATAAAAAAATATATATATATATATATTGCACAAGTCAACCAACTACCATATTAATTTGAGTTAGTCAAAACGATAAAATGACATCCAGAATTATCTTATCGTGGGCGGAAAGAAAAATTGATACGCAGTTAAATTAAAAACTATTGAAATTATATTGAGAAACATAAGAACGTATTGTATAAATAAATTCTAAAATAATGCACTAATTAAACAAATTAACTTTTTATAAATAAAAACTCACCGCTAATGAAATTCTAACCGAAGGAGGACCTGAAACAAAGGCCCTTCTTTGGATAGGAACTAAATTGTTGTTTCTAAGAACAGGATTCGCAAGATTAAGTCGGGATACAAGACTTCGTGAAACATTCATCTTTGACTATTACTTTCGATAAATACACTGTGCAAATCTCAGAACTTTCAAGAGAACTTCCAGAAAAATGAGTTAAGAATGCAATGCTGCCTATAAATGACAAAGTGTTGAATTTATTTTTGCTTAATTTTGATATAAATATATTATCAATGTTTAAAATTAATTAATAAAGATTCATATTTATTTTAAGCGAACAAGGTAGTCTTTTTATTGCCGATACGAAGCATTATTTTCCTTATATATTTGGAGCGTACAGCTGTAATATTACTCTACCATCGTTCACTTTTGAATGTTTGTCTCAAAGTGACCGTTGGTATTACCTGGGACCAAAGTCATTGAGTATAATTTTATATTTTTCAAAAGCATAGTTTCTGATGACATCCTTGTTTTTAATTTAAAGTCGGTATGTTTTTTATTTTATTGAGTTTTTCATTATATTCGGAGTTTAAATTTGTATCCATTTGGTCAATAATCCTGATAGTTATTGTTTCTATTGTTAGTATTAACTGAATTTCTATCCTGTTTCAGAAGTGGGCCTATATTTACTTTAAGTATGGCACAATTTACATTTGTTAATGAACTGAATAATGTTTTAAGAATGGATGACCCTATAAGGGGACCAGTACCTAGATGGCAAAAGAAAGTTGATGGAAGGTAATTCTATCATTACTATTTAATTTTGTATGACTTTAAATTTCGTGTTTTAAGTATTCCAAATTGTTTTAGTAACAACAGTATTATCAATTCAAGTCTTGATACATCTAAAATCAAAGGTAACTATGCCTGTAAAACACCAAAGAAGATAGATAATAGGAAAACACCTTCTAAGACTCCTTCTAAAACACCAAAGAATTCACCAGGTCAGTTGTAATTTTGAAGTATTTTTTGAAATACTACTAAAGTTTTTGTTAAATCCCTTACGATAAATATTTTATTTTAGATTCTAAAACACCTGGTAAAGGGAAAACCCCTGGTGGGGATAGATTTATTCCTACTAGATCTGCAACGGACTTTGAACTCGGACACTTTAAGGTTTATTTATATTATTACTTAAACCTTAGAATATAATGTACTTTGTTATTATTATTTTTTACACCTCTTTTAATCTCAAATTTCCTATTTATATTTTGGCCTGATTTATCAAAGTATTATGATGCATATATTTTTGGAAAGTATTTTCTTCATTAGAAATATAATTTTTTTGTGTGGTCATCTACTCACATGTTTTATATTTTCTCTAAAAATAGTTATCTTAATTTGAAGAATAAGGGACCTATTCAGTTAAGGAACAACATATTTCTATTTTAAAGAAAAAAAATATATTATTTTGTGCCATTGATCAATTAATAACTTGTTAGAGATTTAAGTTTAGTATGGTAAACAATGTTTTTACAAATGGGTTTACCTTGTTTAAATTGTGCTTAATTTGTATTATTTTCTTTCTTGTTGAGTACTTTAAACATAATTATATTATGTACGCTATGTTTTAAGGTTTTAATTTTTTTTTTTTGTGCATCACAAAGCAATTTTAATATGAATTTTTAAATTTTCAATGTAGTTGTACCATAATCAGATAAATATTCATAGTAAAGGTTGATAGCTCTAAATTGGTCTGCAATTTGTTTACGTTTTCATAAGTCACATGAATTAATCATACTTGTTTGAGTAAAGAAGACATTCTAAAGCAGAATATTTATTCTTTATTTCTATTCACATGCTGCTCACTTTTTGACTTTAGGTTATCGTTATTGTTTATTTTAGTTGAATGATGATGGTAACAAGGATGACGAAGCTAAATCTCCATCTCAGGTTGAGATGGAGCGTGCGATGACTGAAAATTTGGCTGGTAGAGATTTAGCTGGTGCAAGGATTTTAGCTTTTCAAAAAAAAGCACCGGAACCTCCTGGTGGATACCAAAACCCATTAAAAATAGTGTACTCTCAGTCTAAAACTCCAAAAAATGCTTTGACTAGGTATATTCCTCAAGCACCTGACCGGATACTAGATGCTCCTGATATTCTTGATGACTATTGTGAGTACTTGATCTATTATTAATATTTTTGATGATTCTAATTTAAAATTCATGAAAGTTTTAATTTAACATTAAGTTTTAAAAAATCTGGTGCGGTGCGCGTATCGTACAACTTTCCCTTACCATCCTATAATAATTATCTTTTTAATATAATTTTAAAGATTTCACATAAACAATACTTGAAATAAACTCAGCAGCAATCACTTCATCACATCTTCCACATTAGTACAATAAAATATTTTTTAAAACAATTTTAGTACAACAATTCTGTACACTACCTATATATTTTAAGTTTGTCGAGTTGAAAATTAAGTTTAAAAGTTTCGGTTTAGCTTCCATGGAAACATTTTTTTTCCATTAAATAATATAAAAGTAGAAATTATTATGTTAATTTCTACTTTTGTATTCTCACATTACATTATTTTAGAGCGTATTGTTGACAACAGATTGGTGGGAGGACGTTCGGTCACATCTGTCTCCTTTGGGATGCACTCGGTTATCCATCTAGGGTCTTGTAGTCATAAGATGCGCTGTATCTTTGCTGATTCCGGTTCAATTTTTATGATTCTTTTTTTGTTTTTTAGATAATTTAATTACCTTTCATACAATTGTGTACATAATTTACCCTAAAATGCATATTTCTTAAGTTATGGGCAAATAAAATATTCTTTTCATCATAACTTTTTTCTCTGCATTTCCTCGGTGATGTACTACATATATGAAAAGTTAAAAGGGCTTTATGAAGAATAATTTAGGCAAGTTTCATCAAAATCGTTGGAGCCGTTTTCGAAAAAAGTGTAAAATCGTTTATATATAGTGGCACTTCCGGTTAGTCGATTTTGATGAAAAAGTAGCTGTAACATCACAGGCATGTGCCTTTCTTGACTACGTAATTTCAGTATCGTACAACTTTTCGTTTTTGAGCTAGACTGTTCACAGACATACAGAACATTTTGTGAGACTTCGTTATTTGGACTCAGGGGACCTTAAAACGTGTATTTCCGTTGAAAACTCAAATTCGAAAATTTTCATGATCATAATACTTCCCCTTACTATATATTTCATATATAGGTAAGAGAAAGTAAAAATATGTATGTATATATTCTTTGGTACTACTTCATAAGTGTTTTGTTTACATGGCGGGTGGGCCAAGATCACATTAAGCACAGTGTATATGGAGTGTCGAAAGTAGATAGAGGAGATTGACTTTCCATAAAGGGGACTGACTCTACTCCAAATGCTCCTTACCAAATGGAATGTGGAACGACTGTAAGTTAATTCTTTTTTAGAGTGATGCATAGGAGCTGGAATTCCATTGGTCTTAAAATCCAGCATGCCATGCCAAAATCCATGATGGAAGAATAAAAAATATTGGGTACAGAGTACTCTATATTTAGAGTATTAAGCACAATTATAATTGTGATTAATCATTTTTTATCAGCAACTTGGTGCTATTAAATCTCAGTTATAGAATTGAATGAGATATCCAAATTAAACAACTAAAACAGTTAAAGTTATTATTATACAATTTTTTTGTAGATATACTTTGTATGTCTACAGTATTAATTGGTAATAATTGTGTTTTACTCTCTGAAAACTTAACTTAAAATTCTTAATTATCTAAAATATATATGGATATTTTTGTATCGGTTCAAGGTAAATAAATATATTCTAGATTTGAACCTTGTTGACTGGAGCAAAAGCAATCTGTTAGCTGTTGCACTAGGAAGCTCAGTGTACCTATGGAATGCAAGCAGTGGTGCTATTACACAGCTTACAGAACTAGAGGGCAATGACTATGTCTCTTCGCTTTCTTGGATAAGTGACGGTGACACCTTGGCCATTGGCACCAGCTTAGGAAATACTCAGGTATTGTGTTAATTGAATATATTTTTCTTATATAGTAATACTATATACTTCATCAACTACATGAAGTATAGAAACAATGGAAATAATAGTTCTTGAGACTTCATTTAAATTACATATCGATGTCGCTTTTTGAAAAAGGCTTAAGCGCCCAAAAATTCAAAATTTAGGTTTCAATTTATTATGGGACCTAAATACAACCTCTATCAATTCCTTCTTACGGTGTATCAAAAAAAAAAAATTGGAAATGGTCTAAAAATCGACTATTGATGATGTAAGCACCAATTACTGATGACTCAGTCGTCACTCTGGCCTTAACCGTCGCTGGAAGCCTTAAAAATATAATATAACTATAAAACTTTTGCCACCTCAAACTCCTACTGAATATAATTTAAAAAAATATATTGTTATTTGGGGAAAAATCTTTTCATGTGTTTCCTGTAAAGTTTGCTAAATGGCACTTGGGCCTTTTTCAAAAAATAGCGCCGATATGTTTTAGGGTTCCCTGTGTCCAAAAAAGTTGTTTTTAGATAATGCCATTATCTTTTATAAGGTCCTCTCATTCTCCTAATCTACTGAGTCCTTTTCTATAAAACTTTAAGAACATGTATTGGTTAGTTCATGGTTGCGAAGAATTCCCAGAAAAATCCTTCATAGGTTAGTTGTAAGCAGTTGAAGTATTATCCATTGCAGTGATCTTGAATAAATCAAAACTGATCATCAGTGAATTTTGTTTCTTTAAGTATCTAGATGAGCTAAAATTTTTGTTTATAATTTGCCGAAATATTAAAAAAACAAAAAAAAATAGCAATATTTAATATATATATATATATATATATATATATATATATATATATATATTTTTTTTTTTTTTTTAATGCCCTATACTTAACTTCTTTACCTTAACTATAAACTCAATGAGGTAAAATTTTAAATCAGTCAGAAATATGACACCATTTATGTTTGAGCTCATTTTTTAAAATTAGATAAGCTTTCTGTAACTTTCAAGGTTTTGTCACAAAAATCATAACTTAACTTAATTCAATGAAAATCTGTGTGGTTATTTTTATTAAATAAAAAAAAAATTCTATCAAAAAATGCATTAGCAAAGTTGTGATGGTTGTTAACATTTTGACTCAACGCTCAGTACTCAAACTTTGACTCCCACTATCTTTTGTTTGTTGTGGTTTAGACTTCTCTATCTTTATTTTATTTTGTTAATAATTTATTTCATTGTTTATTTATTCACTATTTTTGTCTTGCTTTTGGTTTATTATTTTCAATAATAGACCTTTGGAATCGACCAAGGAAAAAAGCATTGAAAAAAAAAAATCTATAAAATTGCCGATTAAAGATTTTATATGCCCATAACTCGGCCATTTATAAAGATAGAGAAGAAATGTAAGGTATTTTGGAATCAGCTTAACAAGGGATTGAAATAAAAATAAAATAAATAAATAAAAAAATCTATCTGTAAATGTTTTTGGTTTATTATTTTCAAAAATAGACCTTTGGAATCGACCAAGGAAAAAATTTGTGTAACCCAAAATTTGAGGTTAACATTTTAAGGTGCATAGAATCCAAATATCGAATAAAAAAAAAAAAAAACAGTCCACACATTTTTTTTGTGCTTTTATTGTATTTAAACGAAAGCTGATGAAATTCCCTACAAAAGGGGAAAAAAATCATTTAAATCGAACGAGTATTAGCTGAGATATAGCGTAATGAACTTCGTAGACTTAATTCTCCGGCACGGCTGGTCATCGTGGTCCTAGGCCTCCTGACTTATCTATTGGGCTTCTGACTTCTTCGTATCTCTCTGCTTTATCTATCTATCTTGCTCCTTGGATTATTTCTGCACTTCCTTTAGCTTCCTTAGTGTTTCTTTTCTTTTCCTACTGAAGTGCATATCAAATATTTCCTCTGTATTATTTTATCCTCTGATTACATGTCCTAATCATCACAGCCTACTTGCATTGACAGTTTTTCTTAATACTTCCAGTTCGGCACTCTCACTGCGATCATCTTGGGACAAGCTTCAAATTTCTTTTCCTTTAGTGCCTACTGCTTAATTTTTTTACTTGGACAGAATAAATATTTTTGAAATATTACTAAGGAGAAATAATAAACCATTGTGTAATAATTTGCAGCATTTTTGTTTTGATGTTTCTTTCATGCTATCTATTTTTCCACTTTCTTCTTGGGTGTTTTATTTATGTTTTCATTAATTAATATTCATATCTAAAGAAACACATTCTTATTTGCAGCATGGTAGCTGTAAAATTTATGAATACATGATAGGGATATTAGAAAAATATAGAAATATAGATATTTTTGGATGATACTTTTTAATTCGATATATCCTTATATCAATATTAACATTTTAGTATTGAAAACTTCTATTTTTCCCCCCAAAAATTAAATAAAAAATATCTATAAGGTCTGTGGTTTGAACGACCAAAGAACCAAAACAAACCTGAAAAATATCGGTTTAATTAATTTTTTTTTCTATCTTACCTTAGTAATAATTTTTTTTTCTTTTTTAATAATGTAAGTGTTAATAATAATTTTGGTAGGTTTTAGTCATTACTCAATCTATTTTGATTTTCTTCCTTCTTTTTTAATTTTTTTGTGTTGAGTAATTTACTTAATTTTTCTTTGGTTCTTAGTATTAAGTTTTACTTTTAAAGTTAGGTTTTTCAGTAATTCATTCAATATTGATTTTCATCCTTCCTTTTTAATTTTTGAAAATTTAACATATTTAAAAAAAAATAGAAAATGGATTTAAAAAAAAAACTTTTCCCATGTCTGGAGTAAACCAGCATTTGAGGAAGCACATACCAATAGAGTCTAGGTTATTTATTATGATATCTTTTAGTTTTTAAAATAGAATCAATTTCGATCTGATAATCATATTTAAAGTATACCAACCAACTGTTTAATTATCTATATGTAAACTTTTAGTCCTGTTTAATTATATATGTAAACAACTTTTAGTGCGCATGTGCTTAACAATAACCTTGTGTAATTAAAATAACAATCAACTTAAAAATTAATGCACCCAAGGAAGAATACAAATTATATAAAAATGTTAAAAAATTCAAGATGATATATTTGACACGTTAGCTGTCTAAAATTATGCAGAGAAGACTTATCTTCTCCTTTAGCGTTGACTAGGGTCTTAGCCCGTTCTATTGTGCTGACTAATCATTATGACTAAGGATTGGCTTATCATACAATGATATGTTACTTTTTTTTCTTGCTCCAAAAAATGTTTAGAGCTAGATTGAAATTCAAATCTTGTCACAACTAATACACTTTTTTTTAAATTAACATAATTTTCAAAATGGTAGTATTTAACTTTCTTTATTTGATAAATGTAAAATTTTTACTTTGCCCAGTTGATAGGCCATGTAAATATTGTGTTAAGAGTTTAGCCATGTAATATACTTTTGTGTGTAAAGTTTTATTGCTTATTTAAAATATTGTTTTTACCCATTTAATCAAGTATTCCTTAATCATTATTTTTTTTCTTTTTCTTCCACCAGATTTGGGATACCACTCAGGCTAAGAAGATGAGAGTGATGGATGGCCATAGCGCAAGGGTCGGCTCACTCTCTTGGAACCAACATATATTGAGTAGCGGTTGTCGGGGTGGGCTTCTTGTTCACCATGATGTTAGGCAGCGCGATCATGCTGTGTCATCTATAGAAGCCCATTCTCAAGAAGTATGTATCCCTTCGTTATTCCCCATCGTTGATGGTTTATTTTATTTTTTGATAGAAATAGGTGATTTTTCCTCAAAATGGGTAAAATCAGTGTCCAGTGAAAACAGAATTGCAGTAAATTAAGCCAGGTGATTTCTTTTTGTAAGAAAAATTTTTAGGGACGGTTCTGGTATTAACAATAAATATGCTATGAAGTGATTGCTTATTTCATGAGCCAGAAACTCTCATTTTGTACTTATATTCTTTTTGTAGAGTTATATATGCAATGTCCAGCAGTCTTGAATTCCTCGAGGATCGCAAATTCTGTCTGAATTTTTCGCATTGGGAAAAAATTGTGTATTATGCTTGGAAAATAGCCATTCATCGGGAAGATATTAGTCTTATGATTCTATTTTTCCATTATTACTATGCAAAAAGTGTATAAAATATTTAGAAGTAAATGTAGCTGTTCCCCTTAAACCTGTACCACTACAACCCATGAAGGGTCTTGGGTTCAGTACTTGTTAAGGACTGTACTGTCTCTAGGCCAACGGTTGTGCAAGGAGGTGATTTGGCCGAGATCACGCTCGACCGCCAGGTTTTTCCCCCAATTAAGGGTACCCATTTTATAGAGGCTGGGTGGTCCCCAGGAGGGTCTCCCGATCCCACAGGGTCGATCCACGGCTGATAACAGAATAAATAATTATCTGCCACAGCCGGTCTCGAACCCGGGACCGGGAGCATTGTAACTTAGTGCCTTACCACTGAGCTACTCCGCTCCCCAGCTGTTCCCCTTACCATCTCTATTTCCAGGAAAGCTAGAAAAAGCCTCTTTCCACTAACTTTTATCATCAGTCCCTCTCTCTCAAACAGGTACTCGTTCTATGCTCTGTCTCACCTTACCAAGTCACTCTCCCTGTCGCTAAGTGAACTAGGGATGTTATGAAATGATAAAGTAATGTATTATTTCCAAACAGCTGTGGGTTTCAATTTCGATCAATTTACACTCGTATTCTTATAATAAATTCGATAGTGTGCTCCTCGCCCTTGAGGCCTAGGTTGCCAGGATTCATTTTACTCCTATAATTATGATTTTTTTATTATGTAAATATTATTTTGTTTTGTTATAGTTAAGTTAAGTTTATGATTAAAATAGTGGTGTAATTTATTCCAATATGTGAATTTTATTTATTTACAGTTGAATTATTGTTTCTGTGCTGTTTTCTAGTTGTTTTTATTTTTGGCGATACACTGAGCCCTTTATGTAAAAAGTTAATTAACAATTTTCATGATCATTCTCAAGTCCTAATTGTTTGTAAACTTTATCATAAGCCGACCAAATACAATATTTTATGGTTCCAGTTTTCTTTTTAAATTTAATCCAATAAATTGACCAAAAATGTCTTGAATTTTACAATTCAGAGTCCTGAAATCCTTTAGTCCGGGAGCCCATGCAGAAAAACATGACTTAGTTTACACAAAGTTTCACCTAATTATGTTCTTGAAGAAAAGCTTAAAAATAGACGTTTGCTGCTGTGAAACCTCCGGAATACAAATTGGCAGCCAATCAAACATGGAAGTTTTCATGTTATTTTAGTTATTGATTTATGACTCCAAAACGGTGCTTCCTAGCGAAAATTTATATATATCAAGAATTAAATAACATTAAAATCTACGTCAGATAGCCTAATATACACGCCTAATATTATGAATTTGGTTCAGGAAAATGGTCAAAACTGACGGTCGAAAAACAACAATTTCTACCAACTTCGCCAAAAATGTTTTCATTTATTGTCACACTTGATGGAAACTGGCAGTCTTCAAACTTGGTAGGTTTAACATTTTTAAATTGATATACAAATTTGTTTCTATGAATTTTTGTCATATCTCCATCGGTTATAAATTTGAATAAGCTAAGTTTTTAGAAAATTTAAGTATTTGGGGTCTGTGATTACTAGAAAAAACGAAATTCAAGAGGAAATAAAGGCGCGGTTAAAGGCGGGAAATGCTTGTTATTTTTCGGTGTCAACATTACTTAGG
This sequence comes from Rhaphigaster nebulosa, assembly GCA_948150685.1. Classification (NCBI taxonomy): domain Eukaryota; kingdom Metazoa; phylum Arthropoda; class Insecta; order Hemiptera; family Pentatomidae; genus Rhaphigaster; species Rhaphigaster nebulosa. The sequence continues at coordinate 72,755,126 of OX411310.1, forward strand.
TCGCGCATTTTGTCCAGAAACTTAAAACTTAGAATATACAAAACTACTAGTATACCCGAGCGAGAACTCTCGCAATAGATATCTTCTAATCCCTAATTTCAAGTATAAGCGATATTAGGAAATCATATTTATTCGTATAAACAATATAATATTATTAAGAAAGTTTATTTAACACACATATTTGGTGAAGCTACATAGTTTGTAATGACTATGTTGAAGTTACAGTTCATACTTATTAAGTACTTAAAGCTTATCCCACTGGAAAACATCTCTTCAATTTAGCAGTTAGGCAATTAGATTCAGCTATACCGTTTTCTATATGTAGTATTTATACTTAACAGTTACCTTAAGGGTTGGACATGGAAACAAAATATAATTTCCCACTCATTAAAAGTTTTTGTAAACAGACTCAAATTGATATAAAGTTGCCATGACAACGGCACGTACGCAAGATGGCATGAGACCCGTGCGGACCTATATCGTGCGTTATCTCAAAAACGGTGGACTTTTAAGCTTTAAAACGCTGGACCAATACGCTCCGTAGGAGCGTATATGATCTTGATGCCCGCGTCAAAATCTTTAAAACCCAACTCATCCCGTCTCGATCCGCCGACTTTCAGTCGTCAAAGTTTTGAAACCTTCCAGTTTTTTCGTCACTTTTATTTAAGCCCTAGTAAGAATTTAAGAAACGAAATCGGGATTCGTCACTTCTCTGTGAAATTCCCTTTCTTTTGATACCTCATTCATCAAAATCCATCGCTCCTGAGAGCCGGAAAAGGGATCTATACTACCGTAATAATATATAGTAGTGATTATCTTGCCTACAGTTCTGTATGGGTGTGAAACGTGGCCGCTAACCTTGAAGGACGAACAACGCCTTAAGGTATTCGAGAATAAGGTACTGCGTAAAATATTTGGTCCGAAAAAGGATGAGTCAACTGGAGAGTTTAGGAGATTACACAACGCGGAATTGCGGAGCATGCACCCTGTTAATATAATCGAAGTGATATCATCGCGGCGGTTGAAATGGGCTTGCAAAGTTGTTGGGCTCAGTAATGAACGAATTCGTAAAAAGTTAATAAACGCTGAGCTGACTGGTAAACGTCCGAGGGGTAGACCGAAACGTAGGTGGGAGGATAGTATTAAGAGTGATCTAATGAATTTGGGTTTGGAAGGTGGTCGGTGGACCGAGATTTGTAGACAGCGATTAGTGGTATCGGCATCGAACCTCCGGGTTCGCTAAGCCTTTTATTATTATTATTATTTAAGTTTTTAGATACGTCAAACTTTTTCCAACTTTTTATTTAAATTCCAAAACGGTGCTTCCTAGCGATAACTCTATTTAAAGAGTTAAAGAACATTAAATTTGTTTATAATTTCAATTTAAAGTTTTCACTAGGCAGTGCTGTTTTGGGATTATAAATAAAAAGCTGGAAAAAGTTCGAAAATTTGTCGTATATCTAAACATTTAGCTCCATCAAATTATAACCGATGGAAATACGACCAAAAGTCGTAACACCAAAGTTGTATATCTTATTGACTTCTATTAGCCTGCTAAGTTTGAAGAATGTCCGTTTCCATTAAGTGTGAAAATAATTGAAAAAATCATGAAGAAGTAAAACATTTGGTCTAGACTTAAAAAAAATATCTCTATCTAAGGTATAACCGAAGGAGATACGACAAAAAGTTATAGGACCAAAATCAGAAACTTTTAGTGCAATCCGTTTGTTGGTAGGTATTACCGTTTAGTCATAACAGAAGAAATATAATACAAATTTTTAACTTGGATCCGCCATTTTGATATTTTTGGGAAGTTTAACATTGAAAATTTTATTTTTTGGAATTTTTCCATTGATTGCATTCTTATAGCTACAGGTTTGCCAATTTTCTAGTTTATAGCTCATATAGTAAGTTGGATAGAATTTTTAAGAGATGAGTGAGTAAGGGATACAATCTGACTCGCTGCTTGTGAGCCAGTAAGTCCTACATGGGATTGCATAGTACGTATTTTCTTAATATGTATAAGGTAATATCTAAATACAAAATTTGATGCTCTACAAGTTTTATTTGAAAGATTTTTAATTTAGAATAGCTGTTTTCATGATATAGGCATTTAAAAGTAAAATCACTATATTGAATTTTTTGGTGAAGTTGTTAGAAATTGTTTTTAACCGTCGGTTTGACCATTTTCCTGAAACAAATTTATAATGTTAGATACTCATCCGACGTAGAATCTAATGTTCTTTAATTCTCGATGTATAAGTTTTCGTTAGGAAGCACCGTTTTGGAATAATAAATCAATAACTCAAAATACCTATAAATTTTCATGCTTGATTGGCTGCCATTTTGTATTTCGGCAGCTTCGTGGTGGCAGACGTCTATTTTTTAGCTCCTCTTAAAGAACTTTGTTGTCTGAAATAGGTGAAACTTTGTGTAAAATAAGTCATGTTTTTTTGCATGGGCTCCTGGACTACTTGATTTATGCTTGAATTTTTTCATGCTATATCACTGGACAGTGTATATACAAAACTGAGTATCTCAACACCCCTGTCCCTAGTGTTCCATTCACTCTGGATGAATTATTATGGAATGCATTTGTACCTTGTATATACATAAATCTGTGTTTGGACATTTATCAATTATTAATATACAATTATATATTATTTTCTTTTAGATATGTGGTTTAAAATGGTCTCCAGATGGGCGGTATTTGGCCAGTGGAGGTAATGACAATATTCTGAACATTTGGTCCTGCGTGACAGGCGATCTATACACACAGTCTAATCCCTTATACAGGTTTAGGTATGTTTTATTTTCTATTATGGCCTTCTTTTTTATTTTTTTTTTATTTATGTAAGTGAGTAAATTTTTAATTTCATGGATCATAAAATGATCCATGAAAAAGTTGTTGGCACGAGAAAGTATCTGGTGTGCCATCAAATAACCTATGTGATATTTACATTTCGGCTTTTGTATTTTTTAGTAAGTAAATTAATTTGAAATAGGACTCATTGAGAACGAACCAAAACATACTACTCAGAAAATTAACACAATTATTCAATATATCTAAAAATACAAAAGCCACAAGGATATTTGATGGCATATATAATATTTTCTCATTTCATCGACGATATGTTTTAAAATTTCAATAATCGATATTTTAAGTTCAGAGGCATAAAGAGAAGGATTATTAATCAGTAACAATCTCTTTATAGTTGAATTTAAAAAAATTTCTTAATCCATCCATTGTCTACAGTTATTTTATTATAAGGCCATTGAATCAAAATAATGAATTTGTAAAATGGATTAGTTTTCCTTTAGATGGAAGATTCAAAGAGGGAAAACTAAGTACATTTTCAATTTTCAGTAGTCATAACTCTTTTTCTGTTGGTACTACTGCGTATTTTCTGCATTTTGTAAAAAAAAAAAAAAAAAGTGCCTACTCTTTCTATATTAAGAAATTCATATTTAAATATAATTTACTCTCACATTATTGTCTTTGGTTGAATACAAATTCTATCAAAATAAATTTTTAATTAAAAGCATATCGTCTTACCTTGTTTGGAGCCTTCCATTTACTTTATTTGTTATTTTTTAAATATTTTTTATTTTATTTTTTACTGAAATTCAGGTTTTTAAAAGTTTTTGTAATTTTTTTTCATTCTTTCATTTCATGCCTAAATAAATGCCAGTTCCTATTAAAAACTGATTCCTTCACCTGTTTTCTATATTTTTCAGCAAATTAAATAATTGTTTGCATAGTGAATAGGGTAATAATATACAATAGCAAGACATTTTGTTTAGTTATTTAATTTATTTCACAGTATTTTTCAAATAAATAATTGTATAATATGTTCTAGTAAATAGTTTAGTTGAAATATATGTGGAAACAATTTTAATTTTAGCACAGGCTAAAAAATACATTTACAATTCATTTCTTAATAACTATTCAGTTGTTTTAATTAAAAAGAAGTAAATATTTCATGGAAGCGCTAAGTTAATACAGTAAGGATAATCATTCCAAAATTATTGGAGTTTTATTAAAAATTACAGAAGTGTGCCTATTTAATCGTTGTATTCTTATAAGTACTTTAATCAGTAAGACTTAGGCCATTTTTCCTTTCGAGAAAGACTATGAATCAGTCAGATCTGTTTTATTTAGGATAGTTTTTTATGCCACAGAAATTTATAACGCAAGTACCCCTGTCTAATTAATAAAAGGTAATTATATTTATTTATAATTTTCACAAATCAGTATATTGTTGGAATAGAAGACTTACAACTCATATACAAGTTTAAGTTGTCTGAATCTGATTGAATGAAATGATTTGCAATTCCATCAGTTTTTCTACTTTTTTCCCCAAGTGGCTTTTCTTGTGAAAATTTTACTGTCTTCTTTAATGAAATCGGGTAAATATAAAGCATCACTATTTTGGATATATCACTTCAGAAATGTTTCTTGCCTCCATGAATAATGACAGTATTTTCATCTTGGAACATCGGATTATTTTGGTGATTTCTGGTTTAGAATATTAAAAAAATTCTTTAATCAAGAAGTGAAATCATAATTTTTCTTTTATCTTGCTTTGGAATAAAATTTAGCATTTATTGGCTCAATTAAATTTTGAATAATTTACAGTGAGCATCAGGCTGCAGTGAAAGCGCTAGCGTGGTGCCCTTGGCAGCCATCCACCCTCGCCAGTGGTGGAGGTACTGCCGATAGGCACATAAGGTTTTGGAACTGCAACACTGGGTTGGCCACTAACTCAATTGACACCAAATCTCAGGTAAAATTCTCTTTTAAATAGCTAATAGCACCTCGTAATTGTTAAATATTTATATCTATTCATCTTATAGTCTAAAGCACTAAGGCACATTGGAAGTACAATTGAATCCATATATTCTGAACTTTCATTCATCAAATTTTCTTCAGGAACCTTGAATTTTTATTTTAAAAAACATTGGCTATAAAATTTCTTTATGTCAAACATAACTTTTCAGTTCTTGATTTAATTCAAAAATTAGAAAAATCAGTACAAGTGCATACCATGTATGTATATGATCGGTGTACATCTTTATCAAATATTTCTGAACATATTTTGTGTGTGAAATTAAATAATAAAAAAAAAAATATTTCATACTTCATTGAATGTTTAATTTTTTTTTTAACCAAATCTCTAAAATAAAAATATCTTCAATTTCTAAAATATAACTAATTGTTTTTAACACACATATATATATATATATATATATATATATATATATATATATATATATATATATATATATATATATATATATATATTATATATATCACTAAATCATTTTATCCTTATATATATATGTCGAAATTTTCCTATAAACTTAATTTTCCTAAAAATAGTCAAACTGGTCTATGGCTGTTAAATTTTGAATTTTGAATCTAAGTCTGATTATATTGACAGCATTATTTTATTGAAAAAAATAATAAAAATTGCATTTTTAAAATTCATCTTTTGTTAAAGAGGTTGATAAGCCTTTGAGGAAACAATTAACTGAGATTTAGACAATTTAGCTAACTTAAAAAGTCAGTTAAAGAAAAGCAGCTCATTTTGGCTTATTATATAGACATTATATTTCTGATTATATAGGCATTATATTTCTGATTATATATAATTAAACAAGACATAATTAAATCTATTTTCTTTAGTCCATATTTTACTTAAACTATTAAAATTTCTTGTTTAATGAATAAATTAATTAAGTTAATTGTATTATTATTTTATTTATATTTAGGTTTGTGGGCTATTATGGTCACCGACTTATAAGGAACTTATATCAGGGCACGGTTATGCTAATAATCAGCTTATAATTTGGAAGTACCCATCTCTTGTAAAGGTATGTAACATTTAATTTTATCGTTTACAATACTGCCGTGATAAGCTAAGTAAAAGGTCCTAACTGCAAATCATTTTTTTAAATACATCCTTGTATTGTATCCAAATTGCTCTAAAAAGTACACCTTACTACATTAGAAAGCCCTAAATCCAATGGTCATATCCTAACCATTGGTTTTAGGGTTTCCTAATGTCATAAAAAGGTTTAGTCTGTATAGCAATTCGGGTGCAATACAAAAATGTATTTTAAAAAATGATTAGTTAGGCGTTTAAGCTTATAACAGCAGAATACTAAATATTTACTATTATTATCACAGACTAATGCAAGACTTTAGGACTACAATGAATTTCAGAAAACTGCCATAATCACTATTTTATGACTAGTAAAACAAATGTTTACCCAGATAGATCTACCTATAATTGAAAGTTGAAAGTGTTTATTCTTATAAAAATATGTGATTGTATTTTACTCCATTTTTTCATTAAATTGTTGTCACACTAGTTTTTTTTTTCTCTTTCACATGTTTTACTTACTAACTGAATCTTCCAAATTCTTATGAAATCTCTGACAACCCTAATTCTATTCTTTCTATATATCTATTGCTTTCTTATGCAGTATTTAATGTATTCTAATTAATTTATAGCACAGTAAAGACACTTTTAACACCAGTTGTAACAGTCTACTTAGTTTCGAATTAGAGTTTTATCACTTTCTTAGAATTCTGATGTTGGAGCCTACATTTCCTGAACTGAAATAGCTTCTTTATCATTCTGAATTTGATAATTGGAATAACAAAGTATTTTCAATATTTAGATTATTATCTTGCTATATAATTTTATATTCTATACCTTCTAAATAATGCTAATAAACATAAAAGTTAATAATACCTCATTGTAACGTTACTAGATTATAATCCAAATATACCGTAGGTGCAATAGAATATGAGTAAGTTAAGAATGCATTTCATTGTTCAGAAGAATGCTAAGAAGATTGCTAATCAAGAAGAATATGAAATTATAACAGTTTGAGACTAGTATCTTTTCACCATCTAGTAGAATCTTTTAGATAATAAATTTTTATTAATTTTAGTTAAAATCATTAGTCCAAACTTCTTTTACTAACCCCATCTGAATGACATATAAATGCTGGCATATACCATTATAGAAATAATAGAAACAATAGGTTTCTATAATTAGCAATATTTTTGCATTTCTTTCTATCTTAACTACACACTTACTTCTTAAAGCGTTTTAATCGTTTCTTTCCTAAAATATTTGTACTCTTCATATTGCACTAGTTTTCCATTAAAATTTCTGAAGCGTTCTATAAATTTACGTAGAAACTGGAAGACCTTCGACAGCTACTGTTTTCCTGTAACAATTATCAATGGTAATTAAAAAATAAAAATTTAAATCAGTGCTGTTAGTTTGTAAGCATGCTCACATTATTCGAGTTGCTAGGGGTACAAGAAACCTCTTCGACACTGTTGTTACATTCTTCTACCAACTGGAAATTATAAGTCTATTAATATTTCAATTTAGGTTTTTATTTTTTTTATTAAACTTTAAAACAACAAAAAGAATTGCAATTATAGCAATGACTTCATTCTGTATTTATCATGTCGAAAAAGAGAGAATCTGGTTGCATCATGGGAAATGGTAGTATTATTAAACCAAGAATCAAAATTATTAATTGATCGAAATAAGACCACTTTTCTATGTTGTTTCTATTTGATCGCTGAATCAACAGAAAATTAACTGTTGGCAATTGTCTTGAAGTATGAAAAATAGTATTGTTTTATTACAAAACTCAAAACTAGGTTTTCGTTTTTAAAAAATTAATAAATAAATTTTGAAAAATTGTTATGTTGACATTCAAAAATGCCTTCCTGAAATTAATATCATCTAAAAGACTTAGTTTTAAGAAGTGGTAATTGATTAATAAATTTTAATTGAACTCATTTTTGTTTTATAGCATGAACTTACTTTTTGGTTTATTATTTTCAATAATAGACCTTTGGAATCGACCAAGGAAAATTTTTTTGTAACCCTCCCTCAAAATTTGAGGTTTTATGTTTCAAGATACGTAGAATCCAAATATCGAATAAAAAAAAAAATCCGGCTGTCCGCCGTACGTGGCTTTTATCCGAGACTACTGGACCGATTTTCTTGAGATTCGGTACCAAAGTCACAGGTCACCCCGGGATGATCCTCGGAACTCGACATTACCATCCGTCTGCTTGTTTCAAAATGGCGGCCGGTTAGAGATCTCATAATCCCATAACTCGGGCATTTATAAAGATAGAAAGAAAATGTAAGGTGTTTTGGAATCAGCATAACGAGACAAAAAAAAAAATCTGTATAATTACTGATATAATATCTAATAAGCCCATAACTCTGTCATTTATAAAGATAGAGAGAAAATGTAAGGTGTTTTGGAATCAGCATAATGAGACATTAAAAAAAAAAAAAAATTGAAAAACAAAAATCTATAATAATTGCCGATTAAAGATCTTATATACCCATAGCTCAGCCATTTATAGACATAGAGAGAAAATGTAAGGTGTTTTGGAATCAGCATAACGAGACAGTTTTTGTTTGGTGCTTTTATTGTATTTAAACGAAAGCTAACGAAACTCCCTATAAAGCGAATTAGAAATCACCTAAATCGGACCATTATTAGCTGAAATATAGCTTAATGAACTTCGTTTTTACTTTTTCCTAGTGAAGTGCACATCAAATATTTCCTCCGTATCATTTTACATCACAGCCTACTTGCATTGACGCAGTTTTTTTAATTAACACAGTTCGGCACTCTCACGGTGAACATCTTGTGACAAGCTTCAAATTTCTTTTCCTTTGGTGCCTACTGCTTCATATTTTTTACTTTGACAGAATAGATATTTTTGTGGAATAATAAACAAGTGGAATAAATAAGTGGAAATAATAAACCATTGTGTAATAATTTGCAGCGTTTCATGTAATATTACCATATAAGTTTTGATATGATTAGATTTTTTAATATAAGCTTGGCTGTATACAATAAATTGAAGCTTAATTTTACTTTCTTACTGCTACTAGGTAAGGAAAGCATTCTGATCGGGTCAAAATTTTGATGTGTAGTTTTCAACAGGTCTATGCGTTTCATAGCCCTCTGAGTTGGGAAATCATTTTCGGCCATTGGTCTGTCTGTGCGACGATTATTTCTTGAACAGGTGGACCAATTTTGTTGCTTATTTTTTTGTTATGGTAGGGTTTTATTCACCAATGCCTATGTGTAATAGTGACTGCGCAATATCTGAAAAATGTGTTTTTCTATAGACTGTAGTGCAAAAACAACTAACGATTTTGATGATACTTGTCTAAAGCCTTTTGCTTAAAGCTTTCTAACTATTCATATATAAGGTTCCTACATCGCCGAGAAAAAGCAGGAAAAAGTTATGACAAAAAGAATATTTTATCTGTGCGTAACTCGAAAAGTATGGATTTTAGAATAGAATAGAAAACTTTATTCCCACATAAGCAATCAAATTATAAATGTCATTTTAGACAAAATAATTCATAAATGAAAATAAAAGAATTCTTGAGATTAACAAATTAAACTTTAAATGAAATGTACTTAAAACGCATGTAGTGAAAACTGATGCATTACAGTATAATGCTATGGCCTTCGTCCGACTGGGTTGTGAGCAGGGATTGAAAATGGAGGGTTTTAAAAGTGGCTAAGGAAGGGGCATGTCGGAGTTTAGGAGGAAGAGAATTTCAGAAAGGAATGTTGGAGCGATGCGGATCCATGCAGAAAGGTGTATAAAGGTCAGAAGGTCGAGATCTTGTGGACTGGGAGTGGATAGAGGACTTGAATTGGAGAAGATTCAAGACATAGGAAGGGCACTGGTTGGTAATTACTTGGTAAAGGAATGTGCCTTGGCAATACTGTCTAAGGAAGGAGGGTAAGAGCCATTCTAACTGTGTGTAGTGATGTGAAACGAGGGAACGCTTCAGAGTACCTTTAACAAACCTTACCAAACTATTCATAATTTTCTTCAGTCTATCACCGAGAATTCCCATAAGGCCACCGTATACCATACAGTCATAGTCAACAGTATACTATAGTAAATTTTGTATTTAATTATTTAAAATATTATTGAATTCTCTAAAAATTAAAAAAATAAATCATCTAAATCGTACTATTATTAGCAAAGATGTGAGGTATTCCATATTATAGACACACTTTTACTTTCTTACTACTGCTATTAGATAGAAGAGCAAGGGTCGAAATTTTGATGTGCAGTTTTCAACAGATCTATGCATTTCAGAGCCCTTCCCTCCCTCCGAGTACAAAAACCTCGGTTTTGTCATGTCTATTCAAAAGCTAATTAAATCCCCTACAAAACAAAAATAGAACCATCTAAATTGGACTGATATTAGCAAAGATATAGTGTATTGAAATTATACACTTGTTTAATAAAGTATTCTGTATTTGTTCCTTTGGATACCGGTTCACCTTTGTTTAGTTATTTTAAAACATGATAACTACACATCTCCTAGAACAATGTAGATGTTCATTTGAAAGATAATTCAAATGTCTACAAAGCTAAACATAAAATATAAAAATCTTAATCAGATTAAAATTAGCGAAGATACAACAGTTTTTATTTTGGACTATCGCTCAAAGTGGTAAGACTAGTCCTGTGAATTGACACACCAGCTTTTTTAATAAGCAATCACCATTTTATTAAAACAATACGATCTGTACACTGCATTAGTTATATTGAAGTTTCAAACTCTATTTGACTAACTATGGAATAAAAGGATATAAAAAATAAATGGTTTTCTTCTTTTGAGAAGAAGAAAATCAAATAATTATTTTCAATTATAAATTGAAATCTTTTAAGTATTAAATAATATAATAACTCATTTTTGTTCATATAATGGATTATTGGAATTAATTACTAGATAGTTGAGTGTTTTTCTCTCTCAAATTTTGCTAAATAATATTTTTTAGAGAAGGTTAATACCCTTCTTTACCATATTTATGACAGAAAGAGCAGGTTCTACATGTCCCAAACCTATTCTAGCCAGGGTTAGTTTTCAGAATAAATGTTAGTTGTTTTTTTTTGGCAGAATTATTTAAAAGAATGCTTAATTAATTTTGAATTTTTTCTCCTTTGTTCCAATGGAGTTACCTTTGTAATTGCTGAAATAGCTGGCATTACTGGCTCTCCAGCATTTTTTAGGGGCTCAAACAGTAGTGGCAGTCTTGTAAGTCGTTGGAAAGGCTTAAGAAGACATGATTGTAGTCCAATTCCGCGAACATTTCCTTCGCTTTCACAAACTTTGTCACGAAACTCTTCTCGCTCATTCCTTAAAAATATATATATATTAATTAGTCTGATTTATAGACCTATTAGGTAGCATTAAAATACATATACATTTAAATGTTTATATATGGGGATAAATTACTCTTAAGTAACTCTTTAGTAGGTTTCAATTTTTTATAAGACATGTGTAAATAATATTTTTTTCCATTTCCTGTTTAAGAAGACAAACATTTTCTTCTTCCTTTTTTAATAAATTTGGCTGGTAATATAGCGTGCCAGTTTTTTTTTTAAATTTAATAATTTAACTTTTTTTTAAAAATACATAATCTGATAATTGAAGAGCTACCACATCCACGACATTCACTGAATTGTCTCCGACTGGCAACCATTTTTAAGAACACTTGACGCATTTCAAAAAACATTCCATGACGGAAACTAAGTAAAATTTTCATTTTATGAAGTTTATTGATTTATTGATATACAAAAAATACTTTTGTAACTTATGATTGACTATTATTGTACATTATAAATAAGCGGATAATTGAAATAAATGGTTGTTAACCTACAATAGTCTCTCTAAGAGAGAAAGTGCTGTCGGCAGCCCGGAACAGTATTGGACATACTCGTGAAGATAAGTAGCTGCTGCTTCAACCACAACGTTATACATGTCGTTTGATGTCCATGTCATTGACAATTCTTCAACCAGCTTTTCAGAACTCTTGATTACTATAAATAAAAGATACAAATTTTTTAAATCAGCTAATTAAATTTTTTTTCTGCATGGAAATGTTAGAATAAAATTATTGACAATATATAAAAACTTGTATACAATTATTTAATATCACATAAACCACCAATAAATGAAAAAAATAAGGTTTTGGGACCCAAATTCACATTTTCCCTCCTTTTGGCCATTCTCACCCAGGTTGACATTATATAATACATTATATGAAATTTCTGAATGCATATAAACTTTTGTTTATCTGCCGAGTTGTTCATATAATTTATAAATTAACAGATCTAATCTTAGCAATTTTCAATTTCATTATTTCAATTAAGAAATCTCGTAAGTAAATAGTAATGATATACATCGTGATATGATTAAATTTATATGATTAACATAAAGTGATACTTTTTTATAATTTAAGTAGTAATAAAGAGGACAATTATATTTTGGTAATTTAAAAGTATATTAGCAGTCTTTAGGTTCTTGAATTTTCCAATGCTTGACATTTTTTTAATTGTTTTAAATATTTTGATATCATTGTGAGTGAATTACTATAAATTGAAAATTAAAGATTTTTTAAATAGGAGCCATCAGATTTTTATATTTTAATACCAGTTATTGGAAGAAACAATATGCAACATTTTTTTTTTTTTTTTCAATTCCAAAAATTAGTTTTCAATATACCTGAGTCTATGTTTCCAAACAATTGTTGAGATTCAATGTCCGACAGCATCGGGGTTAACGGCTTAATGTAAGCTTCTGTTAAAACCTTTAAGTGCCCAAGATATTCCGCTTCTGTTACTAATATTGCATTGCGTGCCTCCACTATTCCATTACTTGGTTCTGCGATGAAACATTTGAAGAAAGAGATTATTTTTTATTTAGTTTTTCTCTGTTTTAATGTAAAATATAATTTTCATTACATAATTAATGTAGCACTCTTCAAACAAAATAGTTTTAGAAAATTATAATTTATCAACCATAATCAATTAATGCTGGCAAAAAAAAAAATAATAATAATCTGTTACATGAAAATAATAAACAAAAAAAAAGTTCTCATATCTATCCTTTTTATTGATAATTATTTTGAAATATGTGTTCTACATTTTATTATTATGGGAGAAATTATATGCATGTGTATATAATTGAAAAATGGTCATTAAATTGCCTATTTTTCCTTGTAGTACAATATAACATAAATGGAATCTCATTAACAACTTCAGCTAATTTCACTTGATTTATTTTTCTTCTTGTGAACATGTCACTATTTTTGAAGTTGAGTAGCCATCTCAGCTGTCTGTTGTTGACAGTATTATGTCAAATTGAGCAAGTATGATCTAATGTTATATGAATAAAAATTTGTAACCTACGCTAGACCAATTGAGGGGAGTCACGTGCTTTAAAAGAGCGCTAAGTCCACTATTATTCTGCGGGAAACATCTGTTCAAACTGTTCTGTAAAGTTAGTGAAATATGACATAATGCTCTTTACCTCCAAGGTACAGAGATATTGAATTATTTTTTAAACAATGAGTTATTCACCATTAATCCTATTCAAAAGCTTCTTTTTTTTTTTTTTCTTCCCACGTTTTTTAAATTAATTAGTTTTCCTTATTTCTCCCCTTATAGTTTTCCTTTCCCCTTGTATAAATAACTCCATAATACAATAATAACTAGTAATGAATAAACTATGATTTTTGGTTTTTAATTTAGAACAAATTATTTGTTAGTCAATATACATATTCTTTTTTCAAGAAAAGTTTAAGGAAAAAAAGCTTAACTTCTGAGTTCAGTGATTTTTAATGCAGTTCTAAATATACCAATATAAATATGACTTTAAGCAACAAAATTTAAATCAGTAAAGGTGAATAAAATAATGAAAACTAATTACTCAATTAAGATTTATTTAAATAATATTAATAAAATCTTACCTTGTTTCACTTCTTCACTATCCTCATAAAAAATACTTTTCCCAACTTTTCTCATAATCTTATAGCACCTTGACAAATAGATACCTGTAACCTTCTAAAACATATCACTTAAAACAAGACCATTAAAAACATGTATATATATATATATATATATATATATATTTATAACAATTATAGGGCTGAGGCAGTGTGTAAATGCTATACCTACTGTGGTCTTATCTAGTTTTGTATAGTCAGATTTTTTGTTCACTAAGCAGTGTTGAGTATTTCATTACTTGGCAGTTTTCCAAATGCCTGGAAAATACGTGTCAATTTAATATTATCCTTTATTTAAAAATAAGTTTGAAGTTATTTGCTTGAAATGAGTTTGGTGAAGGGCCAGACTCTGACCTTTAAGATGTAGAAAAGTTGAAGTGGGGTCAGTCAGGCCCTGCGTGTAAAGTTAATCAATAGATGGCAACTTCTGCTGTCCCCTTTTATGAGGACTGCATTGAAGTTTCATTTGTGTATGATTGGGTATTGATAAGAAATCATCTTTGATTAGTTATCAATAATTTTTTATAAACAGAATAAAAACAATAGGTGATTGATTCTTTCTATGATTTTTTTTTTCTTTGAAAGATTTTCCTCTGTCTTTAATCTAATTTTGTTGTTTGTTTTAAAAAAAAAAAAGTTGAAATTTTATATTTTATGCTTAATTCATCTCTTATGTAACATGATATTATAATTTAATATACTTCAGTTTAAAACTATTTATTCAGTATAAATGTATAAATAAGACATTGGAAAAATCTATTTACTTTTGATTACTAAACAATTCATTTTATTTGAATAACATTAATAATTATATCTCTAAGTAATAAGTGTAGTTGAAAACAATTGCTACATTTATTTTTAAATAAGCACAGTTGTCATCTATTTTAACAACCCAGATTTAGAATTTTAAGAACTAGAAAGAAATCGTGTAATTTGATGTTTTATACATCTCTATTGTTATATATTTGATGTGTTGATTTGTTATATCTCTCCGCTATTAATTATTTTTATTTATAATTCTTCAGCATTTTTTTATGATATAGTATTTTGTGACAGATTTTTTGTGCATTTTATGTTATTAACACCTGAAGTAAAATGGGGGGAAAAAAAAAACTCACTTTAGTTTACTGTTTTCTCAATTTTTAATTTAATTTACTTCAAAATTAGTAAATTTCTAAGGAAATAAGTTAATAACCGAATTAAAAAGTATTTCTACGACACAAGTGTTGGACAGTTGCATCTGATTAGTAAATATTAAATTTAATTATGTTTATTTTAAAAAAAAAAATTAATTTTTAGTTATGAATAAATCAGTTCTCATGTTTGATATAAACTTGCATAATTGTTTGCATTTCCTCCTGTTCATATTTTCAATTATTAAACAAAGTCATGATGTTTATAACAATCTTAAGTAAGGGATGTTATAGATATAATTAAACATTTTATTTATGAAATATTGGCCCATGATTGGTATGTGCTGTGATGAATTAGAAGTAAATACTGTGCACTGAAGAATCTGTCAAAGTTTGTTACCTACCCTGCAATGTGGAGGTTATCCTGCTGATTCTGTTGAACCATGCCAGTGATAAGATTGTATCTCTCACTTAGTTTCCCCACCCACACTCCACATTATTTATGCTCTCACATAAATTGTTTTGTTTCCACACAATGGCTCAACTTTTTCATAACTGCTTCCCTTTTGAGTCTTTTTACAATCATTAATTTTCTTAACTGAAATATTTTTTGAAAGTCTTTATAATTCTGGAGCATATTTTAATTTTAAAATTTTCAAAGTAAGAATAATATAATATTTAATTTACTTTAAAATATTTGTTGTTTATATTTTTTTAAAATCTGAAATCAATAAACCAATAATCAGGCAAATATAGGATTTTATATTTGCTTTGTACAATATAGCATAAAATATATACTTTACATAAAGTAAATTTTCTAAACAGGATTTTAGTTCATGGATTTCGAATTTTTAAAAATCTGAAATTAAAATGCTTTCTCATATTTTTACAATAACACTGTATTTAGACAGATCTTTTTATTTTTGCATCATACAGTATAGTATAAAACATATTTTAATTTATGAAGATTTCAAAACAGTTTAGTTTTTGAATGTTAATAGAAGAAAAAAATCGTCATATTAATAATTAACAATAATGATACATAAATTTATGAAAATAATTTTTTATTTATTTAAATCACCTAAAAGGACTATTTATTTAAGATCTATTTAATATTTGTTCTTGCATACAAGTGATTTTACAGGGAAAATTCAAAATATATTTTTACAAAACAATAGAAGGAATAAACTTTTAAAAGCAAGACAAAAATTGAGATTACCCTTCCTTGTCCCTTGTCTTTCAAAATCACTGTTCTATTAATGGTAGTTTAAGTCCATGTTTAAGTAGTATAAACACAAACATAATCATAATAAAAAAAGTATTTATAGTGCTGTATTAAAAAAAAACAAATAAATAAAATACAGTGATCACTGATATTGATAAAAGAAATTTATAAATGGATAAAAATGAAGTTGCAACATTACTATTACCATTTAAACACTACATTGATAATACTTTATTTTTATTAAGATATTACACACACACTTACCTATAATAACTATGATTTTTCACATTTTATAAGAAATAAGCATATTTTGGTTTGTATACACATTTTTAATTTTTTGTATTAATTATGTTTATAAAGGTAGCAGAATTGACTGGACATACTGCGAGGGTCCTCCAACTAGCCATGTCTCCTGATGGAAGTACAGTTCTTTCAGCGGGTGCTGACGAGACTCTAAGGCTCTGGAAATGTTTTGCACCGAATCCAAATAAGAAGAAGGAAGGAGTTGAAGCTAAAGTAGCTGCTGACAGTATTTTCAAAAGAGGAATTCGATAAAAATTATTATAAAAATGTATTATATACTTTTGAGTAGTTTGAATGCTTTCTTTTTATGTTTCAGCCTATTTCAATTACTTCCTTGATGATTTAATATTATTTCTGGTTTATATTTTTTTAAATGTTCTAATTTTAGCTAATATTTATTTGCATTGTTTTACAAAAAATGTATTTGGTGTCTCCTGATTCATTTTCTGTGACATTTGTAAAACTAATATTTTTTTCACTTTTAATTTATTTTTCTTTAGCCTACAATAAATGATAAGTGAAGAAAAAAATGGACTTAACTATCTGTGAAACAGTTCTGTGATTTGTCCATTGACCTACTTTTTTATTGTAGAGACTTGTGAGTTGACTTGATACTTTGTGACTTATATAACTGTAAGAAAAACATTTTTATATGACCGGCGGAAATTTGTTTGTAATATGTGACTTTGTGTATCATGGAAGCAAGACTGTTAAAATTAATAAAGTTTTATACATATCTGTTTTTCTTGTATCATTATTTTCAATACCTATTGGAATTTTAATTTATCCTGTCCTGACCTATGTCTGATATGATTTTGGAAAAGGTGATCTTTCATTAATGCTTTTAAGTTTCCTTAATATTATCTACCATATAGCTTATATTCAAGACTATTTGGCTGATTTAGTACAAACCAAAGTATGCCCTAGCACGTTCATTTTGTGGCAAAAGTTTTAATGTTACTGAAAAATGGTAGATGCTGGAAATTTTTTTTCCAGTTGCAATAAAACTGAATTAAAAGTATCTTTATTCACGATATGACAGATGTGTATTGTCATTTGGCACCTTTGTCAACTCAGTTTTGAACCAACCATTGAGCTTATGTGAATGGAATGAGGAAATATTAAAAATATATCTCTTTACACACTTATCCATAGCAATAATTCAGTTTATCCAAAAATATCAACGTCATATTTATTCACTTGATCTGGTTTAAACAAATTTATTACCGTTTTGCAAAATTAACATTTTATAAACATCCCTGCGGGTATCTTTTTGTTGTTTCTTTAACTTCAGTAAGATTCAAACCATGAATGCTAAGAATTTATTTTATTTTTTTGTATTTTAATTTAATTTTTGATAAGTAGATTTGGTCACAAGCTTATTTTTACAACTTATAAATGAATCATAGTGTTAAAAACTGATTTGTGTGAGTTATTCCTTTAGTAACACGTACCAGATGTTCATAGGTCATTCCAATCATACAAATCAGTGTCTTGAGAAAATATCTTACTTTCTTTTTCTGGTAATTTGTATTGGTTATGCTAACAATATTATTTTTGGTATTTCTTTTAATATTTCACATGTATGTAACAAAAGGCCAATTGACAATATTATTATATATTAATACAATTTGAAACTTTTACTGGAATATATTAAAAACAGTAGAATACTGCAAGGTAATTTTTAAGTCTTTTTAAGCTCTAGATGTGTTTTACTGGTATCCAAACCCCTAATTGCTATACCGGAAAAGGTTATTAGTCATCTCGTCAATTTGTGATTAACTGAATTTTGGTCTGCAGATTAGGCACAAACTGTAAGATGATACCATTTAATATGTTAAGTTGATACTATAGAACCTCAACAAATAATTTCTACAGGTAGGACTCAATTGCTATTCAAGGTTTCAAGTTGAGAACCAATCACGCTATAAAATTGTGGTTTTCAGGTAAAACTGCATTGCCCTATTAACATTCGAATGCACAGTAGAATGATCTAGACTGCAGTGCATAAAGGTTTAGGAAATAAAGTAATAAAAATTATATAGTGTTTAATATTCATGTTTAAATTTTACTTATAGAGCCATTCTTACAGATCACCCTTAAGGATCCATTAATCCATAAGGGAAAGTACTATAATAGGCTGAAAACATGTTTGGATATTACAAATCATGATGCTGATTATTCAATCCACTTTAGTTCATCAAATGCATTACCTTTAATACTTGTAACTATAGACTACGCAATTAAAAAATATAGGTTACATCATTAGTTGTTTCTAGTTAAAATAGAAACTTGATGAGTATTATTGACTTATCTTTTTCCAAAGAATACAAATAAATTTAGAAAATAAATAAAATTTAATCTAATAATATATCGAAAAGACAATACTCAAATTTTTTTTATTTTTTTAAACCAGAAAATAAATATTTTATGAGCTATATGATTGTATATATGTATATGTATGTGTATATATATAGTTGCTTGATACATTAAATTTGTAACATTCAAGGAATCAATTTACATTTTTGGCAAATTAATTATTGAACTAATATACTGAAAATGACAGACATCATTTCAATTAAAAAGCAGAATAACAATGACTTCAATATTAGTCCAAAGAAGTCGCGATTGTTTCAGGATTTCGTTCGTATCTTCGTAGAGCAATGAATCAGATGCAATCCACATCCAATCCTGGGTAGAATTAATTTAGTTATAAATGATGTTGTATACAGAATAAGGCAAATATTCAGCTACAAATGCTTGGATTTTCTCTTTTCGAGTCACCGGTGTGTAGCGTGGCAGTGGGAATGTTCTTGTGACTCCATCCCCAATACTTCTCAGTAATACTGAAAGATCTTCCTGGAAATTAAACATAAATTAATCTTATTATTATTAATATTAAATTTAATAGAAACATCAAAAAAATCCATTGCTCAATTTCCGTTGAAGGGACATGGTCTACTTTATTGATTTTTAATCGCACTGTTTGTAGGTATATTGAGGTTTATAGTAGTTAGCCATTTTCCGTGGTCTTAATTTTGGTTTTTGATACTGAAATTCTAATTACATGAGCTTCTTAGTTACCCTCGTAAGCCTCTGTATCCATGGTTGTGAAAGATAATAACTACAATACCACAGATGCACTAGAATAGAAGCAAATGTCCTTTTAAAGTATATTTCACCTCCAATCTGATTATAAATGGAAAAATGTATGAATTACATTACATATCTGATTCCCTGAGTATAATTAATCCTGGAACACTACCCATGTTTATCAATATGGGAACATTATCCTGCACCCCACAAAAAGTATGTCTATTATAGAATAATGTAAATAAAGAAATTCAATTTGATCATGAAGGACAAAAAAAGATTTTCATCAGGAAGGAAAAATTTTGTTCTGGTGCTCTGAGAAAATAAACTTGCACTTTTTGCATTTGATCCACAGAATAACATTCATGCAGTTATTTATATAATTCAGTTATGTCTTCTTTTTTATAAATCAAAAGTATTTTGGAAGAGATTTTTAAATCTAAATCTAAATAAATTATAATTGAATTTGGCAGTTAAAAAATTAAAGGTCTTGCCTGAACAAGTCAAAGGTCACATCAAAGTGATTCAATGGAACTACTGAAGAGGCCAAACCTCCAGAAATTGAAGCCTATTTGAAATTAAACTAATATTCAACCTTGGGGTACACCTGTACCCCACGTAGTGTTTTGAGGGTTAAAATTATTACTATAAAAATATAAAAAATAATAAATATTTATTGTTACAAGTTAAATGCCATAACCTCAATCTGCCAACCTTGATGGTCTGTTAAGGGACTGATTAATATTTTTTATTTATGTTTTAAATTCTATCAAATCAGAATAAATGTTTCTACCTGTTGAGACCCATATTCCCTCAATGAGGTTATTTTTAGCTCAAAATAATTTTCCCCATAGGAAGCTTTCTGTTCTTCATTCAAGTTTTGCCAAAGATTTCTTGCTTCATCCAACATGTCTTTACGATCATACCATGCACCTGAAATAATTTTAAATAATTTATGACAGAAAAAATGTTTTGAACAAACAAAAATATAACAGAAGGCTTTCTCTTTAATTAAATCAGAAGTGTTAGAAAAGAAAAATGTTTAACCTTTAAAAATCAATTTATCCACAGCATGTAAAAGGAATAATAAATTGGTTGAAAAATATATGTAGTAGATATTAATTTATCATAAGGTCAGTTATTTTCTAAGGTTACGTCACCATATCAGCCAGTCGTATCTCATGTCTGTCAGTTTCAAGGGTGCCATTAATAAAATATGAGTGAATACAATAACAATTTATCATTAATAAATCAATAATTTGAACAGGACTTTAAATTAATGCTACTACAAAACATTCACATTTCAAACAATACAACCAGATATGCATATAGTCGACAATTTTTGAAAGTTGCATTCAATAAATATGTTGTAATATACCTGTAGTAGTAGATCCCGCTTCTATGACCACAACGTCAACTCCCCACTTGGCCATTGACAGGCGAAGAGCATCTGAGAATGCGGATATAGCTGCTGTAACTGTGGCCAGTGGTGCTCTAGGACCGGTCGGGATTCGGCCATGGATACTGGTCAGGTTCACTATTCTTCCTACAAATACAAATTAGAATCCATTATTTTTGAGTTAGTAATTATTATTAAAAGAACATTACAAATTATATTGAGAGGGAAAAAACAGAATTCAAAAAGTTATTTCTTAAAGATATGTTCTGATTTATTAATTGTTTATATTTTTTATAAATTTATTCATCCCACTATCTCTAGAGGGTTCACTTGCAATGGAGAACAAAAAGTTAGGAGAAAAATTTTATTTATTGATCAAATAAAAATAACTAAATGTATCAATGCTTGCTTGCATATAACAGTAACAACAGATTCTGTCACCACATTTAGAATGCATTTTGGAATATGCAAACATAAACCAGAAACCAGAAAAGTGTGTAAATTAAAGAATTATGCCTGGAAATGTGAAATTCATAGAGTAGCTATGATTTAATAAGAGGTAAGTTTATATTGGCATTTGAGATGTACGATAATCCATTAATAAATTTTATCACAATTTTAAATTGAAGACAGAATTTTATGTTCATATGTTTTGATTAATAAGTTAAGGCAGGTTTAAATATAATTTTGTGCAAGTTATCTTTTTCTTAAGATATGTGCAGAGCTTTAGACTAAAAAATTAGGAAGTTTATAATATCTTCATTTAAGTAAATTAAGATCTACTTTCTTTAATTAGTTTGAAAGTTAGCCTTTTGTTTATGAATAGTGCAAGGTGTTATAAATACTTAAATCTAATACAAGCCAATTTCTTACAGTATTTTGAAAATAATAAATCTTCAAAGTTTATATCTCAACAGCAATAGTTTGATTGATTTAAGTGTTAAGGGAATGGAAAAGGAAAAAGAGGGATTTATATATATATATATATATATATATATATATATATATATATATATATATATATATATATATATATTGTTTAGTGCATCTCTTTCCTAAAATTGAAATTCCAAAAGACCTTCAGAGAGACCTATGGTTTGGATTTCGCAGAACAATCTCGAACAGAAAAAGCAGCTTTCTAGAAGACTTACGTGCTAATATGTAGCAATGTTGGCTGATAATATTACTCTGGATTCTCTGGGCATTATCCACCATCACCTGTATGGTAAATAACTGAGTAGATATTAATTTTTATTTATCTTTACCCTTTTATTAATCTTTTTTTCTTAACCTTATTTTGGACTTTGTTTGTCCGAACTTAAAATTTTAACATTGGATTATTTTTTTAATTTTTGATCATTCTGAATTTTATTTAATTTTTTTGAAATTGTGAAGGATCACGAACAGTATGGGATGGATAAGAATGTAATAGAAGGATTTAAATTAGCAAAAGGGAAAAACAGATGTACTATAATTTAGTGATGGTAATAGCAATTGAATTGTGATAAATAGTTATAATGAAATAAAAAAAAAAAAAGTGTTATATCATAATTACCTAGACTGCTAACCCGTTGTGGATATTTTTTATTTGCCCAAAGACCGAAATGAAAGATCATTTTGGCGATTGAGCTGACGAATTTACCCACAATGTGTTGTGGGCGTTTTGCATTTGCTCAGAAGACCGAAGTGAAAGATTATTTCGACGATTGAGCAAACATATTAATCCACAATGCGTTGAGGGCATTTCATTTCGGACAATGACCGAATTGGAATAACCAAAACGCGTTGTGGGTATTTTGGTTTATCCACGTTGCGTTGTGGGTAAAAATTTTGGTTAGTGGCCGAATTCGGTGATTGAGTGTAACAAATATATATATATATATATATATATATATATATATATATATATATATATATATATATATATATATATATATATATATATATATGTGTGTGTGTTACACTCAATATATATATTCATTCTTCATCATTTATTTATTGAAGTAAATAAAATAAATAATTACCTTTGGTCTTTCTGATCAATGGCAGTAAGGCTGATGTGAAACATATAGTTCCAACAAGATTAATATCTATCATACGCTTAAATGCAGTCATCGGAACCCATTCAGCTTCGCCAAATGCAGTCCATGATGCAGCATTAACAACAGCCCAAATTCCATCTAGGAAGCATTAGTAAAATTAAACTTTCATAATTTACCAGCTTAGTGATAATTATTAAGTTCAATAAATGAAATACAGTTCCCAGCATATTGTTATGATAAATTAATAAATAAAAACAAAATTAATAATAAATATTAAAAAAAACTTATTTAACTGTTATCATAAATACATAATTAGTTTTTCTTAGAACATTTGTGAATACTTTAAGTTAAATTAATACATTAAAATGCATGGGCATTGATAAATATTTGATAAGTAATATATATAAGTATATGTTGATTGTTTATTCTCACTTGGTGCACTCTGGTAAATGAGTTTGACAGCTTCAGTTATATGTTCTTGACTGCTGATGTCCAAGTCAAATATTTGTAATCTTCCTGAACATTCCTCTTTAAGTTTTGATTTGGATTCTTCATTGCGTGAAAAACCAGCTAATACTGTCACACCCTGTGGAAAATAAACAGTTATTTTTAGAATCTGCTTTAAGTATTTTTTTCTAGATTTTGGTTTTCTTTCCTTAGTTGGGTATCACACAGACAATGCCAATTATCTGAATAGATTGAAATTACAAAATTAAATAGATTTGTCAACCAAAATAAAAATACATTAGTTTTATAGACAGCCTAGACCCATGTCAATGCGATGTATAAAACATATTAATAAAATAAATATTTTAACCGATCATTAAAAATAATTTAAATAAATAATTTACATTGAAAGTTTAAAGTTTTTAATGGAACTAAAGATATCAATGAGAATAAAACTACCATAAGATAAAATAATGTGTATTTTTTAAATAAGAAATCCAGAATTTGAAGTATACTAGCAGGTTTTTAAATTATTCATTATATTATATCTTATTTATTATCACCTAAGCACAATACTATTGTACATATTACATGATCTATTTTATTTTTTTCTACCAGTGGTTGGGAGAATACAATAATGCCTGATGTTATAAAAAAAAAAAAATAATAATATAGATTCAAGAATGAAAAATAAATGCATTTAAGGTAAAAAACAACTTATTTCCTTCTTTTTTTTTGGAGGTGATAATTGGTATGCATTAGAAAATATCTGAATAAATCTTTATTTTTAAAAAGATTCCATTTTAAATACTTATATTTTTTATTCAGTAAAACCATTGAAATTCAAGCACCAAAAAATTTTAACCAATATTTATTTAATCAGCCTTCAAGCAAAAAAAAAAAATAACTTCATAAGAAATTTTGTAAGAAAAGAAACCATACCAAATCGTCAAGATGTTTTGCTATGGAGTATCCAATCCTTGATTCACAGCCTGTGACAATGACAATCTTTCCTGCACATGATACCTAAATGAAAAAATAATAAATGGCTGATTTTATTATAATGAACTAAAAGAGATTTCTGTAACCCTTGAATAAAAAATAACTTTGTTAAGTCTCTAAACAAAAAAAAAAAAAAGAAGTCCATTAATACATTTCAAATTAAAATATCTTGTAACATATTCTAACTCATTCATTTAACCAAAATTGTTTTGCTAATTTCGAAAAGAAAACTTTGAATTTTCTGATCAAAATGTAGTAGGACAGATAATAAAAATAATTAATAGATACTTGTTTTATTTGTGATAATAAAACTGACAGGATGTCACAAAGAAAATTTGAAATATAAATGTTTTTACTTATCACAGTTAAGGAAAATTTATAAAAAACAAAGTCAAATTTTTTACAATTGGAAAATATTTAAACCTTTAAATATTATTTCCAATATATTTCTACAATTTTGTATTAAATATGTACATATAATGTCACATTTTAATAAGGCAGAAAATCAATTAATAAATTATTTGCAGCTTATAGAATTAAAATGTTATATTATATTTTAAGATATTCATTCCATTAGTTTATTAACTCATAAAATCTATTAGTGTTTTGCTCTTAATTTAAACAATTTTTTTTAGAAATTAAATTTATTTTAAAAAACAAACTTATTTCCAGAGATAGTATGAGTTGGATATTTGCCAATTTTAGAAATCAAGAATTTCTTGCCTATATAAAGTTATATTCTATTGATAAAATTTCAGCTTCAAAAGGGAGGGGAGAGCACTCCTTAATCTGATTTAGTTAAACCCATTATTAATAAATGTGAATGTTTATAAAAACAAAACAAAATAGCATACTTGTCAGTTGATGAAAATACTAAGCTCCTTGATTCACTGAGTGAAACTGAAACATTCTCACCCACTAAAAATACCATATTTAGGGCCAGTCATAACTAAGCTTAATTGATTATTAAGAACAATAATACACACAATGTAAGCTCCATTTTTAATGCTGTTAGCGCTAACGCAAGAAGAAAATTAAGGAAGAAAGCATATATATCAACTAAAAGGCACAGATTTAACCTTCAGTGTGTGGTAGAAGAGAGTAAGGGCAAGTGTGAGTGCTATGCTCGGTATAAATACGGAGACGAGTGTCAGACGAGCTACGCCTAAAAATCCAAGAATGGTGCTAAGAAGAACCGAGAATGCGTGAGAGAATACTAGTGGGAGGAGACACCTGTCAACCAGATCCCATGGTATCTCTTCATCCCTCTGGCCACCGGGCTGTTTCATAGCGGCCACTACTCTGCCAAGATATATATAGCTTTAGCATGGCACACTTACCCACTCCCCCACACAAACCCCACCCTACATACTAAGCTTGTCAAATTTTCCCTCTTTCAATTTAAAATTAACTTATATACGTTGATATTCATTATATACATATATTTAAAAAAAAATAATCAACATCTTCTAAAAAATAGTTTTTAACATTAAATATGTATTAGGGAAATAAATATAAAATAAATTGATTATAAGGAATTTTTAACAGTATAAGAAGCCATGCAGAAAATAAAAAATATTCAATATATTTTTGTTTTTATATTTTTCATTATTAAAGATGATATTGTAAAAAAATATCCTTGACAAAATTAAATTATAGTGATCAATAATTCTATTAAATATTTTTTTATTTCAGTGATATTTCATTATTCAAATTTTTTAATTATTTATTTTTAATTTACCAATTTATGTTCCGATATTTTGTTCATTTAAAAAGCAATATATTTTGCTTTCTTTATTTCCACTGGTGCCTTTTATTAACAAATAGAAAATACTGAACAAGATAATTATATTTACACTCTAATCTGGTGATGTGGATTTTTCCATATTTTTTCAGAAACAATTTTATAATGTTTGATTTTATGATCTTTCTTCCTGATATGGAGGGGAATTTATAGCGGTTATTTTCATGGGAGAGTATAGATTTGGAAAATTTATGAAAGTGACCAGATAATGATTACCTTTTTTTAAACTAAGTAACGTTAATAATGTTAAATAAGCCATATACAAATAAAAAATAAATATATAATAATGGAAGCATAACTTCACCACTGCCTTCAATTTAACTTTGGTACATTTCATTTACTAATTATATCTTAATTTAGTCAAACTCGAAAGAACCTTACAAGGTAACTCTTCTTCCATTGAACATAGAATAGAGTAGAATCGATAAACTGAGGAGGAAGCTTGGCCCCAGCGCATTCAACTCATCCCCATTCCAATATGCCTTTCCTCCTGCACTAGTCGTAGACATTCCCAGTTCTAAGTTGCCTTGTTGTTGTGAAACTAGTAAGTTTTGGGTGTTAAGACGTCTTTTATTGTATGCATTCATCTGACATACCTTGCTGCGTCCCATTTCGCTGTAATATCAAAAGAAAAATGAAAAGGCAGTTTCTTCTCCCATTATACTTAACCATTAAGCTAATTAATTCTCTATTTCATTAAAATGTTTCAATATAACCATGGAAATTTTAAAACATAAGTTGAAAAAACATGTTTTTAATTTAAAAATAAACAACAAAAAAACATGGAAATCTATTTGAGATCACTTTTAAACAATAGCTGAATTAGTAAACAATGAGAAAGAAAAATTAATAAATACAATTAAACCTCTTTAATAATTCAGCAATTTTTAAAGAAGGAGAGGAAAAAGAAAAAATGATTTTTCATTTTTATTTTGTTATATCAAAGTAGATAACTTGCTGAAAATTTCTAACCTAGTAAAATAGATTTTTTTAAAAGAGTAAGTGCTCGATAATAATTTCAAACACATTACGTACCTCGTGAATTGATGCAAGTAATCATAGGGGAGGGATAATGATCTTATTCTAATTTTCATTCATAAGGCATAAAGCTATTAAAATGAACTACTATTTCCAATAACTCAGATTAAAAACATCTTTTTGTTTCTTGGACACTTTTCCACACCGAGACACTTTTATTTTAAATATTTAGAACAAAATTCTCCTGAGAAAAAATTATAATAAGGAGTACTACATTGTCACTTAAAGACTAAAAGTACTTATAAACATAATAAGTGATGTCTCAGAGCATGATGGAATTTTTTACCAAACAAGCCAGGGAAAAACATAAATGAAATAAGTGATTATATTGTTCTATAAGATACTGCTAGCTCAGGTGTGATGCGAGACATCTTCGAATGCATATCAAGTGAAGAAAATAATAATAACGAAAATGACACCAAAAGAATATTGGGAATTAAAAAAAAAAAAAATTTATGAAGGTTTCTTCATTGTGAAAAAATCAAACATAATGCTGATTGTAAAGGATGTGTGGAAGCTATTTAAAAAAACATGGAAGGGAACCAAAAAGGACTCATTGGAATTAAAGTCAAGATAATTAATTAATTAAATTAACTTTTAATTCCAAAAATGGTCCAAAAATAATAAAATTGTTTTATTTAGAGGTCAGTACTAATAAAATTGTTTTATTTAGAGGTCAGTACTAATAAAATTGTTTTATTTAGAGGTCAGTACTAATAACACTATTTATCTGTGCAAACTATATTAAATGTGTAAACTGCATATCATTATATTTATATAACGTGGTAAAATAATTAAGCATATTTATAATATTATTATATATATTATAATTTTTTTAAAATTAGGGGAGTAAAAAAAAAATATTATTTTTTTTTAATTATTATTATTTATATATTATAAATTATTTATAATAATTTAAAGCTATTTTAACTAAGCAATAATAAATTAAAGCAATTTCTTACTTCTCTTAAAAAAATAACCTTTAATAAATATTCTGAGCTATCTGGTATACAGAAATAAATTTATATGATGTTAATTATAAAAGGGCTTATTTGTGAACTAAAGATTCACCAATGATTTTTTTTTAAATTATTAAAATGTAATAAATATTAAAAACTGATTAAAGTATGGGCAACCCTTGAAGAAATTATCAAACTGAGTCAACTTTTACAACTAATCATTACTATAAAATATGCAGTGAGGTAAGTTAAAATAATTATTTGCTATTGACTATAAAAAAATTACAAAACTATATTTAATATATTTTTAATACAAATACACATTTTTTCTAGCTAACAAAAATAAAATGGTTTATATCAGTACATTATAAACAAAGATTTAATTTTTATTATAAAATACTAACAACATATTGAAAAATATAATGTAGCAACTTTTTTTATTTTGTTATTTTTTAAGCTTTTCTCATTGGTTCCATTCCTACCCTTCTCTGTGTGTTTAAGTAATGAACATTGTTCATAAATTATCACTTTATAATACATGTAATTAACACTAGATTTACAGGACCGATCAATTTGACAGAATTCAGTTTTCATTCTTAAAAGTAGCCAAAATTATAAATATTATTATTCATAGCACGTTATAATGATTTATTTTTAAAAATCTGCACCATTGGTCTAGGGTGTAGTGGTTATTCTAGACCATCATTACCATACCAAGAGTTGATGTGGTCAGCAATCAAGCTCAACTACTGGGTTTTTCCATAATCCCATTTAATTAGTCAGGTTAGCACTTTGAAGGAGATCATCAGAATTTGATAGCAAATTATAACCTAAAAGTGTTGGCTATAACCTGTGTATTAATGTTTTTTATTAACACAGTAACTTTGGTACTTTCAAGTTAAAGGTTTCACTTGTCTAGCTTGTCTTCATTTAATATATGAGGAAGGGAGGAGAAACAAAATTAATACCCATAAATCTAGTGTTAAGAATCAATAATGTTTTGGATTAATTCCTATCTTCTCAAATACTAATCTAAATCAAGTAAGTCTTCTTTAGAAACAACACTCTGGCATCCGACATAAGGACATCTGAAACCGAAAAAGAATTATAATTTAGTAAAACTAAAATAATAAATAGAAAATTGTAATTTAGTCGTTAATTGTATTATCTGTTTTATGTTGTACAAACTAATTTTAATACACAATTTCGGAACTGAAAATGAGCATCTTAAACGATTTATTAAACAAGATCATGTTGATTTACTGTACAGTAAGTGATATTAGCAGTCCAACAGTAGTGACATAGGTATCTAACCAAGCACTGTTACTTTACGCATTATCATTCCGACATCCAGTGATGTGTATTACTACATAGTAAGGATCCAACACACAGTTAAAAAGCCTGTTGGTGATTTGTTCATTTCTTGAATGGCAAGTTGATTGCTGTTTGCTATGAAAAGCTATAATGATGCTAACAATGCTTGATAATGTGAAAAAAAATGCTTTGTGCGTTATCAGCTTAGTTGTAGCTTACCACATAGCTGTCAACTTCTACTCGCTCAAGACTTAAAGAAACTCTGATGGATTAAGGGTCCATCAACAGGGTCTCAGGCTGAGACAGATAATTATTTATTCTGTATTCAGTCATGGATCGACCCTGTGGGATCAGGAGACCCTCCTGGGCCTCACCCAGCCTCTGTAATGTGGGTACCCTTAATTGGGAGAAAAATCTGGCAGTTGAGCGTGATCTCGGCCAAATCACCTCCTTGTACAGCTGTTGGCTTAGAAACAATAAGGTCCTTACCAAGTACTGAAACCATGTTCAACCCCTTTCATGGGTTGTAGTGGTACAGGTTTTTTGTCTTTTTTTCTACAGGGTCCCAGTCTATGGACTAAGGGATCAGGCAGATAACCAAAGTAAAATATATGATAAGAAGTGCATCGTTTGTTGATGGGTAACTAAGGTCTACAAGTGTTACCGACCGTTATGTAGTGTAGCGCAACATAACTTTCTTGAGGCCACAAAAATGGAAGAGAAAATTATAAAGTAAAAATCTATATAGTAAGCAGTCTCTAGTAAAAGTGATGTGATAAGTAGGAGACAGAGAGATCTACTCACTTGAATTGGTTACGATTCCTGATGATGCATGCAATACTCCTTTTATCATAGGTGTGCTTACAATGCTTTGACTGCACTGGTTGAAGGATGGGCTGCTTAGTCCATGGATCAATTGCTGTATGTGCCTCTTCAACAACCCCTAATTCATCTGTATAATAATAATAGCTCACAATTAATAACAAAAATTGGTGACCATATTATTTTTGGACTTATAATTTTAAGAGTATTCAGAAAAGAATTTTTGAAATTATAGTGATAATACTAAAAAACTTTCTTATTAAGCAATTGAAACTTTCAACATTGAAAAAACAAAAAAATAATTTTTGGTTTTAAAAATAGTTAGATTTATGACAATGAAAAAGTAAATTATTATAATATATGAAAAAATAAATGATTCTTTAATGCTCAGGAAGCTTGTTAATAAAAGTACTAATCAACTATCATTTATAGATAAATATTTATTCATAGTAATATTTTATCACATAGAAACTAATTGGTAACATTTACAACCAGTAAATAAGGAGCTCTGAGATATTTCCAACAAAAGTGGATGTTGTCCAGGTTGTTGGAAAAATGAGGATGGACATGTTTCTTAAATGGGAGACAATATACCAACAAAAATATTAACTATAGATTTTCAGGACACATGACAGGGATTTATCACTCTGATCGGCTAACAGAGCATCTGATTTAAGAACCATTTAGAGAATCTAGAATTGGATGAAAGGCACACACCATCTAAATCGGTAGAAACTATTGAAGGAGGCTAAGGTTCGTCACCATGCTATAGTGCCACCAGAATAATAAAATGTTAATTTATAAGTTTCAATCTGTTTATTAAGACAGTAGGAATTCTTTAATACAAATGCCATAGGAAAAACATTTTTATAGCAAACTAAAATTAAATAATCTCTGTTTCATGCTAGAAAATTAAAAATAATACAGTAAATAGGTACCTTGATTTTTTTTATTGTTCACATATTTCTGCAATATGTTAAAAAATTCATCCTTATTTTTATTCTTCTTTTTATTTTCTTTTTCAAGATTTTCTTCAAATACCTACATGAAGAGAAATTAAAATATTAAAAAAATTGACAATGCTATTCTTATATGTAGTTAATAAGACCAACAGATTGTAATAACTTATACATCTCAGTAAACATACATCATATTATTATTTTCAAGAATAGAAGAAAGTGGTACTCAATAATAAGTCATGCCTTAAATTTTGAAGTTTTAAATTTAATTTTAAAGCTCAGCTACTAAAAGTATTGGCCACATTTCAATTGTAAAACGCTTGCTAATTAGAAATGAAAAAGGTAAAACATTATGTATTTTTTGTCGAGTAAAGGAAATTATGGAAAAAAGTAAAATATTTTTAGTAAAAGATACTCTTCAGTTGCATAAAGTTGTTTACAGTAAAACCCTTATTTTTTATCATCAAAAATTATAGCTTTAAACATATATGTAGCAAAAATCATAATGCATCAAATATTTAACAAAAAATATCTGATGTGGACAACACATGACTTCCTTGTACGCCTATTAAACTATAAATCGGTGCCTCAAAAAGTGATCCTGAATTTGGTTACTAGTTTCCGAAGATCGCAGTATCTCAAAAACAACACTCGGCGTCGCGACATCCATCTATTGACACACACACACACACACAAATAGGGAGGAAAAAACCAGTATTTAACACTAAATTTTAACACTTAAAACAAGTAATAAAAATGTTTAATTGGATTGTAAACCAAATTTGCGTTTTTTAATCTTTATTACCGAAACATATTGATTTATGTTTTTAATTTAAATATAATTTTTGATGTAAGCTTATTATGACCTTCAAGTAAATTACCGTTTTCGGCTCACCAATTTTAACTAAAATCCAGTATGTTATTTTAAATCAATATATAAGTTATAAATACCAAATTTGAGAAGTTTTGCAAAGTATTTTAATATAATTTTTGATGGAAATCAATTATGACCTTCAAGTAAAAGTACACACTTCCGCTGATTAAGCAGTGACCAAAAAGAAAGGTTCACAACTAGATTTTACAACAATCCTAAATACAAAATTTCAACTTTCTACGGCTAACCATTTTTGAGTTATGCGAAAATACAAACATACGTACGCACAGATGCCACGACGAAACTAGTCAAAAATGGATTCAGGTGATGGTCAAAATGGATACTTCCGTTGAAATCTTTTTTCGGGATCACAATACTTCCTCTTTACTTCGTACAAAGAAGTAACAAATGATAATTTTATAAAAATGGGTTTGGAGTAATAACAAAGACACCTAAGTCAAATGAAATAATTCAAGGAAAATTTCTAATACTTGTAAAAAAAATAGGAGAGACTGTTGTACATAGGATCACAATCTTACTTTTATTTTAAAAATACAACAATAGAAAGAGTCTCTCCTGATAGCATGTATGTATATATATATATATATATATATATATATATATATATATATATATATATATATAATATATTTTATTGATATGTTTATTGATATGGTATAAGACCATAATATTCCATTAATCACACCCTACTGTACCTAGTATCATTAATGTCATGTGCTGATAGGATAGATAATATATATTAAAAACAATATTTTTATACAGACATTTATATTTTATTGTTTCATAACAAAAATAATAAGATTGTATTGAAGTATAACCTAAATTTTATTTTATGCATACAAGAAGTTACATTATAAAATTTATAACTTAAAATTA
The DNA here is from genome assembly GCA_948150685.1 of Rhaphigaster nebulosa. Classification (NCBI taxonomy): domain Eukaryota; kingdom Metazoa; phylum Arthropoda; class Insecta; order Hemiptera; family Pentatomidae; genus Rhaphigaster; species Rhaphigaster nebulosa. Next base: position 72,788,327 of record OX411310.1, read on the forward strand.
ATAAACAATTTATAAATTAGGCATGTAAATTAAATTTTACTCAAAACTAATTAATTAAATCATATAGCGTTAAAGTTAGAAAAGTATACTTGGAGCAACTGCCTATCAGTTCTAGTCGATCCACTAAATTTGGGTAGCAAATTTGATCACAAAATCGTTCGCAACATGAAATACTTCTTTGGATTCTTTCACAACTTTGCTGCCACATCCAATTCATTCGTAGATTCTATCTGGTATTCAAAATTATATTGAATAAAATAATGTTTCCTACTTCGTGAACTGGTGGCCTATTCTTTTTACGAAATCCTACCAAAATATATTCCCTCTCTTCAAATGTCGCTCTTTCAAAATTGATTTCTTCTTGCTTTTCATTTATTTCCTGATGTCCAAAAGGTCTGAAGCATCTTTAGTAATGTCATATACCTATCATCAGTGGCACAGGACTTTGCTTGGGTGCTTATCCAGGGTGGTTATCCACATTCAACCTCCTCAACATTCTAGGTAATGTTTAAAACTGAAATATGGCATACCAAATTACTCATCAATAAACACTGAATCAGATAGAACATAATTTAAAAAAAAAAATACAATCGTCAACTTACAAAACTGATTACTTTTCAAGGTCAAAAAATTATCTATATTCTACTCAAAAAACAATAGCACATGAACAATCACTATCCTGTTCGTTTACTCTACTGCTTTTTCTTAGCACAGTTCTGTCGCATAGACTACATCCTCTTTCAAAAATCTCAAGTGTGATCCGAGTTACGTTAAGATCAAGATACAACAGTCTCCTTTATATCAACTAATCACTTAGAGGAAATAACATGAGCCTGTGCACAAATAATGCTAAATTTACTAATATACTATAGGATAAAGGGCTGTTTTGATTTATAGAAATAAAACAGTGTTTGCAGAAGGAATTCTACTCATATATCATCAATATACTGGTGATTTTACAAATGAGTTTTGATGTTACGTTTAACGCAATGTGTAATATATTTATACCAGTAGACAAATAAAATAATAGCAATATAGACACACTTAGTAATTTTTCTCAATGATGAAAACATTGTTCTCGACTAATAGGTTTGTTACATGTAAACTTCTAATCACAATTACATTAAATTAAAAAGGAAAACATAATTTTTGTTTATCGAAAATACTAAGTAAACTAATAATTATACCTGCTGAATATTGCAATTCCATGGCTCTTCAATCTGTGATAAGGTACTTTTGCAGTTAGTCAAGCCAGCTTGCTGTATTTTAGTTTGATGATTAATACCATCCATTTCTTTGGCAATGTCAAATAACTTGGAGATTTCAGTAGTTGCTGTTTCATCTGTGGAGAAAAAAAAGGTAATAAATTTTAAGTACTACAACTTTCACCGTATTTATTGGAACTAAATTTAATTGACAAACCCGTAATATTTTCTAATATTAAATCCGAAATACTTTGTAACCTTCTGCTACTTTCATCAAGTAATTTTTTCACTTCTTCCATAGTGAAATCTGTAAGCACATCAACAAATTCAAAATTACCTCTTTTAAGAGCAAGTGGTAGTTCAAAAACGAGTGTTCAATGAAGACCACAAAGAGGCACAAATTAACATAAAGATTGTGAAAACATAAAGTACCAGTTATTTCGTATCAGATTTATCAACTTACTTCAGCACATTTTTGGGACCTTCAGATTCGATCAAAAAAACAAAACAAAAAAAAAACGCTGAATATTAACGTGCCTTTACACATTTTACACATTCCTAGGCAAGTCAAATGTGTAAAGGGGGTAGCTTTGCTTCTCTGTGTTTGTCAGCCAAGACCAAACAAAGGTGGGCAAATGACCTGGTTCTGTTCCTTTCCTTCAAGGTCGGTAAATTATTCTGCCCTTCTAGTTATTCCTCACGGGCTTTTAGTAAGATTTTTTTCATTAGATGGCAACAAAAATCATGCGAAATTTATTAGCTAGTTTATTTGAAAACGGCTGAATGAAACTAATTTTTTTTTTGCTGATTCAATAATGTCACTATAATATAGGAGCCAATAACTATTTTTTATGACAAAATTTAATTTATTAATTCGATTTTTAATTTTTATTTCGCAAACTAACTTTAAAAAAAAAAGTCTAATAGAGCCATGGCAAATCATCTATTTATTAAGGAAACAGCAAAAAAGTATCAATTTTTGAACGTTTACATACCCTAACAGTAAAATAAAATTGATTCGAGGTCATGTAATTTGCCGCAAAATCAGTGGGGAGCTTGACCATCTTTCTACCTGGAGTACCGAGTGTAGGAAATGCACGGCTGAAGCATTGGTGAGACAGTGGTGGTCTGTTTATGAAGAAGCCTGGCCAAAACTCATTTTATCCATTTCATTTTTTTTAGCTCCCCAATTATTTCAAAATGTAATCTATTTAATTAAATTTTATCATCGGTAATCTTACACAGATTACCCGAAGTTTGAGATGAAGTCATGTCTCCATACTCCAATAATATTATTATTATTTATCATTAAAAATAATTTCAATCTGGCAAAGTTATGTATCACAAAAATGAAAAAAAACTATCTGTTATGATAATTCATTAATTAGAAATAACATTTTAAATTATTCAATCAATTGATTATTTTAATAATAAATAAATTAAGAATGCATTAAACGTACTTAATAAATGTGACACAATAGTTTAGTTATACAATTATATAAGTACTTCAAGAAATTACATTGACCTTTTAAAATTCAAGTATTAGAAGGATATTTAATAAACTTGCGGTTCGATTTTGATAAATAAATTAATTTGGGAACTGAGGCGTTGAGTTGCCGTAGGCTGTGGTACAGTTAACATCAGCAGAGTCAGTTTATGTTCCATTGTCTTGTTTAAGTTGAAATTTGTTATTCAAAAACAGAAAAAGAAAAACAGGTAGAACACAAAATTTTGAAAAATGTATTGAGCGGTTCTCATTAATAATTTTGTATAATTTAGTGTAAAAATTGGAGTATCGGGATTAATGATTTGTAAGCGGACTTAGTTTGTAAGTGCTGATTATCTTTTTTACAACTATTACAACAACTATCTCCAATAATATTCTAATTTGATTTATATTCCTTTTGCATTTCAAATCTCACCTTTTATTAGGAGCGAACGATAAAGGAGTTGAAAGTGATGGAAATAATTATTTAAAAAAACACGAGGGTTTCCAAATTCTTTGTCGGGATTTGCTTGAGAAGTATTTTGAGATTTATCCTTAAAATTAATTTTGTCCTAAAAGGCTAAATAATTAAAATGCTATCACTTTTTAAAAATTCTATTAGTGCTACCCCAATTAGTTTTAAACCTTAAAAACAATTAAAAATTATTAGGTATGTATTACTAATTATTTTAATAACTAAATCCTACACATATTTAAATGTTGATATACAACTAGTAGGTATATTCAATCTTAGGGGAAATTAAAAAAAATAATTGTATTTAACAGGAATCCTGTATTTCACATAAAACTTATACAACATATATTGAAAATGGTGGATGAAGGCACATGAAATATTGTTTGTTTCTATTTTAATTACTTAACAATCTATTACTTATAAAACTGATACAAAATATGTATACATCAATATATACAATAACAATATACAATGAAAATTGCTTCTCCTACATCGAATGTTTGTTATGAAATTACCGAACTCCTTCGCACTAATTATAATAAAACTTCGTTTCTCATAAAAATGTGCTTACGCTAATATGTGAAAAATACAATGAAAATAGTTTTTCTTATACTGAATATTTCGTTGTTCAGAGCAGAGCTATCCTATCTCAAAATTTGGCTTTTTCAATTTTTTATCATTTCAGATAGTTCAGAATAATGCGGATTTGATGCAGAAGTAGCGCAGTCTCATATGACTCTACATCCAACAATATTGGACTTGTGCCCGGTGTTTGCTCCAATGGGCTCTAGGAGCCCATAAAAAAAATAGTTTAAAAATAAAAAAAAAGTTTTAAAAGTATCATAAAATGATATGCCTTTCAACACTATAATCTCTAGTAATAAATATATACTTACTGTTTTGTTTTATTTGAAGGACCCGGTTTTATCCTTTTGACTGACGTAATATGAGTGAAGATTTTGTCGAAAATCTATTATTTTCACTAATTTTTGTCACAAAATAAAAACACCCACCAACACAAGATACGAACTGTTTAATTACAAAAATCTTAACAGAAGAATTTAGTATGTGTCGATAGAAATGTTTGATTCGATTAAGAACTCCACCAACTTTCTTTTATCACTTTTAAAAGTTTTGGCTGTACATGCCATCCTCAGGTACATTATATGTTGGAGCTGAAAGTTCTCTATTGTACGGATTTATTCATACCTTTTGTGTAAGATTGGAATTTTATCGATAAAGTATTGTTTGAATAGAAAAAACATTTTTTTTGTCGTGTCAACATTTAATAATAATTACGCGAAAAGTTCAAATTCATAAGATTTGGGGAAAATTACGATATTTCGGAAATATACAAATTACAATATTTAATATAGTTGGAGAATCCGGTGAAAAAAAAATAAAAAAAAAATAGAGAAATTTTAGATTTCGCCACTTTCAATAAATGTTTGTATCAAGTCCCTGGTGCATATGTATTACAACCATAAATGTTTCTCCCGACTAGTACCAGCTCCTTTCCTTCCAGCTAAGCGCTCCCCACCCTCCAACCCTTTCGTGAATTTTTTTTATTTTACTGATTAGACGATTTTAACAATGTTTTTTTCTTTAATTTTTTTTTAACCAAAATAATCTACAAATCTATCCCTAACGCTGTATACGATTTTGTTTGTTTAGTTCAAATTCTGAAGCTCTTTTTTTTTAAATATTTAAATATTGTTATTACCCTTATTTGACATACTACAATCATCAAACATAGTTATTGGCAATTCTATGTTAATAAGGAATAAGTTGCAATTTACAGAACGAAAATGGTTCATTCCGTTTCAAAGACGTGGTGGCCATAAAATGAGCCTAAAGGTGAGGTTTAGTCTAAAATAAAGAAACAGTATATATAAACATACTTGGTATCAATATAACTTCATTAATTTTGATGGCTCATTTATTGGTGAGCGTATAAAATTTACTAACTCACTGTTACACTTCGAGGGAGAAATGGTTGCAACTGAATTCTAAAGAAATGGCAGAAAGGTAAGGAATAGGCGCGCGCTCAGAAGCAACTTAGGAACAGTCTGGGGTTAGGAAGAGTTATCCCAGCAAGACGTAGAGATACCTTGAATATCAGATTTAATGGTGAGTGGGAAGATGGGGAGCCGCCAGCTGGAATATGATAGTATTACTAGATAAAAAGGGGTTATTGGAGCCATTATTTTAAATTAAGGACTGATTATTCAGAAGTAACTTTCTCATTAAAATACGTTTAAATCTATGCCTACCACAAAAGACTTTCTCCTTCTTGGTTGATGGATTACCAATTTCATCAATCGGTCACATTATCTTTGGCGATTTATTTATTTTAAACCTGTAGTATGTTTTTTTGGCCATCTCTGAGTCGACACATATTCATGGTATGTGACCTTATGGTCTTGTCTATAGATTTTACCAAGTACTTTGTCACGTCTGTTGACCATCTTTATGCCTACCACAAAAGACTTTCTCCTTGGTTGATGGATTACTAATTTCATCAATCGGTCACATTATCTTTGGCCATTTATTTCTTTTAAACCTGTAGTATTTTTTTTGGCCATCTCTGAGTCGACACATATTCATGGTATGTGACCTTATGGTCTTGTCTATATATTTTACCAAGTACGCTGTCACGTCTGTTGACCATCTTTATAATTACGAATATTCCAGAGCCTAAATCTAAATCATCCTAATCAGGGGACATATCTCCCCTCTTCCGAAATGTACGAAAAAATATAATTTTCTTACCCACCAACATAAGATTTGTATTTTTAGTAATAATTTTGATAATTTTAACAAAATTTTTTTATCAAATTTTCATGCTTATCCTTAAATCTTACGCCAAATTTGGGGATTGTAGACATTTAGGTGATTATTTGCCTCCTTATTAAATCTATCCCTCCCTCCGAAAATTCTGCGTAGGCCCCTGCTAAATGGCTACACCATGGCTTAAAATATTTTATCCTTCATTACATCATTTTAATATTGAACGATATGTATATGTACACATTATCTTAGAGTTTGTTGAACCATTATGTATCACTTTTCTTACAAGTTTCCAAAAAATATTCTTTCATGGTACTAAAAATGCTTCTTATACTAGCAGCCACTTTGTCATAAGTTATTAATCACACATAAACAAGAGATAGAAGCTAATTTAAAATTATTGCTAGCGTCTTGGAGTCCTGTAGCCATTTAAAACTCAGGATGTTTGTAGTGGCTCCAGTTGACAATTCTGAAATCATCTAATTGTCACATTAAGCTTCTTAATATATTTTAAATACTATTTCACCATACTGAATTATATGCGGAACAATTTCATTGGTATTTTCCTTAAAAGCTGTTGAACTTCGCATGGATTTGCATCTTGTTATATTTTGCAATTTTTTTTTTTACTTTCTCCAACTATCAGATATCTGCTTTGCAGTTCACGCAAAATTTTTCGGTAAAAGTATATTACGTTCTATTTTTTTTTTTTTTTTTTGTATCCCTAACATGCTGAATATATGTACTCACGACATGACATAGATTTTCGTTTGTATTATATTAAAATTGCAAGTGACAGCAGAAAATATTGATGATTCTTGTATTTGTTGATCGTGCGCAACGTCAATAGTTATACAAACCTGTCTTTATATGATATTTATTTAAGGGAGAAGATGCCAAGTCTTAGTGTTGATACAGGTGCTTCTTACGCATTTGGTATAAATATTACTTGCCAAAGATTTCTCTGTCACTTCACACATTGTGCATAATGAAGATCATCGTCGCAGTTCTTTGCCTTGCCCTCATCCATGGATCCGTGGCCCAATCCAAACTGGACACGTTCGTGAGCACCGTTAACAGTGGTAAGAAAACGTATTAATATAATAATTTATATTACAATTAGAACGTCTTCTAATCCGTCGAGTTCCTTACATATAATCAAGCGAATCAAGTTTTCATATCGAAATTATTCCCATGTAATATCTTATTTAAACAAATTAATTCATTAAAAAAAATGTTTACGCTTAAAAAATTACAAGGATTATTTAAAAATATACCAATTTTGATTTTATTATTATTATTTTTAAACAATAAAATAATAATGGTGAGAGTATTGTTGACTGTATATATACATACATATATATATATATATATATATATATATATATATATATATATATATATATATATATATACTATGTGTGTGCGTGTGTATATATGTATGTATGTAAGCTTGATTGGGGGTGTGGTCAATGAAGAAACACACAAATAAGAAAAAAACATATTATATCGTGTTCCGACATTTCGGCCTAAAATTTAGGCCATCATCTGGATAGAGTGGGGTTTAGTCAAGCGCCAACTGGCGAAAACGTCTACGCAGAATATAAGAATTTTTTTCTTGTTTGTGTTTCTTCATTAATCACAGCCCCAACTAAGCTTCTCCTATATATAAAATAATAAACTTATTTTAAGAAAGCTAGAAAATTCTTTGGTAAGAGAGGAGCCTGATTCGTGTAAGAATATTTATATTACTAATTCTGAAATAACCTTGGGGTAAATCCATGATTGATTAATAGCAAAACCGTACTATCTGAATGGTAGTCTAATATAATAGTTAAAAACTTTAAATCCTTCCGTTGTTTTATTTATTTTTAAAACAGTGCTTCAGATATGCTCTCTATGAAATTTGAAGCTGATTTAGGATTATTTGACGGTATAAATCAAGAACTTACAACTCGAGGGTCAGATTAGTGCGCTTTGAGTCCTGACAATTTCAGCATTATTGCGGGACACACTTTAATAATAGACTGATTTTCAATTAAATTCTGCAAATGGATCAGATGACTCAGTATGAAATGATGGATAATTTAATAATTTTGATAACTTAAAAATCTATTTCAATGCTGCTTAAAAAAGTTTAATTAAAAATAAAGAAAAGCCATTATACACTGAAAACTTGAATTTTGATCAAAACTGTCAGTTTATTTTAATTGATATTCAGTAATTTGAAAAAAACAACAACAATAAAAGGACAATTTAGTGGGAGCACTGTATCCATTTAACTGCATCGACCTATAAATAAGTGTTGGAATTCTGTCCAGGTCTTCCGCTGTCACATGCCGCGTTGTGCTGATTGTTAATTATTTCGCAAGTTCCTTTCATAATTTTTTTTTCAGTATTGAAACTAGTTGTTTGAACAATCTATGAAATATTTTTGGTAAACTTCTCTTGAGATTCTTTAAAATATTAAAACAAAAACATGTTTTCTCGCGGGCCGCAAATTAGAATCACCCGGTCCAAATCGTTGGTGTTCCTCGGGGTTTAACGTCTTAATGTTCACCAAATAGGGCAGTAAGGAAGGGCTATCGTATAGGTTATCGTACCAACCTATTATAGCCAGAATGAGTAGATTTAGCTAGTCATCTACTATACTACTATACCTGGATTGTCTACGAAGAAAAATTCAACCAATTCTGCGAAGCCGGGTACAAATCGGAACCTTACATAAAAGCTTATGGCTCGAGAATCCTGAGGCGCTGTCATAACATGCTCTCAAGGTCTTAATCTTTCAGGCTCACCAATTTAAAGCATATTATATTCATCAAATATAAAGACAACTTTTCAAGAATGTAAATATTGTTTACATGATGTAGATAACAGAATAAGTTGAAGATGTACAAGTGTATGTACATACCCATAAAAAGTGCGTTTATTCTTAATACTAACGTATAAATATATATGTTTTCTTCTCAAAACAAAGCACCATTTTAAGGCTGCAACATGCTCTGAATAGATTGTACATAATATATATATATATTTCATGATAACTATTTTTTCTTTCAGTATACAGTAGCTACAAGTCCGGAGAGATGGTGAGGACCGCCCGAAGCTACGTCAGGACCGGAATCGACAGCTTAGAGCTGCTCAAGAGCTTTGTCAGCCTCCCTTCGCTGCCATCTCTTCCATCGCTGCCATCTCTTCCATCGCTACCATCCCCTCCCTCAACTGGTTCTGGTAGAAGCTCCATCCCATCTCCACCATCTCTTCCTTCTCTCCCATCTCTCCCATCTCTCCCGTCTCGACCATCTCTACCATCTCCTCCATCATTCCGAGGACCAGCCCCAAAATGGCCCTGGGTACATCAAGGTTGATTAGTTAAGTAAAAGAAGTATCTTTCAATACAATAAGTTCAAAAGGTTAATAAAATTCATATAAATATGACCAGTATTTTTATTTTTGTTCCTTTAAATAATATCCTGTGAAACTCCAGCATATTCTGCTTTAGTACTTATAACCTTTAGTATATATAAATATAGAATTGGTAAACTAATACTTGATAAATATTTCATCATTCATGGTTTATCGTGTCTATTAGTAAAGCAAATATAACGGTGAAATGGACAGTTGAAACTAAATCTTCAAGGAATAAGAAGTTATGAGAAGGCTTCGCAGAATTCGAATGGTTCAGGTACCAAAATGATTGCAATATAATCAACAGTAAAACCAGTCATAATTTATTAGGTTACTATGGCATTGTGTGTGTTGTATGGGATTAATGGGGTTAGGAAGTTGTGCAACCAAATATTTTTATTTTTGGGGATATTTAAAGTAGCGTTTGGTACGTGTTATTAAGGGACAACTACAAATAGTTTAGTTAATTTCAAGTAGTTACACCATGCACAACGACAAGAACCAACATTTAAATCTTACATACACGTGAAAACGTGCAGCACATTTTACTCTTCCACTCAAAATCGTTCCAATTCACTAGGCCCATACCTTTCATATTTCCTATTACCTAACAGTAAGGTAGGCTAAAAAGGCAATGACCAAGGAATATCATGGTTGATCGAAAAACGGGAAAATCATACCCTGAAACATCTAAATCGCTTGGTGCGCCAAAAGTAGTGTTGCAAATGTCGAATAAAAATAAATAAATGGAACAATGAACAGAAAAGACAATAAACTTTCGCTGTATCTACTTAAATTTGATCATAAGCAACAATAGATTTTTAACAAACCAGTGGTTTCCGTAGTCTGGGCCAATCTCATGCATTCCTTGTCAAGATGAGTATCTGGCTGGTGGTTGTGAGGGCCGGATCTGGGGGTGAGGGACAAAGGGGAAGAATTTATAAGGCGGCAAATTTCTAACGAAATTTTATTTTTAGGTTAAAACTAAAAAAATTTGCTTCCCTTTTTTGATTGTTTTGACCTTAATTCAGTCAGTAAAATAAGTTCATAGTATGAGATGATGATATTAGTAGAGGGAAAACAGGCGAGCTGGTGCACTCCTGTGCGCGCCCACGTGACCAGTCACGTGACCTATGGCGGGAAATTTAAATTTGAATTTTTGCCTCGACCTAACCTTAACTGCCACGTGGTCTTGTCTCGACCCTACCTTAACCACCACGTGGTCTCACCTCGACCTAACCTTAACTATTAGGCCACGCCCCTTTTTAGTCATGTGACCGTTAGGCCCCGCCCCTTTTACCCTTATCGCTCTCCAACCAGCCAATCATATTGCTTCACCCTGATTACTCCCACCCTAGGCCGCCATTTTGTTTACAATGACGTGGTCAGCATCCACGCTTAACCACCAGGTTTATCCCCTCCACCAATTGAAGGGCCAGATACCCACTTTATAGTATGTAACCTCCCCTACGGTTATATAATCATAACCTATACGATGAAGGATCAGGTATCCACTTTATAGTCTATAACCTCCCCTACGGTTACATAATCATAACCTATACGATGAAGGGTCAGGTATCCACTTTTTGTCTGTAACCTCCCCTACGGTTATATAATCATAACCTATACGACGAAGGGTCAGGTATCCACTTTATAGTATGTAACTTCCCCTACGGTTATTTAATCATAACCTATATGATGAAGGGTTAGGTACCCTCTTCATACTCTGTAACCTTCCCAAAGGTTACATAACCTTTACATTGTTTTCGTGTTTGTGCAACCTTCTCAATGTTTACATAACCTTTACAATATTTAACTTTACCAACATGTAAACAGGTTGGATCATGTATAGACAAGTTGGATGATGCCTAGGTGAAATATAAATATGGACTTTGAACTGTTTATCTCTAAAACAAAAATAAATAGTAGGGCTTCTTAATCCTATAACAATTGTTGGACTTTGAACTGTTTATCTCTAACATATAAATAAATAGTAGAGTTGCTTAATCCTATAACTGCTTTTGGACTTTGCACTCTTAATCTCCAACCATTCTTATCTCGCTGAAACATAAACAAAACAACTTTTCAATGTACTACGTATTTTTAATAGTTGATAGTATAAATAATAGTCTTAAAAGGATTAACTTGTCAATGTTCTACGTATTTTTATTCTCCGATAGTTAAATAATTGTCTTAAAAGGATTAACTTTTAATCCATTAAGTTCCTATCGAACTTTTAATCTCTAAAATATATTAACAAATCGAAACGATGGTATCACGCTGGCCAAAGAGGTTGCACCTTTTAGTTAATCCTTCCGCTAAAAAGTAAACAAATTTAGCTGTCGCAATAATGCTCTATCTCTCAATCCTTCCTTTAAAAGTAAACAATGGACTTTGAACTGCTAATCCTCTATCATTACTCATCTCGCTGAAACATAAACAAAACAACTTTTTAATCTTATATGTATTTTTATTCTCTAGTATAAACTATGTTTTATTCTCTAAGTATGTAGAAGTATCATTCAACAGGATCCAAAGAATGAACGGATTATCATCGAAGCATAAGAAGACATAAAGCAGAGGTGAAGGCCAATCAACTAATCTGCTATCTGCATCGACAATAGATAGTCAAGCACACTGTGCCCACTCTGGGATATATGAGATCTTCGAACTATCGTCGACAGGCTGAGGACTGGACGTGCACCAGGTTTAGATGCTATTAATTGACTCAGCAATACTTAACAATAGTATTCCCTATATTGAAGATCGGCTTTTAACGATTTTCAATGACTGCTTAAATAGGGAATACTTTCCGAAAATGTGGAAAATTGCTGACGTCAGACTTAAATATAAAACAGAATTAAAAATAAAAATAAAAATATAATAAATAAAAAATACAATAAAAAATATATAAAAATTGAATAAATAAAAATTAAATACATATTAAAAAAAGAAAATTAATTAAAAAAATAAATTAAATAAAAATAAAATAAAATACAAACAATAAAATTAAATGAAATGTAATTAAAAAATAAAAATAAAATTAAATAAAAATAAATAAAATTAATAAAAAATTAATTAAATAAAAATAAAACATTATTAAAAATAAAATAAAAATAAATAAAAAATTAATTAAAAAATAAAATAAAATATAAATTAAATAAAACTCAAAATTAAATATAAAAAATTTATAAAATTAATTCAAAATAAAATAAAAATAAATACAAAGTTTTTAAAAAAATTGAAATTGATTAAAAAATAATTAAAAAATATATAAAATTAAATAAATATAAATAAAATAAATATTAAATAAAATAAAAATTAAATAAAATAAAAATGAAATAAAAAACAAAATAAAAAATATATAAAATTAAACAAATATTAAATAAAAATAAAAGTAAAATAAAATAAATATTAAATAAAAACAATATTAAAAAGTAAAAAACCAAAAAAATTAATAAAATATATATTATATAAAAAATAAATTAAATTAGATAAGAACATAATAAAATGATTATAAAATTAAATAAAATATAATTTAAAAAAATTAAATTAAATAAAAATAAAATTAAAACAAAAATGAAGTAAAATAAAAATTAAATAAAAAGAAAAATTTTAATTAAAAAATAAAAAAATGTAATACACAATAAAGTAAAAATAAAAATTAAATAAAATAAAAATAAAATAAACAAAATAAAATTAAATAAAAATAAAATAAAATTAAATTAAAATAAATTAAATAAACAAAAATAAAATAAAATAAATAAATAATAAAATATAAATTAAATAAAAAATTTAAATGAAATAATATATAATATAAAATGTCTGATGTATATAGAACTTTTTAAATATTTAGAACTTAAGTATTTAATAAGAAATTATTTAATATAGAGAAATAAATCCTCTTATGATTTGCTTGGATAAATATATTGAGGGTCGCAAACTGCATTACTAAACTATTGCTTAATTAGTAAGAACTATTTAGTTGTCTGAATAAAATAAGCTTTCCACGCCTGCTGATAAAACTGAAAACAAAATTAAATGAGCTTTCGATTGTTTACAGAATCTTTCGTTGTACAATTGTTCTCCAACACACACTCAGCCATCGACAAAGGCTGGAAGCAAGTACAATATTTGTAGAGTATGTTTATAAGGGCCCAAAGAGAGTGACCTTCGACCAAACAAGGATTCCATTATTCTGCCTTATTGCTCCATAGAAGGGTGACATCACGATTGACACAAGTGCTCCATAGGCTGGATATAAAAAGGAAATTCTTCGAGGGTAAGTCCAGTTCGGTTTTTCCTACCAAAATGAAACTCTACATCGCTGTCCTTTGCATCGTCCTCATCCAGGGAGTCCATGTCAACTGCCAGAGCAGCTACCTGGACTCCGCCATGAGCACTCTCAACAGTGGTAAGAATCATCTTCCTTTGAATCTTTATTTTATTTTTCTGTTGAACAAAGTTGGCTATAATTTTCGAGAGGGTACTACATTGCATAATGAAATTGATTTCATAATTAAAATTCATTATAAATGCACAATTTAGGTGATTCGTATATACGATAAGACTTCTCTGTGAGGGATGTGATGCTTTAAGGATTATTATTAAGGATTGCAGCATAATACTTATTTTAGTTTCAGAATTGATGAGTGGTTGACTATATTGATTTATAATAATTATTTAATGTTGAGGATCAGTCAGCGTTATCTTGCAATCGACCTTTCGGCCTATGTGTGAGATATACAGGACTTCAGCAGTGTCTATCAACTAATTTGTCACAGTCTAGTTTCGATAGGGTTATAAAAGAATCTTTTCAGGTTCTTATACACCTTTAACTACTTTGTCCCATTACCATTTAGTAGTGATTTATAAATGGATATATTGTCTGAATAGCATATTTATGATTCGTATTATGCTAAATCTTCTAAGATTGTATGTATCCCTTAACAGCATGGAATCGTTCCAAACAAACATCTCAATCCAAACAATGTCTCTACAAACTTTTTATACTTTAATTTCACATTAGGAGAAGGTTGACAAGTCAGTTTGCTCCACGAAAATATTTCAGGCTGAGTATAAGGTGTGTCTGTATAATGTAAGATGTATAAGATAAAAAACAAAACACACCACTATTTTTACAATTAAACATTTAAAAATATTTTCTATTTGTTTCAAAGGTTTCTTTTTTATTTGCTTTTATCACGAAAACTTCAGGAAGCTTAGGTAATAAAAAAAACACCTTTCTTCTTCTAACATTCTCCATTCAATCAGTTCGATGTTTCGGACTGAAATGTGCATTTATCTACAAATTTTGATTTAATTAAAAGTTTATTTTCGAACAAAACGTGAGAATTCTTTCACAACAAGATGTGATCAACACCATTAAGAGACTGTTTAATAATAAAAATATTCTGATTTACGTAAAATTAAAATATTGTCACAACTTTTGCTCCTATTGTTTCATTTTAATCCGTATCATTTCTAAATAGGTATCTTTTGACCCAACTAACATTAATCATACTTATAATTCTTATGATAGCTTTACAATACTTTTAGTGATAATGGGTCAGTAATAAATCACTAATAATGAGTTTTTTAACTGCCTCACGTATTTCGAAGGATTCTGACACGGTGATGCCTTCATGAAAGGTGAGATGACCGGAAGGTAGCCGAACCATACCAACTTTCATGGGGATATCTTTATAGTAACACCAATATTTTTTATAAAAATGTGTAATGCAGTTAGTAGCTCAGTCCATGTTGCCAAAGAGGAATTGTTTTGAACGTAGGATGTTTTATATTTTCGATTCGCTCATCACAAATTCGAACTGGCACTATACAGAACTTCAAGTGAACGCTTCTTTGTTCCAAGCGGAAGATCTAATTGCGTCTTCCAGATCATTACTAGTTTTATGACCACTTATGACTTTACCAATTTTCTAACACAAAAATATCATGTCCTAGCTTACCAACAGTACCGCAGCGGAACTCTGCTAAGGAATCTCCTGCAGATCGCAAGGGAATACATCAACTCCGGCGTGATCAGACTAAACCAGCTGCAGAACTTCATCAGCTCCTTGCAGGTTCCACGGATAACTTCGGTCCCGCAGACCACAGTCCCGGGCAGGATCTGGCAACAGTGGTCAGGTCGCTAAATTCTTTATGTACAGCAAAATAAAATAAATTGATTCTAAGTATATTGTATGCATTTTGATACGAAAAGCCTAATACCTAATGCTTGCCTTTATTCCTTTGATATCATAAATCCTTCTTATTTTAAAAATGGTTTAATGTATATTTCGTCTGGTACATGATTATTTCTCCTGGTTTTATTTCTTACATACTGATTCATTTCTAAATTTTAGGAAATTTATTATCTTCATCGGGAGAGGTAATGGTAATACTCACTTATATCACAGGGTATATGCTTGGACTATAGTTATAACGATAGCAATGGACATTATTATTTTTTTATACTTTTGAGATAAAGTGAGGAACTTATGCGATATTCATTTTACAACCATTTCTGAATGGTTAGTAGCTAGAACTATTAGTGCATTAGGCTTAGTGTAGTAGGTATGTTGAAAAACTACATACTTTTCTGATCGTAGAACTGGAACTTCCTTTTGATAATCTGCTTTTCTCTTATGAAAATTGTAGTAGCATAGGCCTCATGCAAATTTTACTTAGTTGTATCTTATTGCGATTCAAGCCAGATGAAATCTTTCAATGCAATAACCCACACAACGCCATTTTTTTTAGTTTTATCGTTGTACTGATCAAACCATAATATACCATGTAGGTACTTAGTTATCATTCGAAATATGGTTAATTTAAATTGAGAAATAACTTACGATATGATTTGATGATTAATGAAAACGCCACGGTAGTAGCATTTTACACAGCCAAAAAATCTGAATGTTTACAATTTGATACGCGATGGGTTAAAAAAAAATTGATTTAAATTTGTATAAAAAACTAATAATAAATCAATTTAATTTAACAAAGTGTAACAATCAACAATGTCAATTTCTGATAATTTAAATAAGTTTCCTATTTACTTTTAAATATTTCTATTTCGAATTTTACACTGGTTTTTCTTGCAGTAAGCATTAGAAAATTAATATAAACTATAAAAAAATAAATCAACACAACGATGTTGAAATTCGATTCATCCCTTCTTAAAATATGAGTTCTAAATCGTAGATAATATAATAATGATTTTATATATATATATATATATATATATATATATATATATATATATATATATATATATATATATATATATATATATATCCTGTGATATGATAGTAAAACAAATATAAAGAATAACAAAAAAAAATGGACTCCAATTGTGTTCTTCTGGATAGCACGGATTGATGGACTTTGACTGATCCATTGTTCCACTCTTCCAGAAGATTAATCCAGTCAATGAACAAGCAGCAGAGTTCTTAAGTTTTTTAGAAGACATAAACACTATTATTTCTGTATTTATTTGATGCAAAGTTTTTTAATGCATTCCCTGCTGATTCCTTCTCATATTGACGTTCTTTGGTTTACAAATCTAGACAAGGATTTGTTCTGATCTTTGAAGATAGTGGAACGGAGAAGAATGATGAATGAGAACTAAGATGACTGAGAAGGAATGTTTAAAATTGTTAAAACGTTGATTCGTCGAGACCATTCTACTTTAACTGACTCGTAACTGTACCCAACGAAAAAAGACTTTTAATCACACTTAGGTCTCTTATGTTATGTCTATATGAAAATATAGACATAACTCATAATGTCTCCAAAAAGTGGGAGCAGTAGTGGTATGCCCTGAGGCTCTTTACCACGTTCTCGCTACTTTTTTTTTGTTTTGATCCAAGTAACGCCCTTGCGTCCACGTGGTCCCAAGTTACCGTAGTCTATTTAGCTGGATCAAAACTGATTAATGTAGATTATTTTAGTATTTATTACAATTTCCTACACTTACAACTTGCTAATGAGCTGCAATTTATGGTGAACATATAAAGTATATGAAACATATAAAAAAGTTTCCGCAATGATGTTTGTATTAATTTCATTACCATTCATTCCCATGCATAAGACTGATCCAGTACAAAAGCTGTGTTTGTATTGTTTATTTGAAAGGAGCGAGCAGGAATAACCTTCGAAGAGGAACGTATCATATGTATTGTTCCAGATAATGCATATGTTTGCTCGATCAAACATTACTCTCATTGACACAAGTGTGCTGTGTTGCTAACACCTGCTGGCTATATAATTGTTCCTATTGCCAGGTGTCGTTCAGTACTGCATCTGAGAATGAAGCTCTACGTCGCTATCTTGTGCATCGTCCTTCTCCAGGGAGTCCATGTCAACTGCCAGAGCAGTAAATTGGACTCTGCTGTGAAATCTCTCAACAGTGGTAAGAAACTTTAAATGGATACCATCTTGAATCGAATTTAAAATTTGTTAGAAAGAAAGACTTTACTAATTTGCTAAGAACGCAGTTCTTCTATTATTAATGTTAGAATGATTTCAAATACTGATATATATTAAGATATTATTTGTTGATTCCAAAATAAAGTCTGAAGTTTCTCAAATACTAGTAAATAACTAGCCAGTTAACGTTTCGCCAATTCAGGCCTGTAGCTCTCTCTAAGAACGGAGTGGGGAGCAATGAAGGTGAGTGAGCGGCTTTGATCCGATCTCTGAAATGAATGGTAAAGCCAATCTCTATAATGAGTGTACAGAGCATGAGTAGGTCCTAGCGAAATTTAGCTAACGATATTGGAAGAATAATCATCGGAACCCTGCTGAAGGACAACATTTATTTCAAATACAAAATGAAAATCAATGAAGAAATCACTTTTATTCATTGTTCGTGAATAAAAATAATAGTTTTATTCATTATTCTCAATTTTGAAAATAATTAAGGTTTAATTTTGTTCATTTGTTTTTCGCGAATTATTTATAAATAAATTGTTTTTTCATATAGGCATAGACACTTAACCTATTAAAAATGTTTGTTCTAATTCTTTTTTCGTTGTTTGCGAATAAGAAAAATATAAAAAATGTTTTAAATTAAATGTACTCGTTTATTAAATCAAATATTTAAACATTATCAAGATTAATGAATTACCTAACATGAATCCACTGAATGCCTCTGAATAAGCACTTAGGAATAAATCAAATGTAATTCACTATTCAAAATCAAAGAATACGAATTAATGAAAAAAAAGTTACCCACGTAGGTAAATAACAGGGGCCGATCCAGAGCGGCAAGGAGGGCGAGGGACAAGGACCCTCCTCCCAAAGAAAAATTAAATAAATGACTGATACCCTAAAGTTGTCCGCGAGATCTGGTAATATGAAAATTAAATAACAGAATTATAAAATTCAGAAGAATGCGGCTTACATGGTAGAACGTAACACCTAACTTTTTGATAGCGGGACCCCACGTTAAATAAACATTTAATAAATGAGTAGTAAAATACAAATGAATTACTAATAATTGATTGATGTTGCTTGATTGACTGTGATATTATTATGATGAAATAAATAATCAGGATGCAGCCAACAAAGTATAACTTTTATTGTACAATCCGACGTTTCGGGTCAATGATGTGAACCATCATCAGGACTATTTTAGTTCGAAGTAGTGACAGCAAAAAAACATAATTATATATATATATATATATATATATATATATATATATATATATATATATACTTTGTTGACTGCATCCTGTTTATTTATTTCATCCAAATTACTAATGCATATTTAAGGTTGCCCGCGGTGCTCCATGTCATGAATAAAAGACTTAAAATTGCCATACCCCCGAAATTTCTCGGCAGTCCCCCGCCCTAACAAAGAGGGCTCCACATATCGTATCTTCCAGGTCTCCACAAGGCTGGATCCTCGATAATATAATATTTTGAATAAAAAATAAAACCTTTTTCGTACCGAATAAATTATTATTCGATTAATGCCTGAATGTTAATTAAATGTATTCTGTTGAAGGGTAAGTTGATTTCAACAGGTACAATGGACATAAATAATTAGGATAACCACGCATTTCAATAAGGAAATTTTTACTGACGCTGATAAAAACAGATAAAATAAAAATGAATAAATAAATTCCATCTGTTAATACCTGATTTATTTGAGCTAAATAAACAAAAGGTTTGGTAAACCCGGAGGCTCGACGTCGAAAATGCCTTTAATTAAATTATTTAATTTTAAAAAAATAATATTTTAATTTTTTTTTTAATTACACGAATTTATTAACGTGTTACCACTTGTTAATGAAATGTAAAGAAAACGAAAGTAGTTATATGCATATACTTTACATATTTATTTTTTATCTATAAGGCATAAGTTGAGTTTGGGGGTTTCGTTATGCATCGTGGTGTGAGCTGCCCGAAATCCGTTTAGATGGTCTGTGGTTTGACTGAGTATTTTTCAACTAAAGTACTAGAAGTCTGTTATAGTATTTGATTAACTTCATAACGCTATTCTGGCACATCAAGAAAAGATATATTTTCTTTTTGTCATTACTATTCGTTAACTAGTGCATTTGTTTACCCATTACGGTAGGGAAAGCTGCCACTGTTTTCACAGGTCGAGTCCTAAACACTTCCCCCTTAAAGTTTTTCAACTCGTCATTATTCAACAAACGAGCCAACGTTTCTAAAGACGAACGAGGAAATAAAATGGTTTAAATTCACATGTTTCAAATGGTTTCACGAACTGTGAGCATCCTTACCAAAAGTGGAGAAATTTGTTTTGACAGATAGTTAGTCACATTTTAAAATAAAATAACCAGTAATCAAAACGTTTTATGCATTTTAATGTAAATACATTTCGAGTAGAAATTATAGGAAGAAAAACATTAAGAGATCTTTCTTTTAAAAACATTCAGGTAACTATTGTTGGTATAGAACAGAGCTGCTTGTATAAATTTAGTAGACATTTTAAACTTCAGTTTACTATTTAAAAGTTCGAATTTGGCTCAAGGGGACGATATTTGGGCACCTCCCCTTACTTGAGGCGATTGCGCCAGTCATGACAAACTGTTCATCAAAGTTTTATAAAAAAACATGAAAAATTACATTGTATGATATCGATTTACTTTCATCATGGTTATAATTTTTTTTATAACCATAATAAAAGTAAATCAATAAATTTAATGTATTTGTAAAACTATAATGTAGTTTTTAGCATGAGGCGTGGGAGGTATACTATGCAGCATAACAAACTATCCAATACGAGTTAAGCCTATTTTAATGACCATGATTCTTAAAGTTACATGAAATTTAAAGTTACATGTGTTTATTGTTGCAGTTTACCAACAGTACCGCAGCGGAACCCTGTTGAGGAACATTATCCAGAAAGCAAGACAATATGTGACATCCGCCATCACCAAACTGGTCCAGCTCCAGAACCTTATCGACAAGATCCCGTCGCTGTCGCTGCCTTCCCTTCCATCGCTTCCATCTCTTCCATCACTTCCCCAGACCACACAGTCTCCTCCAGCAAGAGGCAGGACCTGGCAACAATGGTCTGGTTAGAAAAATGAGGTTGACGATCGACGACAATGGAAATGAAAGCTATCATCTCAATCATAGATAAATCCTTTTCAAAATAAAAATAGATTACTGAATGGTTACTTATTCACATGTTTGTTTTTTACTCCTTGTACTGTAATATTTTTCTTTTCAATAAATGCAATTTTAAAACGATCTGGTGTCATTCTCATGAGATTTGTCAAATCAGTTCAGTAGTCTCGGAGAAAAGCCGCGTAGTGCGGACGGATGGATTTTTTTTTATTCGATGTTTGGATTCTACTTATCTTGAGGATTGATGTTAGCTATGCCTTAAACAGGGCTGAAGCCTGCTCAGCACGGTGATTAAATTTTCCAACGATATCAATAGGAATCTCCAACCTTACCTAAAAGTAAAGTACCTAATATGATTCAGTGTAGTATCCATGTGATTAAACCTGATTAAGATCATTTGCTGATGTTTCATGGTATTCTCAAAAAGGTTAAGGGTTGATAGTGAATTACACAAACGACTCAAAGAGAGGTAGACAATTAACAAAAAAAGTGACATCCGCCAAGTTTTACTGAATATTAATTTGTTTTGTTCACAATCAGTAGAATACTTTAAATACTAGTTTATATCATTTCTTCTGCCACTCCCGCCTCTGATAAAAACCTCGAAGTCATCTTTGATCAACTTCTGCATTGGAATAACCATATCTCCAAAATCATCGAAATCCTTAAACAATTCTTAATTTTCTGTGCCACCGAACATGCCAATTTCTAGTATCTGCCCTTTTCTCTCCTACATTGACTACGGTCGCATAATGTCTGAATTGTTCCATTAGATTGACCTTCGGAGTTCCTAGGCACTCTCATGTCTTCTTCAGATGGTATGCCGCGCTTTACTCTCTTTTTCGATGGCAATACTTACAAGGTGTTTATCTGTTTTAATCCTCTAGAAACAAAAAGTCCCTCTGTATTCTTAATTTACGTACATTACATTCCTCTGTCACCTCATTGAATACCAGAACCCATCCTAACAAATTGTGTATTACCTCCCCTTTTACCTCCTTTTGAACCGGGACTTTTAACGAATCATTCAATATCCGTATTTGTGGAATTCTTTACCCATCTTCCATAGTCTCCTCAAATGGCAACTAATTTCTACACCTACTTCTTCTTTAATCTATCGCCAAATCCTTATTTCGTGGTAGGGTAATGGACTAGTTTTTAATGATCAATAGCTATGTAATTAAAGTAAAGCTATGATACTACTGCAAAGTATCTGTGATAATTCTGTACAACATAATTATCACGCTGACGATCGATCTAAGGGACTCGGACCTTACGCCATATTGCTATCTTCCATGTTTTGGGCTTCTACATTCGAAGGTTTTCTTGAAGTCCTGCAAAGCCGTCTTCTTAATAATAATATGTTAGTGTCATCGTCGTCCCGGAGGGATTCTAGAGGAACGAGAAGAATTGCTCAGATCTGCAAGACTTCATGTACATAGTCTTGTTCTGTCGCTGCGTGATGGTTTGATTGCTTGAGGGAGAAGCGTACCTCATGATATCCAGAACTATTTGATTATATATAGTTGTTATCGCTTCCCACATGAAAGCAAATTCATGGCTTAGGCTATGTTAGTTCCGAGATAGAGTCGAACCTTCTAACAATGTTAGTAGGTACCATATATAATCATGGTGCTTATGTTCTTGTAAGTGGGGATTCCCTTTGGCGTAAATATTTATGTTGATTTTCCTATTTACTTTTATAAAATGCGTATTTTTAAATGAAGCCGGTAGAAGAAAAGTGCAAGAAAATGAGCGAAATTCGTGTCATCAACGAACTCATGAACTACAGTATTTTATTCCAGACAAATCTCATTCAAAGAAGTATTTTTATTATAAAACAATTACCATTAATTATTTTATTTTCAATTGTCCCTTTATTTTTACTAAAATATGAATTTAAATATTTAAGTAAAACGATGAAACAATAAAATGAACTGTGTGCGATTAAGATAGCGGAAGAAGTTTTTTGGAACTTCTTTATAAATCCGAGTACCACACATTTAAAGTGTGTTTTAATCAATATTTTTTCAACGTAGGTAATTGTATTGATATTATTATTGTGTTTTTTCATACTTTTTAACTAATTCTGTGGTGTTTGAGTAAAGGGGTACAAGTCTTTTTTTTTTTTTTTTTTTTACACTAGATATGCCATATTTTGTTAGTTTATAATTCACTTAATCTTTGATAAAACGGATATAAATCAATGAAACAGTGTTCATATTCCGTGATTAATCTCTATATTAATACTTAATACTTGACTAATATCTAATACCTTTTCTCAAAGGTAAAGCTCATTATAAACAAACAAAATATGACTAGATCCCATTATCACAATAAATGATTTATACCCCAAACATTACAGAATTTAATATACTAATCTCTGAGTATGACTCAGTCCCTATGTACTTTATATTTGAACAAAAAATCTGATCCTTTCGTATGAAATTGAATACGAATTAGGGTTACATTAAAATGAAGAAATTGTTTAAGAAGAAGACATTTTAGTTGGTTTATCAACCCGAATGCAAAGGCTGTGAGATAGGCAGGTAGGATGGTAAAGAAGTGTATTGGTCAAAAATATATAAATGTGGTTATAATTTTATCACCATAAAAATAAATGATCAATGTATTATGCTAATAAAATGAATGATCAAAGTTCCGTTTCTTACTGACTCCTAATTCTTTAATAAATTAAATGTATTGCAATTTAGAATAAATACATTGTTTCAATCTTTAATTTGTTATTTAGCATCTGAAAACAACAAATATTTGATTTTATAGATTGTATATATTTTTTCTTTATCGGACAAGGATTGGAAATCGTTCCTATCCCATCAACCTTGCCATAAGCGCCAACCAATCTATTGCGGGTCTATTGTTGTTGTTGAGGCCGTTAATTCTAGCCAAATTGACATCGACGAAGTTGGGCTGATTCACAGGAACGGGAATTATGATTGGTCGGACCCCGAATCCTCCTCCAAATCCACAACGTGCCAGCTCAGACAACTCTTCATCAGTTAAAGCTCCTTTTGCTGTTCCTTCCCTGGTTGGTGGAGCTAAGTCATCTGCAATGGCTTCCTTGGTAGGTGCAGTAAGGTCTTCTGGAATAGCTTCCTTGGTCGCAATAGTCAGGTCTAGCTGGCTGTTGGCTGCTACCTCTCTTTTCATACGATTATAGTCTATTGGATCTGCAAGGATAAACATTGGTACTATTGCTTCTGTAAGATCTTATACTAATAGATCTATAAATATTTAAGTATTAAAATGTTAGATAAGTATGTTCCGAATTAAGAAAAAAAAAAGAACAAAACAAATATTACTCTAAATAATCTCCTAATACATTGATGGTTTTAATTTCCCCTTGGAGATATAACTAAAATATATGGGTCAAAAAATATTTTTTGGGTTGAACAAAAGAGGAATCATCTTAAAAACATACGACCAATGAGATGCATATTTTATTTTTATACTTATTTCGAAATCACTATAGCTGTCAATTACAAAAGCACTTAAAAGTTTAGGAAACAACTATACTGTCTCAACTAATATGAGTAGGTAGTAATACTTACTTATGGAACTATACTATACTAATATAAGCATCTCTATTGAGAATGTAGAATATTATATTACATAGTACTATAACATATTATCGAAGTTATTTAGTTTAATTCAGTTCAATATTTTTTCTTGTTCGGTTATCCTCCAATGTTCGGTCTTATAATATTTATTACTTATTTTCGATACGGAAAATGGACTATTGGTGAACCGTACATGTCATAGGTATCTAACCCATACCCAACTCCATTCGTATATCCACCATCATAGCCTGATCCATATCCGCCATTCCAACCTCTGTACAGCTCCAGAGGAATCACAGAAGGGTAGATCACAAAGGTTTTGAAAGAAGTTGGGCGTATGACCAATTTTTTAAATGGCAGAATTATAGTAGGTGCCTGATTATATGATCCATAGTTATGGCAGTTTGTATTGTATAAATTTTCTTTTTCTTTATTAGTCTCTTCGGCACCAACTTTCATCGTATCTTCATTTTCATATTCTTGGGTCATATTGCCACTTTCCTTTTCTTTTGTCATATCACCACTTTCCTTTTCTTTGGTCATATCACCACTTTCCTTTTGCTTGGTCATATCACCAATTTCCTTTTCTTTGGTCATATCGTCTGATTCCAATGAAGGATCTGAATAAGAACAACAAATTAAACCAAAATTAGAAATATAAATCGTTTGAGAGCTAAATTCATTTGGATTTTTGGAAAGTTATAAAAGCACTAAATGGCGATTTAAATTATTTTTATGGATTCTGATAAAAAAAAAAAAAAAAAATTGTATTAGTCATTTGAAATCGAGGAAAAGTTGTCAATGATAAGATTTATTTAGTAATAGAGAAGGATATGACGATGAACACTCTTTACACATCTTTACTTCGAAATATTTTTCTCAGTAAATTAATTATTTATATTAGCTTGTAGTATCATGTGAATAAGATTCTGTGGACGCAAAAATCTTTAATACATGGCTAAAAAGGGCTCAAAGATTGGGACGCCCTTATTCACACTTTGATGTATGTACGTATGTAAGTAGCACGCCCGAACTTTGTAAATTCATTCGGAAAATCCCAATTGAGAACTATATGCTATGATTAATATTGGTATAAAATATAACAATGATAGATAATAAATCATTGTAAATAAAGTTTTGATAAATTAGCTACGATTCGGCCATCTCTGGCAATGTTTGACATTATAACCACCTATATAATTTAAAATTAATTTAACAAAGAAGTTACTCCCTCGCAAAAAATTAATTATATTCATATTAATAAACGAATTCGTAGCAAATATTGCGGTATTGCTATTTAGAACCATGGCGTCAAACGTGTGTAAGCCCGTGGCGAAATGTGCGAATCAGCTCCCAAAAAATCCTCCGAAACAGCAACAGTTTTCAGGTCAGCGTCCATAGCTCATTCTCTACAGCTCTCCAACTTACAGGTGGTACAATAAATAAACATGGAATTCAAATCTGATAAAAAGAAGGGTAGTCACCATCTAACGCCGAAAATACGGATGCGGGATACGAAAAATCAAAGTCAAATAACAAGCAGTGTTACAAACGAAAAAAAAAATAGCATCGCGCTGTAGGCGTTGTTAAATAAAATTTCTCAGAAGACTTCCACGAACAAAAAATTAACGAAGATACCACTAGTGATCATCTTAAAGGTTAGGCACAACGTATCAGAGGAAATACAACTTTTAACTATGCGAAATACAGAACTATTATTTCTGCAACAGGACTGGAAAACTGTGGTTTCAGTTGTTACAAATTTTGGCGTAATTTCCCAAAGCCTCAAGGAATTTTATAAGAAAAAGCCACGGCCTCTGCTCGTTTCCCTTGAGCTGCTAATTTATCAAAAGGGGGCATGTCAAATAAATTCCTAAACTCCATAAAAACTCTTACAAATCCCTATTTCAGACCCTAACACCAGCTTCACCCCAGTGTGATAGTAGAATACACTGTAGACATGCAGATATTAGATTTATTATGAAATGGTAGTTTTAAGGATCCATAACAAACAACAGGGATGCCCTATCACCAGTGCGACTGTGAATAGACTGTAACATATTAAAAATACAACACTCGATCACGCCCTATAATGTAAGTTACAGCAAAAGGCATGCAGATTAAGGAAAATGGAATATTATAGCTAGGCAATGCACATTAATTATATTTTCAATAGGGACTTGGGCAGAAAACAAAAAATAAAGAAGTTAATGTGAAATTTATAGGTAATACAGTATAAGAAATACAAATGAAGGAATCATTACGTACAAGGCAAAGAAACTAGTTAATAACAAGTTTTATGATGATTTCCTTAGAGCTAAAAATTGGGGTTTTGAAAAAAATTAAATAAAAATAAAGTTCTAAGACAAACATAAATAATATTTATATATATTTAGAGTATATATATATATATATATATATATATATATATATATATATATATATATATATATATATATATATATATAAGTTAAGGTACACAGTGTAACTTTATACAACTTAATCCTAACTCTAAGATGTAAACACTCCCTAAGACTATATATAGAGGATTACTAAGCCAATAAAGTCAGTCTTTTCTCAACAAGTGTGCGTGTCATTTCGTTCCCTTTTTTCCTTTTTTTTATTTTAAGTCCTCGGAACGAACATAAGTGGTGCCGAAACCCGGGAGGCCATACTCGGAATAGAGAGTTGTTTTTTTTCTTTTTCTCTCTTGGTGTTTTTTTATGTTCACGCTGTTCGCGTCTGTTTTTTTTTAAATTGACCAGGACAAGTGAGAAGGTTACAGTATGCCAGATGAGATAGTGCGGCCGGCAACCTTGATACTACCACAGGACATCCCAGCGTTGCCAACGGAAACCATGGCGGCGGCGCACGCGAATTTGGCGGCAGCACAAGCAAACGCCCTAGAATGGCTAAAGATAAAGACGGCGACATCGCAGGATCTAAGAAAGGCGATCACAGATCTAGAAAGGTTCAACGGAGAAATCGGTGAGCTAAATCATTTTCTCAAGGGAGGCGACCGTGTGATGACACGCATAGAGGCAAAGTTGGCGGAAGACCTCATAGACCCAATGGATGCGAACGCACTGAGAGCAGCGTTAGTATGTCGAGTAAAAAGGAACATACTTAACCTAATTCAGGCGGACGAGGATACACCTTGGATCATAGTGAAGGACAGGCTGAAAAAGGCATTTGGGGGAGGCCGGTGGGCCCCAGAAGAGGATATTTTTCGAATGTTCAGGGAGACGAAGAAGCCTTACCAAACGAATGGGCAGTATGCGGGATCGCTATTAGCCAGATACAACAAGATAACCGAGAAGATGAGAGAAACTCTGAACGCAGCCGAGGTGGAGGGCAGGATGGCGTTTTTGTCAACTATATTGAAAGTGCAGCTAGCGAGAGACACGGGAAAGAAAGAGGGGCTGTCTAGAGACAAAACGTTCATCGAATGTGCCCAGGAGATGGTAGACGCTAGTGCCAGGGATGAAGAGGCGAGATTCGGAGAGGAAGCAGAAACGGGATGGAGTAGGGTAACTTACAGGAGGCCCGAGACAAGTAGGAACAAACCTAGGCCAGATATGGGAAGGAGAAGAGAGACGGAATTCGTTGGACGGGAGAGGACGATGGCACGAGAAAGGAGGCAAGGACCGGAGAAGAAGATCTGGAAAAGGGAAGACAGGAGGTGTCATGGATGTGGAAAGACGGGACATCTGGTAGCCCAGTGCCCCCGAACGAGATGTTTCGAATGCGGCACCGAAGGACACATTGCGAGGCAGTGTCCCTACATGAGCAGACGCGGTGAAGCAAATCGAGGGGAACCCATGGAGGTGAATGCGCAAAGAATGTGGAAGAGGAGCAGATCACCATCTGAGTCGATAGGGTCATCGGAAGCCTCGGAGACGGACGAAGAGGAAATCGAACCAGGAAACAGAGGAGTTGGAGGAGGAAGGAGCGGCAGAAGAAGCGGCGGACGAAGAGCAACGCAGGAGAGGGTATCGAGAGATAATGAATGAGAAAAGTGCGAGCAGAGAGGCAACCACGCGGTAGTGCATAACATAGAGAGTGAGTGTGGTGGCTTGCCTATTATCAGAGTTGCGAGAGGAGTACGGTGCTTGGTGGATACAGGCAGTTCAAATACGATAATGTGTCGGAGTGCGATAGAGGCGTTTTGTGAAGGAGAGAGGATACCCCAGGTACAGGTATGTGGATGTAGATTAATCACCTTGAATGGTCCATGTAAGATAGAAGGGGAAGTGGGGATAGATTTGAATAAATGGGGAACCGAGGGAGGAAAATTGAGGGTGCACGTAGTGGAGAATATGCCTCGGGAATACGGGGGAATAATCGGGTGCGACCTGCTAGGGAAAATGGGAGCGCGGATAAGAAATCAGGACGGGAAATGGATTATTAGGATAGGAACAAAGAAGTACAGGTGTAAGAGGGTTCTGAGAAAGGACAAAATTAGAGTCGGGGCAATTAACCAGGAAGACTGGAGACAAGCGTTGCGAGATGAGTACGCGGATATTTTTTTCCAAGAGGGAGATATATTGAGTGTAACGGGGGAAACGGTACACGAGATCCCGCTGAAACAGGATAGGGTGACATACGTCAAGGAGAGAAGGTACCCGCAAGCTCTACGGCAACATATCCGGGAAGAGCTGGAGAGTTTGAAGAAACAAGGTATCATTACCGACAGCACGTCGCCATACAACAGCCCCCTTTGGGCAGTGAAGAAGAAGAGTCCGGAAAACGGCGAGCGGGAGAAGTATAGGGTCGTGGTAGATTTTAGGAAACTAAACGAGAACACCCTGGACGAGAAATACCCGATACCGAGATTCGAAGATATCTTGGATAGGTTAGGAGGAGCGGCTGTGTTTAGCACGCTGGACTTAAAAGCTGGGTACCACCAGATAAAGATGCACCCGAGGGACCAACATAAGACGGCTTTTACTTTCGAAAGGGGTCATTTCGAATTTACCCGGATGCCGTTTGGGTTGAAAAACGCGCCCATAACGTTTCAGAGACTCATGGACGAGTTTTTGCGGGGACTGGACGAATCGGTCTGCCAGGTTTACATGGACGACCTGCTGATCTTCAGTAAGAATGAAGCGCAACATATAGCAGATCTAAGATGCGTCTTCGACCGGCTGAGACAATTCGGACTAAAGCTGTCTGTAGAGAAATCGATTCTGGGGCAAGACCAGATCAACTTCCTGGGGCATAATATATCAAAGGAAGGAGTACGACCCGATGCGCGGAAGGTTGAGGCGATCCAAAAGATGGCAATCCCAACGGATGTGAGAGGAATAAGGAGGCTGCTGGGAACGCTAAATTATTATCGACGATTCGTCCCGGAGATGGCGGAATATTTAGTACCCCTTAATAACCTTCTGAAGAAAGGGAGCAAAGTCGTGATAACGCCTACGATTGAGGGGAATATTCGAAAGTGTATGTCGCGATTACAGGAAGAACCGGTACTTGCGTTCCCTGATTTCTCGAAACCATTCACTATCACCACAGACGCGAGCGAATACGCGTTGGGGGCGGTACTGTCGCAGGACGGAAAACAGGGGGAACAACCAGTGGCGTATGCCAGCAGACGCCTCACGGAGACGGAAGCGCGTTATAGCGCGTTAGAACGCGAACTGTTGGGTATTGTGTGGGCGGTCGAACACTTTAGGCCGTATGTCTTTGGGCGGAGATTTAAGGTCCAAACGGATCATCGACCCTTATTGTGGGTAGGAAAGCTCAAAGAATCATCGGCGAGAGTTACCCGCTGGAAAGAGTTTCTGAGCCAATATAACATGGAGGTGGCTTATAAACCAGGAAGAGAGAATATTGTGGCAGATTGGCTATCTCGAGCGCTGCAGGTCAATGCGATAGAGACAGAAAGAGGGGAACATTCCGGAGAGCTACAGAGATTCGTAAGGGAATGGACGCCTGAGGGTGAAGGGGAACCAGAGTCAGGGGAAGCAGAAGAAGAAAGGATGTCGACGGGGGACGGAAGTGTTACGGAAGACAGGCCAACGGATATGGAGGAGAGGGAGGAAATCATCAATGACAAGAAACGTCAGATTATCTGGAAAACCCGGACGTCGGGATTGATGAAGGTGGATTACTCAAAATATGGCAAGTATAGTATTAACACGATATGGTCGCATCCAGGAGTAAGAGAGGAGCAGATTTGCAGGGCCCTGAAAGACGCGTCCAGACCAGGAACCACCCATTATCTGTACGTAGGAAACGCATCGGTCTGGGAGAAGATAAAGCGCTTATGGCAGACCGAGAAAATCGGAATCGATAGGACGTTCGTCAGATGCAAACTCATGGTGGAGACGATCAGAGATCCAGAACGGCAGGAGGAGGTTACTCTGGCGTACCACCAGGGGAAGACGAACCACCGAGGAGTAAACGAGACCTTGCAAGCATTGAAAAGGAAATACTTCTGGGAGAAAATGCGAAAGACGATAGAGAAGGTGTTAAGGGCATGTGTAGTGTGTCAAACTACGAAATATGATCGTCACCCTCCAACTGGGAAGCAAGAAGAGACGACGACACCTAGCGCACCGTTAAGCGACCTGCAGGTGGATACATTCACGTGGAAAGGGTTTAAATGGGTTACAGTGCTAGACGTATTTAGCAAGCTGGCGATGGCATATCCAGTACAAGACCGGTCGGCAGAGGCAGTGATCGCGGCTCTACGAACATGGTTCCAATTTTATGGGATACCGGATACGATCTCTTCCGATGGAGGGAGAGAATTCGATAATGCGAGTCTGCGAAACGAGACGAAGGCATTGGAGATAGCTTGGCATATTAACACACCGGGACACCCCAAGAGTAGGGGAGGGATAGAGAGGTTGCACAGTACGCTGGGAGATCACCTGCGAGTGTTCCACGTAGACAAGGGGTTGGAGGCTGATTGCGCGATGCCAAAGGCGGTAGCAGCATACAATCATTCGATTCATATGGCTACAGGGTTTTCCCCGTTTGAAGTAATCTTCGGGCTTCGAGAGCGGCGAAGAGACGGAGGGAGCACGGTAGTAGACGAAGGGTTGGCAGAGCGATTAGTGAGTAATAGGGTAGCGCTCGTGAAACTGCGGGAGAAAGCACACAGGAGGATCGCGGCGGAAAAGAGTAGAAGGGTGGCACGGGAAAATATCCGGGTACGGGACAGGATGGAGGATGTTAAGATAGGGACTATCGTGTACCGAAAATTGGCATCAAACAGGACTAAAGAGGCGGTACGTTATGAGGGACCATTCAAGGTGATTGTGATACGTGAACACAATGTAGTGACCATCCAGAGTATCAAAGAACCGAGGAAACGGAGAACCGTTCACATTGAACAATTAAAGATTCCGCTGGGCGAGCCCGGACAATCCGGATAAGACATGAGTGAGTATCCTCTCTTCTACGGGAGCAGTTCGGATGTATCAAAGGATGATTTATGTTCATTTTGACAGATGTCGATTTCTTAAGTTGTTCATTATTTCTTTTCGTATAATAGTTCATAAGTTTAGCTATAAGAATTTTGTATTTAGTTGTATTATTGTATTATGTTTCATATTTTTGGGTGTTTACATGGCAGAGTATCATTTTTATTTATTTATTTTTTTGTTTTGTTTTTGTTGTTTCGTGTTTTTGGTTGTTGTTCAGAGTGTAGTATAGGAGTAAAGTTTACGAGAAGTGTTCGTAAACTGGCAGGGGGGAGTTAAGGTACACAGTGTAACTTTATACAACTTAATCCTAACTCTAAGATGTAAACACTCCCTAAGACTATATATAGAGGATTACTAAGCCAATAAAGTCAGTCTTTTCTCAACAAGTGTGCGTGTCATTTCGTTCCCTTTTTTCCTTTTTTTTATTTTAAGTCCTCGGAACGAACATAAGTTATATATATATATATATATATATATATATATATATATATATATATATATATATATATATAGAAACATTTTTTACATCAAAATTTGGGTTGAACCTGCTTGTTTCTTTGAAGTCTAGCATTAGTAGGTTTATCTAGGTGCGAAAAAATTACTCAACAAAAATTCGACTACAAAATCCAGACTTCGAGGAGTAAGTATTCCATGAGAAGAAAATCACGCATTGATCACCTTGCCTAATCCACCAACATGACAATTAAACAAGGTGATCAACGCGCGCTTTACTCCAGGCTTTCCTATCTGTTGCAAAAAGCGGCGATTACTGTCCATAAATAAACGCCTCGCTTAGTTCAGTACAGGCTCACAATCATTTGATAAGATCACTGTTATCAGTTGTCATACATTAAAATTATATTACCAGTACCTATCAGTGTGGCACTGTAGGCATCGCCTGCGTTATGGGCCTCCGGCTCGGCTGATCTAAGATGTTCTTCGTTGGTTGGAAAGGCGGCACAGGATAGCGCCAGAACGGCGATAACCAAAAGGAGTCCTTTCGTTTTAACCATATCTCTGGTAATAGGACCTTAAACGTGCTGTAACATACAACCAAACTTAATTGAAAATAATGAACATATTAACAATGTGCAATCACATTCTTGACGTTGATTAGTACTTTACTGTGGGCTTCCAAAACAAAGTTTTAAATGTCTTAAATTCATGGATCAACAGAACTGAAAATAATACAGATATACAGATATCTCACATCAACAGTCTATTAAATATCAACAATGTATTGAACTGTTTTGGAAGTTCTATCTCTATCAAGTTAGTATTTTTTTTTTGAACTGTTGATATGAGATTTGCTATCTCGGGGCTGCATTTAGCTGGTCTTATGTTTTTCAGTAGCGATGATTGGCTGATGGCGAAATGTTGACTAGTTAGGCATTAATTGCTTATTTGAGATAAGGTTTTTTTATTTAATTTTTTTTTTTATTCTACCAATAATTCAGGAATAAAGTTTCTGGCTCTTCTTTTGAGTTTTCCCTCATTAATTATTGCACATTGATTTTAGAGAAAAAATTTAGATTGGATGTCTACTTTACTTTACTTACTCTTTTCGCACAAATTAAGAATAGACTAAAGTATATAGGTAGTAAAGAAATATTTCATATAAACTACAGAAACAAACAGCATTGTACAAACAATATTACATATAAACAAAAATAACACATCATATTATCTATAATCATTTAAAACAAGACTAGAACGTTGTGTTTTCAGTTGTGTGTTTAAGATTTCTTTCTGGTTGAAATAGAACATTTACTAAGCCAGTAGTAACAGGTGCGGATTAAGCGATAAGCGGACTAAGCGGCCACGTAGGACTCCGGATAACAAAGTGCCCCGAAGACTCAAAATATCTTAACTTAAAGATTTTGCAAATTAGGGAAAAGGTTTAAAAAAGACCCCATAAAATAATCGAATAATTCAAAAAACAAAATGTTACATTTAGGGCCTCTGAATTGATTTTTAGGGGCGAATTTTTTATCGCTAATTCTCCTCTTGTCTTAATCCTTCTCTGAGCAGCACGATTAAATAGGTTTGAATATGACCATCTAACTTGAAAATAAAAACCTTTTTCGAACCTCCTTCAAGAAATTATAGAACAAACCGTGACTTTCATTGTGACGATTATGTTTCAAGGGATTCCCATTGGCCATGTCAAAAATTAAATGTCTTAAAATGGTGCCATTTACCAATTTAAAGTCAATGAACAGCATCCAGATTTACAAACCATATTTTTTCATATTTTACCAGATACTCTTGACTGCCCATACCCGATCTGGTGTTGAACCTGAGAAAGCATATTCAGAAATTCCAATTAGTTACTCACAGGACAATTCCTTTTACCGCCAAGTTTTTGATTATGTTGAAAAGAGACAAGTTGGGAGAGACGATGTTTTACAGTAGTTTAAATCCGATTACCTACCTACCAATGCTTCAATATGGCATTTGCATCTGGGTTATGACTAGAGATTAATCAGGCTGGTCAGCACTGTTGAAAAGATCTTCCAAAATGGGACATCTACGGGAAAATATATAAAATTAATGGATCAGTGAGGAACTGAAGAGATACACTTATCCAAGGGACTTATCCAAAGGTACCACAGAAAAGTGGTACTTAAGCATGTTTGCTCTTACATACATCCCAGTCATATCAGAAACAGAGAAAATTAAAACTATAGAAGCTATGCCAGTGGCAATAAATCCAGAGCCTCATAAATCATTATACATAGAAGGAATTGCGAGAAGTTGCAAAAGAATCATCGGAGAGTTGAAAAATCAATGGGTCGAGAAATTGGCACTGAGGGCTTGAAGCACTCCAAGAAAATCTATAAAATTTAATTTTTTCTTCTTATTTTTTTTTTATTGTGTATCTTATTTATAAGTTTTGAGTCATCGAATATGACAGATGTTCGAATTTTAAAAATATAAATTTAATACCTCAAATACTCAATCTTGATAATGAAAACAATATGAGGATTGGTTTATGAAAGTACTAATAACTTGAAAATTCTAAAAAAAATAAATAAACTATTTCAACCCACGAAGGATCTTGGGTCCAGTCCTTGCTCAGAGAGTTGATGTGGTCGAACGCCAGGTTATTCCACCAATCCAAAAAAAAATGTTTTTACCCACTTTATGTAGACTGGTTGTGTCCAAGAGGGGTTCCCATCTCCAGGTTCGACACACGACGGTTTAACAAAAAATAAATTCTCAGTCACAGCTGGTACTCTGCATACGTGCTAGAGGTATTTATGAGGTATAAGTCAATTTAAAATTTAATTTAAATTTTAACTCCCGGGTACATACTATTTTAAAATGCAGGGACAATCGAATTAAAATTATCAATTACCATAGGCACACTTACAGATAATTTTTCTGTCGAGGAACGGACTAAACACTTCAAGGCATTTATTGAAAGTCCATCCGGTTATTCTTATATACGTTTGAAAACTGCGCCAGATGTATGGTGCTGCATTAATTTAGGAAATTAGTTTCTATTTTAAGAGGAAAAAAATGAATAAACATCGGAAAAAAATATCTTGTCTCGGTAGACGAGTCCATTTTGGGATGAAATGCCCATAATCATTTTTTTTTTTTGTTTACATTTACAATGTCTTTGCCATGTGATAACCCTTGAATGTATTAGTTTGTTTTCGAATAATCCTTATATTCCAAAAATACAAAAAAAAAAAAAATAATAATTCGTGATGGTAAGCAAAATGGTTCTGATCTGATGCAGGATAAAGAACGGCTGTGCCCATCTCTGCTACTCAACGAATGCAACAAGTTTGCTGTTTTAAATTACTCAAACCCACTGAAATATACGAGATCTTTCTTTGCCCTACGAAGAGGGGTTGACTCACTCATTAATTTATTCAGCTCAGTGTGATACTTATATTTTATTCTGAGTCGTATATCGCTCACTTGGATAAGGGAGCCTATGTTCTTAATTTAGTCCATGGACGGGTCACATTCTCAACAAAGTAACTGCTTAATAATGACCTCACGTTGTTCTGGGGAAACAATGTTGTGAGCACTCTGCTGAAACCACCTGATTTTCTCTCTTAGTAATGGCTATTAATCATTTAAGGCATGAGTAAACCCAGAAAACGTCTAACTGCAGTTTTATCCCAGATAAAGACCACTTAGTTAACAAAATTTTGGTTAGCATTTACAATTTTATATATATATATATATATATATATATATATATATATATATATATATATATATTCTTGTTAAAGAAAAAAAAAAGAAAGAAATATAAGAAAATCAATAATCTGAAAAGGATAACTAAGATGAAAATGGAAGAAGAGTTTCTGATATAAATCTCGAAGTTTATAAATTGTTTTTTTTTTTTCTGCTTAGAATATTGATGACCAACTGTCAAAATAGTAATCGGAAAATTGTCTGGTTGCTTAAAAAATAATGACATGTCGGAATTGGCCAAATAAAGTACTGAGCAGAACCACTTCCAGGACTGAATCAGTTATGTTAGGAAACGAAAGATCCAGCATCTTTTTAGTCATGTTGCATTGTTAGGTCTATTGTAGCCAAATCTTTCATTAGCCTGTTGGCACGCCTCTATATTATTTTAGAAGTTTATTATTTTTTGTCTAAATAACGAAACAACGAAATTGTAAAAAACGAAACATTATTAATTCTAGATTAAAATAAATAAAAGCTTGGGAATTGTCTGTTGCTGATTGATGTGCATAATCGGATCCGAAGCGAAAAATGAACATACTTTATTCTGTAAAGAGTATTTTACCGAGGTCGTTGAATAATCAATAATAATATCCTGATATTGTTGTTTTGCCAATTTTTTTTCCTAAAAACAGGAACTAATCTGTCAAATTCATGCAGGACCATACATCTGACGAATTTTAGGCGCATATAAATATAACCGGACATGAGGAAAAGGGAAGTCCTTTCAAAACTTTTGTGTCTTGCAGTGGTCTAATTCCCTCGAGGTCGAAGGCGGTAAGTCTGGCAATATTATAAATAAAATAACACTTGTTAATTTTTATCAGTCTGTTAAGTTTTTTTGCTCGATTATCACGAGAAAAAGCTGATATAGAAGAAACTTTTTACTTTTCAAGTTGCATTATTAGTTTTTGGTTATTTTTAACTAAAATACTATTTTAATTCATTAATGAAAGGATTTTTAGGATGTATTACTATAGGAAAAATAATACTGAAAATAGATGAAGGAAATAAATAAAAGGCCAATAGATCATAAAATATTTTATTTTTATTTTATATCACTTTCCAAGTACTTACGTACTTTTTTCATCTTACTTTTACGTACTTTAATTTTTAAGACGTTTCGGCTAACTTGGACCATTCTCAAAAAAATATAATTATTTAGTTGATATGTAAATTTAATTTTATACTGTAGGATAATAAATATATTTTTTTTACATTTATATAAATATTAAATAATTATTTCATTTTTCAAATATCTACCATGTAACGTACTGTTTTTCTTGTTCATATGAAAACAATGTCGTTACTATATATATCATGAACTGCTTTTTAAGATTTGTCTTCGGTACCTTTATGTACCTTACTTTCGGTACACACCTATACAGCGAGTGAAAGTGGCTCTTCCTCTCCATTCGTAGACAATATTTCCTTGAATCTTTCCTATACCGAACCATCAACTCCCAGCACCCTTCCTACATCAACAGCCTACTACAATTCAAATCCTCGGCCCACTCACAGAAAACAAGATCGCGCCTTTCTGACCTCTATTCTCCCTCCCACAGAACCAAAACGTTCCTTGCTCGCCCGCTCCATTATCCTCTGGAATTCCCTCCCTGCTAATATCAGACATTCTTCTTCTCTCACCTCATTTAAATTCCATCTTTTTCAACACCTCCTCACTGCCCAAACAGAAAATTCATGAAATTTTAATTCAAGATCAATATCTTGATTAGTAGTAAATAATTGTTTCTTATTATAATTATATCATACAAAGCTTGTGAATTATCCCATTATTTTTATATAGTTGAATGAAAGCCCAAGGCATGATGTTCATGAAGAATATAAAGGAGCAAGGAAGATGGAAAAGAGGGTGCACAGGGAAAAAAAGAGAAGGCACATGATGGAGCATCTGCGAAGCATAGAGGAATACAAAAGTAAGAAATTAAGCCGGGATATGTATTAAAAAGTAAACAACATGAGACAAGAGTTCCAGCCTCGATCTATTGCGTGCAGAGATAAAAGTGGAAATCTTCTTAATGACACTGCCAACGTGGTCCGTAGATGGACAGAGGCACTTTAGTGAAGTGTTGGGTATGAACGAGTAGTATAGTGCTGGTGAGGGTGGCAATGATCGGAGGGATTTGATAAATGAGATAATTGTTTAATATTTATATAAATGTAAAAATATATATATATATATATATATATATATATATATATATATATATATATATATATATATATATATATATATATATTATCCCACAATATAAAATTAAATGTACATATCAACTAAACAATTATACTTTTTTTGCAGACTTGAGAATGGTCCAAATTGGCCGAAACGTCGAAGTAATATGAAATAAAATAAAAATATTTTGTTACTTATTGGCCTATTCTTTTATTTACTAATGAAACATTCTACGTTGTTGCGTAGAAGGTTTAAAGGACATGTCATCCGCCACATTAAAAAAATAAAGCGGAAGATATAAACCTGAGGGGGGGTTACAAAAAAGTTTTCTTTGGTCGATTCCAAAGGTCTATTATTGAAAATAATAAACCAAAAGCATTTACAGATAGAGATTTTTTTATTTTTCGTTTTTTTTTCTTTTTTGTTATTTTAATGCCTTGTTATGCTGATTCCAAAACGCCTTACATTTCTCCTCTATGTTTATAAATGGCCAAGTTATGGGTATATAAGATCTTTAATCGGCAATTATTATAGATTTTTTGTTTTTCAATTTTTTTTTTTTTTTTTTTGTTTTTTGTTTCTCGTTATGCTGATTCCAAAACACCTTACATTTTCTCTCTATCTTTATAAATGACCGAGTTATGGACTTATGAGATCTCTAATCGGCCGCCATTTTGAAAGAAACAGACGGATTATAATGTCGAGTTCCGAGGATCATCCCGGGGTGACCTGTGACTTTGGTACCGAATCTCAAGAAAATCAGTCCAGTAGTCTCGGAGAAAAGCCGCGGACGGCGTACGGCGTACGGCGTACGGCGGACGACTGACGGACGGATTTTTTTTTATTCGATATTTGGATTCTACGTATCTTGAAACGTAAAACCTCAAATTTTGAGGGGGGGTTACAAAAAAATTTTCTTTGGTCGATTCCAAAGGTCTATTATTGAAAATAATAAACCAAAAATCATTTGTTGATTTTCATCAAGAAATAACTGATTTATTTGATAACAGGTTAGCAATCGTCTCATAATAATTATTGTTGAGTGAATAAAAATTGAGAGTGGTTCCATCTTATTCCGCGTGGAAAAAAAACTATTAAAACCAGCCATTTAACTACCTCTTTATTGATACGATATACTGAAAAATAAACTACCGACAAACTCAAAATTTAAGACCATAAAGTTAACAATTATATTTTGCCTACCTATTTGATCTTTAATTCTCATTTATTTTTTCAAAATATATTTAAAAAGTTGTTTACTTCTAGTTGTGCAAATGCTAAATTCTTTATTCAGACTCTCCTCAATTCCACCTTTTGTCTCCATATTTATTATCTTGATTTATCTGTTGATCTAGTTTACTTTACTAATGTGATGTGAAAAAATATAGTTCAGAATGTCACACTAGCAAGTGCAATAACTGCGAAAAGATTCTGTTAACTTGCATGAATAGAAGTAAACGACTTTTGTTAACATATTTTTAAACAATAAAAAAGAATTAAAGATCAAACCGGAAAAAAATATAATAATTTATATAAATATAAAATATAAAATATAAAATAATTTTTCAGTAACGTATTAATAAAAAATACATTAAATGGCCGTTTTTCTCTCTGTTCACTAGCTCTAATTTTAAGCAATATTGACAATATTGAGATAATATTTTTGATTTTTAAATTGAGCAAAAACAATGGCGCTAAAAAATAAGAGTTATTTGTGCTCTAAAAGTGATATTTATTTTTTGAGTGAAAACAATTAATCAGTTAATCACGCCTGACTTACATTTCTAGCTAATATAAATCATAAATTAACAATTAATTTTAATTTTTGTTTAAAAATCATTGGCGATTTTTATTTTTTTAATACAAAAATAATTGTTATAGTCTGAGTTGGACAACGAATTAATTTTTCAAATTCAACCACTGTTATTAAATCACATAAAATATGTTGTTTTGTGTTTAATTCACTGAACAAGATAATAAATTATCCTGAATTTTATGAATTATCTCCTTATAACAATTTATAGCTTGTATTAATTTAAGCTATATTACTTATTTATTTCGACATTTACAAGGTAAAATATGAAGCCTCTATGTACTCTATTATTGTGTACAATAAGTCTCATCATCTTCGAAGATCAACTCCAGTTTAACTTTTAAAGTAGATAGTCTGATATCTGATAGATATCTGAACCTGCATTCAGATTTTATAATGAATGTCGGTTTGTTTATCGACTATGAACGATTGGAAGACGAAATAGAATACTGTGAGTATATTTTATACTCATAATTCATATTTTAATACTGTGAGTTGATTTTATGTATTTTCAAACTGTATATTCTCTATATCTTCTGATTCTTATCTACTGGCTGACCTTTAAAACAAATCCTATTAAGAATTCGTTTCTTTTATATACATTTATACTAATCTGTTTATGTGCCTGATTTTTAATTACTCGATAATTTACGAAGTATATATTAATAAACACTTCCATCTTCATTTTACTAACCTATGCTATCAGTTTCAGCATCGCTGCAAGTTTCTCCTTTACAATTTTTTGCATTTCGACGATATCTTTTGATGTAGTTGCGTTCCTAAATATTTTATATTTATTTAGTTTGGGGTTTAATTTCCCTACCAATACCAATTAAGACAGACAGAACGGGTTATCCTACTACAGGTTACCAATCTATTCTAGCCAGATTGTGAAGGTCGAGTTTCTATGTTATGTGGCTAACGACATCCTGCACATTGTGATTGCAAGGTTGTCTTTAACCTTCTACATGATGCTTGATAATTTATACCCAAAGAAGATTGGAGAACGTGGAATTAAACTAGATGGATGTATAATTGGTGATATCTGTTGAAAGAAGTGAATATTGATAGTGCTCATTTCGACTAATTTTTCTCAGAAAAGGCTTCTGTTGATTCTAATGGTTTATTATTATGTAACTCGCGAATGATATTTTTTACTTTTTAATGTTAGAATAGGTTAATAACATCCTTCTCTTAATCACTAATTTAATCGAAATAGGAATTATACTAATATAAATTATTTATTTTTTAAATTCCTTACCATGTAGGTGGAACCAAGCAAGGAAGGTATTGTAATCTTGCCAAATTTTCGATGTGTAGTTTTCAACGGATCTGTGCGTTTTAGAACCCTCTGGTCTGTCTGTGCAATATTATCAATTGAACCGATATGATTGCTTTTTTTGCGTACCGATTTTATAGGGTTTCGGTACCTGATGCTTGTGTACCAGTCGTGTTCTAAAGACTGTAGCACCAAAACAGCTCTAACGATTTTGACAAAACTTCCTTGAAGTCTTCTCTTCAACGCCCTTTAGTTATTCATATATCTAGTACATCCCAGAGAAAAAAAAAAAATATGAATAAAATAAAATATTATTTTCATTTGCATAACTCGAAAAGTCTGCATTTTTTGGTAAATTATATAAATGGCCATTAGGACTTTAGCAAATACACGGGATATTGAACTATGTTGAAGTTTTACTTTCCTTGCCACCTAGATAAGGAAGATATTGTATTCGGATATGTAAATTTAAAAAAAAAACAGTTTTTTTGCCATTGGTCTGTCTGCGCTACGATAATCTCTTGAACAAATGGAGCCGCGTTTTTAAAGTATTCTTTGCTTGTTTACGCGTATTGTT
The DNA here is from genome assembly GCA_948150685.1 of Rhaphigaster nebulosa. NCBI lineage: Eukaryota > Metazoa > Arthropoda > Insecta > Hemiptera > Pentatomidae > Rhaphigaster > Rhaphigaster nebulosa. The sequence continues at coordinate 72,830,414 of OX411310.1, forward strand.
TTTAAAGTTCTCATATAAACATGGTTCATTTTATTAGTCTTTCGAATTACTCGAAAAATATGCATCTCTCAGAATATTTTAGATATTCTCTCAGATAAGATATTCCCATGATCTACATGGGTAAACTGAAAATAAATAAATGAAAATAATAAAAAAAGACCTTATCGGACCAACATTAGCGAAGATAAGAAAACAATTTATGTTAATGACTTTGACCCGAAGTGATAAGGAAAGTCGTGTGAGTAGGCAAACCAGATATTTTTTTTTGGAATCGTCGTTCTGATGGTTCTTATCTGACGGTTCTATTTACGGTAACCTCATAAATCCAATGTAACAAAGGATCACTATGTATTCAGCTACTATAATCTGATGTTATCTGTATGAATTCCAATTCCAAAGTGCTCTTCCCTACGGTTTTGTTACCTTTTTTTTAAAGATGAACAGTGTCGCCTCCATGACCTTAGTAGCCAACAGATAATTTGTTCAGTTCAGTTCTATTTAATTTTAATATGGCATTACAACTCTGTGTAGATCCTAGCCTCCTTAAGGAGCCTTCGCCAGACGGCTCTATCCAGTGCGGTTTCTCTCCAGTCTGTTTTCCTCTTCCACTGGTACGATCCAACTTTCCTCTCAGCAGCTTTTTAGCAGGATCTTCCTCACTTATTTCAGCAACAATGCCGGTCCACCTCAATCTGCGTACAACAGTTAGTACATACTTCTCCGTTGACCATTTAAATTAATTGTCCCAAAAATTCTACGTAATAGCATTCTGTAAAAAGTAGCTATTACTTTTTCTTTGGCCTTTGAAATGATTCATTTTTCGGAGGTCTATGTGAGCACTGGTCTAATCAGGGTCTTAATAACATCATTTTTGTTCGCCTGGATAAAAAGGAACTTCTTAGATGTCTCTGAAGCCTAAAATGGCACCTATTGGCATTGATAATTCTTTTATTTATCTCCAGGGATACGTCATTACAAGCGCTTATAAGACAAATTATCCTCTTTTTCGCAAGAGCCAATTTCTACTAACTCCTGGATTTCAGTGGTTGTAGATTCACCTGTCCTCGTTTATTTAGCTTTTTCTTCATTGATACATAAACCCATCTCCTCTATCGCCTCCATCAGTGATAATAATGCTGTTTTCAATACCTCGAATTTGCGAGCGACAATGTCCAAATCATCAGCATAGTCTAACAATTGCACCAGTATGATGTAAATTGCGTTATTTGTTTGATTTTTTTACTTTCAATCTTTTCCAAGATCATATTAAATAAAAGGCATGCCAGGGCATCTCCCTGCCTTAGGCCTCTCAAAGTCTTGAATTCAGAGGAGAAATCTCCTTGCATTTGGACAAGACAATTGGTTTCATTCATAATCAGTTCATCACATAACATTTACTGGTATCGGTATATAGACGACATTATATGCCTATGGTCTGGTACGACAAGACAAATAAATAATTTCTAATAGAAAATCAACGAAATTCACCACTCGATTAAATTCACAGTAGAACTGGAAAACAATAAAACCATACAAATTTTAGGTTTAGAAATCTCAATAAAAAACAAACATCATGAATTTGGAATTTACCGGAAACTCGCCCACACGGATGTCGTTATAAACAATGTAGCTAGAAGACCGATAGCACATAAACTCGCAGCCTTTAATAGCATGATTTACCGTCTTTTGAACTCACCATTAAATGAAAAGAAATATAATAAAGAAATTGAAATAATATATTCCATAGCAAAAAATAGCGGGTACAATAAAACCGCTATCAATCAAATATTAAAATATCTGATGTGGACAACACATGACATCCTTGTACGCCTATTAAACTATAAATCGGTGGCTCAAAAAGTGATCCTGAATTTGGCTACTAGTTTCCGAAGATTGCAGTATCTCAAATACGACACTCGGCCTCGCGATATCCAACGATTGACACACACACACAAATGGGGAGGAAAACCAGTATTTTACACTAAATTTTAACACTTAAAATGATGTGGACAACACATGACTTCCTTATACGCCTGTTAAACTATAAATCGGTGGCTCAAAAAGTGATTCTGAATTTGATTACTAGTTTCGGAAGATTGCAGTATCTCAAAAACGACACCCGGCGTCGCGACACCCATTTATTAACATACACACAAATGGGGAGGAAAACCAGTATTTTACACTCAATTTTAACACTTAAAAGAAGTAATAAAAATGTTTAATTAGATTGGAAACCAAATTGCGTTTGTAACCTTTATTATCTTTATTTACTTCGTACAAGGAAGTAAAAAGACAATTAATGATATCTATTCGAAAATCCCCGAAAACAGGCCTATCTCGAAGCATTATGCCTTGATTCCATATAACGGCCCTATATCCACCCAAGTCGGAAATGAATTGAAAAAACTTGGATTAAACCCTGCATTAAAAATAGAAAAACCCTATTCTCATATTTCCCTTCTCCTAAAGACAAAATAGACTCTTTCCAAGAAAGCGGAGTATACGAATTAAATTGTAATGATTGTGTAGCCAAAACTCTAGAAAAACTAGAAGATCACTAAATCAGAGATTAAAGGAACATATACGTGCATATAATAATAAGACAGAGAATTCCAACTTTCTAATACACAAAAACCCATAAATTTCTCAAAGACTCAGGAGTTAAATTAATACATCACGTTGAAAAAAGTCTCAAATTGAATATATATGAAGCACTAGAAATAATGAAATCCTTCAAATCCAATAAAGATTTTTGCTTAAATGACCAATTAAATATCTCCAGTAGTCTAATCTTAAATTTATCCCCATCTATAACAGAAAAAACAATTACTCAGCGGAATTACTGGAAAAACTTCGGCTCTTAAATCTTTTACCTTTCTTTCATTGCTAGTTCAGTGCGAGAAGAAACCAATACAAACTTTTCTATTTGATATTATCTACTTAAATCTTGGTGAGTACCAACATTTGTTTGATTTCTTGTCTTAATTAATCATAATTCATAAATGTTTTATAATACTAATTTGTATTGCATTTAATTTAATATGTATAATAATACAAAACTGTATTTTGAATTGCTTATTTTTGAATTTTTGTGTGTTTTTAGAACTGAAGTTGAATGTATAACATTCGATGTATTTCAATGTATAAAAAACTAGTTTTCAATAAAAACCAAATTATAGTGGAAAACAATTTATCAATCCCTAATTAGGTTTCATTCATTGTCACTGCAACCAAGCGGATCAAGTTTAGAGGGTACTCCTAACTCCCTCATAATGTTTGGCCCGTTTTATACTACCGTACGCAGAGAACATAAAATACAATACACGTAGAAGGGGCATAAGGCTATTTCTATTAGGGAGAGACTGACGCCAGATCAGAGACTGACAGGCTTTTCCCACTCCTTCAAACTCAGGCATTCTTCTCTCATATTTTTCAACAGGTTTATTAATAAAGTTTGAGTCACAATAGGGAAAACACTGCGTTCAAGTTGGATTCAGCGCTATGTTCTTACATTATTTATATGATTTTCACACGAAAATCTATCCTTTCACACCAATTTAAATATGCAAACAAATAGCAGGAATCCTTAGGTCTTGGGTTTCTTTCCAATATGTATTATTTTTCATGTATTTATATATTACTTATCTATTTTTCCATGTGATAGAAACTACATCTTTGTTTACTAACACGCAAAATGTTTCAACTAAAATGAATTTTCTTTTTATAATTTAGAGTATTTTAATCAATCATTTATCTACAGTTTTAACGTGCTCACATTTCAGGAATTTGCATCAGTAAATCTATGATAAGTAAATTATAATCTTCTTTACACTTTTTTTGAAGGGTAATTAAGGGATAAATAAACAATACTATATACAAATTAATATTAATTGGTTATGAAATTTAATTAATTAAGAGAAATAACAATAAAAACATTTTAAATAAGCATTTACATGACATTTAAATATTGTATTAAGTATTAAATATTGTATTAAGTATTAAATATTGTATTAAGTATTAAATATTGTATTAAGTACAAATACAACAACAATTAAGTCCCCTAATTTTAAACGTTGTTCATTGCCCTTTAAACTTTGTTAGAAATAGTTCTAAATTTTTGTTTATAATTGCAGCGCAGGCACGTAGAATTATTCCTTACTTAAGCGGCCTACGCACATTGGAACATCGGTTCGCCAACAACGGTTCGGCGAACCAAGTTCCCATGTGTATATAGCTGACAAACAACGGTTCGTAAGGTTTTCGTTTGTTCGTATAGTGTGTAGAGAGCCACAAACCTAACTTCGGTTCGCCGAACCATTGTTCGCGAACCGATGTTCTCGAACAGGCCGTTTTAGGCCGTATTCTATGCTCTGTGATTGTACGCACTTCTGAAATCAATAAAGAGGTGATGTGTAGGCTTTATATATTGTATTGCCTTCTCGAGAATGGTCCTAAAGCGGGCTAATGACATGGGTTATTGTAAAAAAATCGTTTTATTTTTATAAATCATATTTCTTTAATATTTTTCAAGTTGGAACTTGAATTCTAAAAAAATATTTTCTAAAGGTACTAGACTCTTTTGCATTTCTATGCTTCAATTATTAGAACTCTTAGGGAGGAGAGGGGAGGGGCTATCTGAACTTCTAACGAAACAATCGGTTACCAACAAAAATTTTGACTGTAAATATTCCAAGACTAAAGGGGTGAAAAATTTCCTCGGTAAACGATTGCAAAGTTTAGAATTCGTCTCATTTCATTTAGACGTTTTCTAGGAACAGGGTCAAAATAACAAATTTGCTTCACGTTCTTATAGTTTTTCCATAATCTCCAATTTTATTAACAAATGACGCATTCACATAATAATTTCACTCTTGTTAAAACGTATTCGTAGTGAACTTGGTTTCACATGTTTGAAGTCGTCATGACAACGATTACAAAATTACCTATTTTTACTTCTTTGTACTTAGTAAAGGAAGTATTGTAATCGCGAAAATTTGCGGTTTCCAGATTTCAACGGAAATACCCATTTTGACCATGTCTGAATTCATTTTTACTAGCTTCGTCGTGGCATCTGTATGCACGTTCGTTCGTGCGTATTTCGCATAACTCAAAAACGGTTAGCCGTAGAAAATTAAAATTTTGTATTTAGGATTATTGTTTTTTGGTCACTACTTGGTTACCGGGCTACTTTACTTTAAAGTCATTATTAATTTTCATCAACAATTATATTAAAATATGTACAATGAAAAACTTCTCAAATTTGGTAGGTAAGACTTCCATATTAATATAAATAACATAATAAATTTTGGTTGACATTGACAAAACGGTAGTAGTACTTTACTTAAGGTCATATTATACATTCATCAAATATTATATTAAAGTATAATGTAATAGATCTCAAAGTAACTAAATTCGACTTTTATATCAATATAAATAATATAATAGATTTTGGTTGGAATTGCCGAAACGTCATAATAAACTTACATCAAAGGTATATTGACATTTAATACAGAGATCACATAGATTGGTGATAAAGGTTATAAACCCGATTTTTTTTCCAATCTAATCAAACAATATTATTACTTGTCTAAGTATTAAACTTTATTGTAAAATACTTTTTTTCCTTCCCATTTGTGAGCCTGTCTGCAGCAGGAGAATAAGATATAAGTTAAGCCTTAAAGAATAAGATATAAGTTAACCTTAAAAAAGTTAAAGTTCTTCCGCTTAAAATGTTCAAACCGTCGATTTCCAATGCATTATTAAGTGATATAGACAGTTCTAATGTTGTCACGGAACACGAAGAAATCTCTTGGGAACTTGCTACCAACTGGAAGAAAACGACATATAATAACGGAATGAAACCGCCAGAAACAAGAAATTATGTGTGTGTGTGACAAAAGATGGACGTCGCGAAGCTGAGTGTCGTTTTTCAGATACTGCTATCTTCGGAAACTAGTAACCAAATTCATGGTCACTTTTCGAGCCACTGATTTATAGTTCAATAGTCGTACAAGGAAGTCATGGAGTGTCCACATCAGATATTTTTCATAGTTTTTCCCCATTTATTCCCTTAAGGGAAGAATTTCGAAAAATTTAATGCATCCTGAAGAAATTCTCTAAATGATAGTGAAAACCACATCCATATGCTGGATTTAATTTGGTGCATAGTTTTTTATTGGTATACCCAATGATGAAAGGTCTCGAGTCCCGGCACCACTCTCACAGCTTCTCCAAGTCAAAATACAAGAGTAGACTTTGATCTCTGTGAACGGCACTATTATTGACCCCCCAACGACCATTTTTCAATCTACACCCTTGAACTTGTTGGCATTGTTCTTGTGCTAGTAGGAGGGGCCGGGATTGCCACTGACGATCTGGACATCAATTATGAAGTTTTTATGGACTCCAGAACACTATATCACCATCTCTCACTACCAATATACGTATTCTCTTTTTCGACTTCATACCCGGAGAGCTTCTTCCAACAAGTAAAGGACGACATCGTGCCGTTTAACACTGCCAACTTGGGATACTAGTATCGGTGCTGGTAAAGACGGGGGGGATAAAGTCCGGCAAGTGGGTCTAGTGGTCCTTTTTGCCAACCCCGGGTAAACCAATGGAGACGTCCTATTTGCCCTCCATGTCAAACCTTCTGGTTTTTCTGATGAAGTTCAGAAGAGACGTCCATTCAATAGAGAAAGACTTCTATATCTATATCTAAGCTTTAATAATTCCAATGAATACGAACCTTAAAATTGAATACAAAGCAGTTAATTAGCACAATTGGCGCTAGAGAGTGCTTGGGTGGCGACCTTCGTGTAAGTTCGAACGCAGACATTGATAATGCTATTGCAAAGTTGTACCATTTTTTGTAAGCTGTAAACAAATTTAAAGTTTTTAGGGGAAATCAAGCACGAAATAAAAGAACGTGATATATCTATCGTCTAGATTGATCCGTTCAATGGACGATAGAATCCGCTCAATGGAGGCACTGAAACAAATAAAGACAGCTAATTAAAATAATGCTCTAAATTGGCTGAAAATATGGATTGTTATTTTAGTCCTGTCGACAAGAGTTTCCAATAAATAATTAAGGGAAATAGAAAGACATAATAAGGTACAAAGTTCAAATAAGTTAATATCTTGACTCATTATAATACTAATTGTCAGTTAATGACCTAGACTCATAGCAATATGAAGTTGTTTAATTTTATTTAAAAACAATAGAAATTTATAGTAAAACTGACGATGGGTGAGAAGTAAATTAGGGGTAATTATTAATATGTGATATGGTCTGATATACATATATATATATATATATATATATATATATATATATATATATATATATATATATATGTATATGCGTGTATATATGTATAAATTGTGATTAAAGATGCTATTATAGGTGATTTTAGAAAAATTGTTCTGAAGATGGTCCAATATTAGTATTATCAATATAAACGTACAATAGATGCCAACACTCATGCTTACACAACTATGACGTATGTAAATGACGACTATAGATGTCCCGTATTTGGGTGTTTAAGCATATGACGTCTAAATAACTATACATATGACGTCCTGCGTACAGAACCGGTAAGAAAAATATGCGCTGCATCGGGGAGTCGCACAGTGCGGCGCTCTTACGGTCAAAGTGGACAAAAGTCGTTCTTGACGAGTTTTTAAAGAAAACTTCGAGCTGATCAATAAAACACAATATATTAAGGGTCTTTGAATAAAAATTAAGTTTTTTGGGAGTTATCAAAATAATAATTAATATCACAAACAATCTTTTTTGCAATACATGGATTGATTAAATTACATCAGAAAATTATGAGTCGCGGCTCATTGAAGTACTGTCCTCGGATAACGTATATGGGGATAAGCTCTCCAGTTCAAATTGGAGTGAATTCTTTTATTTTTTATGCCCTCTAAATAAAGCTTAGAATTTGAGTGGCTTGCTTTCCTGCTTACAGCAATTAAAGGGTCCGAAGATATTCAAAGTTGATTTAAAATACCAGCATTGGAACTGGCACTACTGTTCTTCCGCGTGTGATTCAATCTATTTTTTCAGATGGCTTTATGGGTAGCCTCCAAAACCTCCTCAGAGAGCATTCCAATTGGAATTAGATGAAAGAAATTTATGACTTCCCAACTATGAAATAAAACAGTATGCTCACTAGACGTCATATAATACCAATCATAGTTTTCTGAAACAAACAAACACAGAACCATCCAAAGCAATTTAAAGCAGAAAAGATTTGCATATTTATGATGTATAATTGTTATTAAATCAAAATATTTCAGAAACTAAGAACGTTTTGGATCGAAATTGAAAAATGATTATTTAAGTTTTTTTTTTGTTATTTAAAGTTATTAATCAAAAAATGTTACTCAAAAGTATCAACAAAAAATAGATATTTCTTGATTTCCTCGATGCCTTCTATACTTAAACATCATTTGAAGTTGATGTATCCTTAACATGAAAGAAGGATCAACTAAATTGAAATTGTTTCGTTGAGACAGATATACGATCTGCCACTTGTTCAACCATGATTTCTATCCTTTATTTTTATAATATTGGATTAAAAGCTCCTATTCTGTATCACTGATGTCATTATGAAAGTATTATTAAAGCAAAACAAGTTAGAAAAAATATTCGCATTTTCGACTTTTGTCCACTGGCTTCCGCAATGTGCGTCGTCCTAAGGGAGGCGCCGAATTAATCTTTTTATCGAAAAAAGCTACAATTTATTGTATTTTTATAATATTAATCATGTAAAAAATAAAAATAAGTATATAAGATAGCACTTATATACATTTAAAACAAATTGAAAGATAAAAAAAAAAATTGTAAGGGCGCCTAACAGAAAGTTGCATTGGGGCGCCGGGACCTCTAAGATCCTTACTGGCTGCGTATTTTTGTTTAATAACATGTGAATAATATAATTTTTAATCATAAAATATTATTCTATCAAAAAATTGAGAGCATGCTCTTCTTGATAAAAATAAAATGATTAAAATAACTTGGGAAAACGATAAAACAAAAGTATCAACATTTCGTCGTCGCAGTCACCAGTGTCGTCTATATCGTGGAAATTTCCATGTACATCGTCCATTCTTCTGCGCCTTCGACGTTCATCGAGCATAAAATATGATTTTTGTATTTTCTCTGAGGTTATGGTTACCTCTATTTCATTCTGACCTAGACGGTCAATCATTTGATCAAAGGATTTTATCACAAATATTGACGTGCGATTCAAGCAACACGACAATCCGTCAATCCTTAAATCATTCAAATTATTGCTCGCCCACAACAATTATATTATTAGGGATTGATAAATTATTTGCCACTTCTATAATTTTGTTTTTATTGAAAACTAGTTTCGAATGCTATATATTCATCTTCAGTTCTAAAAACACACAAAAATTAGCAATTCAAAGTGCAGCTTATTTTTTAATTTTTGCGTGTTTTTAGAACTGAAGATGAATGTATAACATCCGAAACTAGTTTTCAATAAAAACAAAATTATAGAAGTGGCAAATAATTTATCAATCCCTAATTAGATTGATCCTTCGATACCATCGTGCGGATGTCAACTAATTATATAATTATTGTAAAAAATATATTTCTTCCAAAAACCAATAGTCGTTCTCAAGAAAAACTAAACTCTAATTTATGTATCGTGTAGTCTAGTTTACCGCTTTTAAAACCTCCATAATTTTTTCCATGGTCGCACTTGTTTTATTTTCATTACAGTAATCTTTGCTTTTTGTTTTCCAAAACTCTGGAAAATTCCGGTTCAAATCTATTAAAAACTTATAAACTGACGTTCGCTGTTGGAAGTGAGCGGGGAGACCTTTATGCTGCCGAGCGCGATATTGAGGGAAAACTTGTCCGTCTACACGGTTCAGCGCCCACTTCAAGCACTCGCGATAATCAAACTTTCCATCAATCACATTGACGCGATAGAATGACTCAAATGATCGAATGATATTTTGATCAAATGATTGAACATCTACGGCCTACTTTATGCTTGAAATAAATAGGGTTAGGTGATAAAAGTAAATTGTGAATGAGGCCATCGTTTGTTTAAAGAAAATCAAGGCGGTCATTTTCTGGTACTGAATTACCGAAACTGTTTGAGATCTTTTTTGGTTGATTCCCGTGCATCGTCGGACACCCATGATTGGTCCCGTGTAAAATTTTACCATCAATCAGCATTATATTGTAAAAAAAAATATCAATCGCAATGGATGAAACTGCGTCCGTAACTTAGTTCAAGGAATGGGATCTTAAAAGGGGAACAGCTTCGTCAAAAGGAGGCTAAGTTTCTCTACTACAGTTTTCTGAAAAAACTGTGATGGAGAAAAACGTCTGGCGAAATTAATTATGATTACATCTGTGAGAAAAAGTAAGATAAACATGTTTATTAATACGTAAACGTACTATTTATGAATAACGTCAGTCGCATTATGTCGAAAAATTTAGACAAAATAGATTCAGATACTATTATATCTAACGATGGAGGTTCAAGAGGAATTGTTTGAAAAATGAGCGAAATATTCAAAATTGCTAAGAATCGAAATAGGCGGAGGGGTGCTGCCGTCCTTATGCCTGTTCTTGGTATAGCTAATTTGGTGGGGGAGGAGAGGGGAGGGAGGAGGATGAAAAAATTACATGAAAAATGTAAAACAAGTATCACTCCAAATGTTTTATAAATAAGTTGAATATTTTTTCATCATATATTATTTTACAAAAACTTTTAATAATTTTGATGTTTCAGTTTAACCAAATTTAAAATAAATTGACGAATTTTCATGAATTTTACTTCTATAGTTCTGAAAATTAAACAATTACAATTTTTTTTTTCTAGAAATATTATTTGTCTCGAAATATTATGAATGGAACCATTCATTTAATACAATGATTTACCTTAGACTTATGGGAATACGAAACTGTTGACAAATGAACGTTTTAAAAATATTTTTCAAAACCACTTTTTTAGATTCAAGTGATCTTATTAAAACGAATAAAGTAAGGAAATTTTGAAAAAAAAAAGTAATAAATAAAAACAGAGGTATAACACTACCTTTTATGAAGTTCTAATCTTATGTGGTTTAGTAAATAAAAATTAAATTATATATACGCCTAATTTCGTTAGCCTATGCATTAATTACTTCACTTCATTTGGGAGTGAAAAAAAAAACAATAAAAAATTGGTCAAGACAACTACACAGATATAATTGAAATAAAATTTACTTTGGCTGTTTCAATTAATATTTAAGGGAGGCAAAATATTTATTTATTTGCTTTTCAACTGTCCATCAGGTTATTTTAACAATTTTGCCAAGGTTGTATTTACATTAATAAGACGTATTTAGTATTTGCTGTTGTGGTTAGCCAAATAATAAATCCTTTTATAACTTTGTTGATTCAAGTGTTTTAATCGCCGTTTATATATATAGCAGGAGAGGCAAGATCTTACTAACGGCAACATGGGTGGAATGACGACACTCCTGTTTGTAGTGGCCACATTGGCTATTTCTTGCTGTGCACATCCAACTGGCGTCGTATATTCCTCCAGCAGGGCCGAATCTGAAGCCGCCAGCGAAGCCAAAGCACGATCGGAAGCAGCCAATTCCATCAGTGCCTCTCTCATAGGTATGAGTAATTTCATTTTCGCTTATTAATTATTGTGCTCTTTTTATACGTTTCTGCTTCAGGTCAGGATGGTGTCGCGAGGTATTTGTCGGTAGACAGTAAAGCGCAAGCAGCGGCAGAGGCTAAAGCTCATGCCAAAGCAAATGCTGAATTAAAGCAGGCATTGATCACCTTGCCCAACGGCCAAGTCGGTAGGTTAGAATAAAATAATTAGAACCTCAGTTTTGAATTTCATATCGCTAATCGATTTACTACTGGACGATAATTTTTATGCACTTCTAAAGTCTCCCGATTCGAGTCGGGGCAAGGAACAGAAGCAGGCCATTCGACTGCGGCCAGCACGAGTAATGAATCAAATATCAGATACAGTGAAGGTAAGTTGATATTGTTTAATTTCCCGATGATAATACTTATATTTAGTATTTAGTTTTCTAAAGCATATCATTGACTAATTAGTGAACTGTGGTGGGAACAAAATAGCAAAATTATAGACTTTACGAGCAATTTGTCTAGAAATTATGAAATTCGATGTAAGGATTTCTATAAAGTACTACTGACCAACTATTTAACGGCGGATTTAACTAAGGAGATAAGAATTTGGCTATGTCACAGACATTACAAGTAGTCTTGCAAGCAATTATGCTTTAAATTTTATCTCATGCATTACTATTGTGTTACTGTTATAGCGTTCTCCCGTTTAAAAAGTCATTAAATTTATTGTCTTCATCTTATATCTTAATATCAGTTATTGCGAGAAAAAAAAAGTCCTTACTAACGATGGTGCTGTTTTTGTATGATTATGAACCAGCCCAGGGAGGTGTCGCGAGGGATTTGTCTGAAGGAAGAAACGCACAGGCAGCATCAGAGGCCAATGCCTATTCCAAAACGAATTCTGAAGGAAGCAACGCATTCGTCACTTTGCCTAATGGCCAAGTTGGTAGGTTGAAATAAAATAAAATTTATTACGATTCCCAGTTTTGAATTTAATATTGCTAAGCGATCTTATATTGTACAATAACTATTACGCACTTTTAAAGTTTCTCAATACGGGTCTCAGCAAGGATCGAAAACGCAAGAATCGATTGCAACCAGCACGAGCAATGAAGAAAATATCAGATACAGGGAAGGCAAGTAAATAAAGTTATATTTTCCTATGCTCATATTGATATTTATTGTACAAATACCAATATAAAAATTATCCCTGAACAATTATTTAATGGTGCACAGGGCATAGGAGTCTATGGGAAGAAAGGGCAAAATCCAAATCTCAACTTTCTATAAGTATTTTTTATTTAACAAGATAAAGTGTTGAATTTGCTACTGTAATTAATGAAAATCATAATTCATATAACAAAGATTTATAAAAAAAAAATTAAGTAATTTTTTTCATGAAAGCAAACACGGTGAAAAATCGCTAGAATAAACCAAAATTGATTGAATTAATTGATAATAATTAAGTAATTAAAAATATTTATTTGATTAAATTTAAGAAAAAGAATAAAAACAAAATACAATATAACGTTATATATATATATATATATATATATATATATATATATATATATATATATATATATATATATATATATATATATATCCATCTATATAAAATAATTTTATTTATAATTTCGAGGGGACTTCAGGAATTTCAATATTTATCAGTGAAATATGGCTTCCTTTAATTGATTTATTTATCACCAAATCGCATATCTTTTTAATATTGACATTTCGAGGTCTTATCCCCCATCATCAGAACATCAATTTTTCTTTTTGTCGTATTTTCAGCCTTACAATATCGTCATCAGAACTAAAATTATAACGCTCAGTATACATTTTTATAGGATTGCCTACATCTTCTAACCATCTTTTCCCTAATTTATTTATTATGGCGACATTGTGGGATTGAAAGTATGACAAATAGAAGAAAAGGAAAATTGATGTTCTGATGATGGGGAATGAGATCCCGAAATGCCAAAATTGAAAAGATATGCGTGTGAGAGACAGATAAATCAATTTAAGGAAGTTCTGGTTCACTATAAGTAATAAAATACTTATGTGAAACGAATGCAGATAAACTTAGCTTACGATTACATATAAAAATAAGTTATTAAATAGACACGAAAAAAAAAATATATAATTTAGGATCATTTTTCGAATTATTTTTTTTGGCCGCCCACCAGTTTTCTTGAGTAACTTTTTTACAGTTCGGCTCGCAAGTTTTCAGTTATTTAATCCTGTAAAACGAAATGAACATAAGCCAATTTTGAAATTAGATGATAAATTTGGATAAAATGCTATGGCAGTTCTCCCATATTTTTCTTAAATCTACAAACCAAAGCTCACCAAACTTTTTAATGAGGGTTCAAACCACATCAGAGTACCCACCAAATATAAAATTGTCCACTATTAACTGTAAAATATTCTCTTTTCTTTCATTTGATGGAGGTACTCGCAAGAATTCGAAAATATTCCCCATTGGTTTTAGTGTGTTCTAGAAAAAAAAATAAAAAATCGTCGTGACATTAGATTTTTCAAAAGAATATTGCACGGAGCAATACAATAAACAATCTTATTCACAAATACCTACAATTGTTTTACCTTTTTTGAGAAAAATCATTTTAATATTGAAAAAAAATAAAATATTTGGATATTTTTAATTTTACATAATTCAATGATTTTTTTTCATTGAAAAATCATTGCACTATAGTAAATTAGTAATATTACCATATAATAATCGCAAAACTTAGGATTGGTCCATTGTAGATAAATAAATAATACAACATTTCTTCGTGTATTATAAATTCGTGTGAAAATATTCAAATGAAATTGACCCCATTTAACTTATAATCCTTGAAACTAATGTTGAAAATTTATTACAAAACCTTTGACTGATTCCATGCAAGTCTGAGTCGTCCAAATGGAATAAACAAACAGTTGATTTTTGGAGTAATGTCTATAGTTCCATGCGCTGTGCAGCCTTTCGAACTTGAAAGTATGGGAATTTGTTTATATTATAGACATTGCATGTAGTTTTTAATTTGTACGATTGTAATCCAGCCCAGGGTGGTATCAGGAGGGACCTGTCTCTAGAAAGCAACGCACAAGCAGCATCGGAAGCTAAAGCTAATGCCATAAGGAATGGTGAAGCAAATAACGCATTTATCACCTTGTCTAACGGCCAAGTTGGTAGGTTTGAATAAGATAACACTTATTACAATCCAAACTGATGCTTCTGATACTGCTTACTAATTTACTATTTTTACAAAAATTTTCACGCTCCTTTTTTAAGCCTCTCAGTTCGAGTCACAACAGGAATCGAAAGCCAGAGAATCGGCTGCATCCAGTACGAGCAATAAGGAAAACTTCAGTGCTAGTGAGAGTAAGTAAATATCGTTTTGTTTTTCTTTTGATCATAATGACACTCACAAGGGGAGGGCACAGTCAATTTGTCACCGATTTCAACCAATTTTTTTGTGGTGATTCTACATCCAAAAATATTGTGCACCTGTGTCGGCGTTCGTTCCAATGGATTCCAAGGAGCCGAGAAAAAAAATTAACACAAGCTGAAACTGCTTTATTTTTTATTTCGAGTTTGAAAATTAATAATGACGTGGTTTTTCCACTAAAACATTTATTTTTCAGTTTTCAAAGGAAAAATAAAAAACTTTAAAAAATGATTGCTTTTTGGTCAAATAAATTAAATTTTCATTAAAATTGATTAATTTAAAATCAAAAGGGATAAGCTTTTTGATTATTCTATAATTATTGGTTAATTTATAAGTTATGTAGGATTAGTAATTTTCGTCCTAATTATTTTGTTATAATTAAATTTATTTATTATTTATTTAGATTTTTATTGAAAATTTTCATCAAATATTTTATTGGAAGTTATAATGATAGAATTAGTCGGATTAAATGGATAAAAGTTAGTTAATATATAGTAATTCGGTAAATCTATTCTTCACCTGTTTAACAAAAACATCAATATTATTATGTATAACATTTTTTTAGATTATTGAATAAACTAGCTTTAAAATTTTTTTCACATAAAAAAATTATGGCAGATTTTGATTCAGCGCATCAAAAAACCTCTATGTTGAAAATATCATCGAAAACAACATTTTTTTTTTTTATCAGTTTCTTGGGGCCACGAAATTACGTTTCGATTTGAAGCTCTGCATCTCGTCTTCAGATTATCCGATTTCGATTTTCTTGGACTTGTTGGAAAAACGGAAGTTTCTTCTTTCTCATAATAAAAACAACTATTGCATTATCTAGGAGGTCTTGTGAAAATGTGATTACAAATTAAAAACAAAATTGAGGTTTTTTGCGGATAACATTGATTCTAAAACACGTAGGAAGACCACAGATAAAACAAACCGCGTAGATTATGAGCCTTTACAGACGACCCAAATGTGGTTTGAATCGTTCAAAGGGTTCTTGATTTATGGGACATTTTTTAAATCTTTAAGAAAATTTGAAGGGTTCGAAACCTTGGCGGAATTTTTTGTAATACAAATTTTATTTTCAGATTCCGTAGAGGATTAGTGTTTTCATAACCTATAATTCAATAGAGCCTTGAAATCGCTATAAAACTTAAATATTACATTTTAAAAAAATTATAACCCTAAAATTAACTATTTCTGGGTCACAAATAATGTTTTGGTAGCTTATATCACCTTAAACCCGACCTTAAATTTTCAAATTAAATTTCAATTAACTATGACATCTTGAATAAGGCCGTGTGTTTAGATTCGGGCGAATCTAAAAATAATTTTTTTTTTCCGCAAATAAAATTCCGCTAAAGGGGTAAAGGGGTCCCTAAAGGGGTCGCTAAAGGGGTCCCTTCAAATTGTTTTAATGATTTAAAAAATTGCTCAGAAATCAGGAACTGTTTGAATGATTCAAATTTAGGTCATCTATTACGGTTCTTAACCTATGCGGTTTGCTTTAACTGTGGCCTTCCTATGTGTTTTGGAACAAACGTTATCCTCAAAAAACCTCAATTTTGTTTTTAATTTATAATCACATTTTTTTTACTCATACCTTCTAGATAATGCAATAGCTGTTTATAAACTTTCCTCTTTCCAATGAGACCAAGAAAATTTAAATAGTATAAACTGAAGACGACAAGAGCTTCAAATCGAAACGTGATTTCGTGGCTTACAACTTTTGAAAGCTCTCGAAACAGAAAAAAAAATGTTATTTTTGTTTTCGATATTTTCAACATAAAGGTTTTTCGGTACGATGAATCAAAATTTTCCACAATTTTTGGTATATAAAAAAGGCTAGTTTACCCAATAATCTAAATATTTTTTCAATTTATTTGACTAAAAATCAATAATTTTTTTAAGTTTGTTTTTTCCATTAGTATACACTAAAAATAAATATTTTGGTGGAAAAACCACGACGATACCATTTTTCATACTCGAGATAAAAAATAAAGCAGTTTCAGCATGTTTAATTTTTTTTTTCTTGGCTCCTAGGGCCCATTGGAATGAATGCCGACACACGTGCCCAATATTTTTGGATGTAGAATGACCAGTAAAAATTTGGTGACCCATTGACTCTACCTTCCCCTTGTTAGTGTATTTGCGTTCAGTCTCTTCCGTGTATTGAGGATTATATGAGTCCCCATAGATTTATTTGAGCCATATAGTCAATAATCTTGATCTTAACTAAAATGTGTTTAAGCTAGTAAGATTTCAGCCTAACCTTTGATGCTTCTAGTGTTACAATAAGCAGCATTTTTTAGATTTCGACCAATCTTTGTATCCAGATAGATCAAATTCCTTGATTATGTGTTACACGGATCATTTACTCCTAATTGGGTGGTTTCAGCAAATATTCAGCGCTATAAATATTGAATAAAGTAGACGAAAGAACGGTACCTTGCCGTATCCCCCACATTAAAGTCACTATCTTTTAGAAATCATCATTAACCAAGAGTAAACCTAAACTGCGGCCATAGAATTGAGGAAATATTGCGAGATAGAAGACTGTTAGTTCTGGGGAACCGGCGTAATTATTAAAGGGCCTATTTTATCGTACGAAGGATTCACCTTAAAATAGATTCAATGCTAACAAAAATAAATATGAAGTCTTGTCAACGTAAATTTGAAATCTTATCATGTTAAAATCGTGATATCTTAAACGGTTTGGCCCTTAAATACAATTATTGTACATATTTCAGTCAAGGTCTATTCTCGTATTGTAGTAATTGAAGTTATAGAGTTATACAAATAAAATTAGCTTGATATTAAAAAAATCAAGATTTTATACATCGGCTTCTAGTGTGATAAAAATTTAGTAAAACGTTTTTCGCTTTCCGTTATAATCTCGTCTCTTTTTTTATTGTTTTTGAAATTTTAAAAGCTTGAAGGTTATAATAAGCCACAAGATTTAGAATGGAAACGTTTTAACGCAGTATCAAGCATCTAAACATGTTATAAAAAAATAAAAGCTAAACAAAAAATATGTAGTGGTTTTTAAATTTACTAATAAACATTAAAAAAATAAAATAATAAACATGCATCTTCAAAAGGTGGTATATATAACCTCGTTTCGGAATAATTTGAATTATTGTGTATTTTGTTTTTCCTACCATCATTATAAATATTCCAGGATAATATAATATAATATGTACTGTTTAGGCAATGCTGAAAGAATAGGTTATGGTGGCGGAGCAATCAGTGGTGGCAGAGTAACCGGTAGTAGCCAGTCCTCCAAGGCGGAACAACAATCTTTCCATAAAACTGAGTCCTCGTCCACTTCACAAAGCGAAACACGTGGCTCAGGATCAGAATCAAAAGTGGTCCTATTTCCCCAACCACAGTCACCAATTCCTTATCCTTCATTACCAGAATCAAGAGTGACCCCGTGCACGAAAGAAAAATCCCAACCACTAATGCCTAACCCATCCCTTCCAGAATTGAGAGTGATCCTAAAACCACAACCCCAACTACCAATCCCTAACCCATCCACAGTAATCGGAGGTAGCCAAATCTTAAACTCGGGATTTCAGTCTTCCCATAAAATCGATTCATCTTCCAATTTGCAAACTGAAACACAAGGCTCAGAATCAGAATCAAGAGTGATCCTATATCCTCAACCACAGCAGCAACCCCAACCGCTAATGCCAAGCCCAATCCTTCCAGAATCGAAGGTGATCCTAAATCCCCAACCACAGCCACAATCCCGACCACCAATACCTAACCCATCCACAGTAATCGGTGGTAGCCAGACCTTTAACACAGACAATCAATCTTCCCATAAAACTGCTTCATCTTCCATTTCGCAAACTGAAACACAAGGCTCAGAATCAGAATCAACGGTGATCCTAAATACTCAACCTCAACTGCAACTCCAATCACCAAAGCCTAACCCATCCCTTCCAAAATCTACGGTGATCCAAAATACCCAACCACAGCCACAACCCCAATCATCAATGCCTAATCCAATCACAGTAACCGGTTTCAGCCAAACCTTTAACAAGGATGATCAGTATACCCAGAAAACAGATTCATCTTTCAGTTCGCAAACTGAAACACAAGGATCGACATCAAAATCGAGAGTGGTCTTACATCCCCAACCACAACCACAACCCCAACCATTAATAAGTTATCCATCCACAGTAATCAGCGGTAGCAACACCTTTAACACGGAAGATCAATATTCCCAGAAAACCGATTCATCTTCCAATTCGCAAACTGAAACACAAGGTTCCGAATCACAATCGAGGGTGACCATTTTGCCTCATCCTGAGGATCAGCCACAACCCCAGAAGGAGGAATCACAATCCCAACTACCATGTCTTAACCCCTTAATAACAGGACCAAATGTGCTCCAAATTGGCCAGCTGAAACCACAACCTAAGCCTTGTAAACCAAATACCCAAATTTCCAAGCCGAAACCACAACCTAAACCAAGTAAACCAAAAACCCAAATTTCCAAGCCAAAACCTAAACCTAAACCAAGTAAACCGGAAGTCCAAATAGCAAAGCCGAAACCACAACCTAAACCAAAAACCCAAATTGCCAAGCTAAAACCAGAATGTAAACCTTGCAAGCAAAAATCCCAAATTGCCAGACCAAAACCACAACCTAAGCCTTGTAAACCAAAAACCCAAATTGCCAGACCGAAACCACAACCTAAACCAGTTAAACCAAAAACTCAAATTACCAGACCAAAACAACAACCTAAGCCTTGTAAGCCAAAAACCCCAGTTTCCAGTCCGAAACCACAACCTGAGCCTTGTAAGCCAAAAACCCAAATTGCCAGACCGAAACCACATCCAAAGCCTTGTAAGCCAAAGACCACAACTTCCAAGCCGAAACCACAGCCTAAACCATGCAGACCAAAACCCCAAATTGACCAGCCTAAACCTCAGTCTAGTCCAAAACAATGTGCACCGTGCCAACAAAAACCCTCAGCACCCAGAAGCAAACCATGCAGTAGCCGAAGAAACAAAAGGTCAACTGATGATGATCTAGCCCCACCAACTGTGGAAGGAGATAATGGAGCTTATATGGACGCAGGAGAGAGTAGCGATGCCAAAGGACGATGCGGTGGTCGCTATGGCAGGAGACCACCATCTCTGCTTTCGAGAATATTTGGAAGATAGTTTCTGATGGATTTAAGATTTATGAAAATATGCAACTAATACAAGACTTCTATAAAAAATAATTTGTTATAACTCAAAAATGTTAAAAGATTTCTTAACCTTTCATAATTACATATAAATCTATTTATTAAAACAACTTTTTTTTAAATCATATTTTCGGATTGGAAATATCATAAATAGGATTTTCTTAAAATATTACACAACATTGAAAAAGAAGAATCACCAAAATCACAACAGAGTTTTAATATAACATATTTGAGATCCTTTAAATAATTTATGCTGGTAGAGATGAACAATTGCAAATAAATATAAATGAGTCCTTAAGAAATGGATACATTTCAATAAAACTAATTAGGAGGTATTAGATAAAACGAGAGAGCATCCACGCTGATTATTAGGAATAGTTATGACCAATTTTCTTTGCCGAAAGCAATTCGTAAATCAGAAGAAATATACAACATAGTCTTAGAGTATGGTAATAGGGGAAAAACTTAAAACTGCTAATGCATGTAAGACGAATTCAAACGCGTTACTAGATTTCTTTTTATTATTTTTTAAATATAATTGAACAGGAAAAAATTCATTGTCCGTTCATTGAATAATTCCGTGTTCCCTCCACTGTTTCCGTCTTCGGACCTATCAAATACCTCCAACCTATCAAAACCAGAAAGAATAGTCCACTCACAGCTTAATAACTTTCTTGAGCAAAAAGATCTCCTCAATCCGACGGCAATACATCCTTGGTGTCTACCTTTTCCTATCCTTCAAAACCAAAAAGCCTCCCTGATGTGTGACAAGATGTGCAATTATGTTATATTTTGCAATCATTCATATTCTTGTCTTTTATTTCATAATCCTATAAATTAATTATTTTATAATAATTATTACAAGCCAGACAAATGCTACTGGTACTGTACATCTTTTTTTATTCTAACGGGACTGGCTGTCGCACAATAAAATTTATTTTTCATTCATTCATATTATAGATAGACCATTCTAATAGGACAGAAATATTCGTTTTTAGAGTAATAATTTTTGTTATTGTGGTAAACCTAAGGGATCCAGTGAAGGTGAAAAGAAAGGAATCACTGTTCGATTTCGATCACTAGGGATTATTCGTTCAACTCAGAAAAAGAGTTTACATCGAAGTTCGAAATATTTTAGGCTATGAGGAACATGAGTTAGTAGATCACGTCAATGAATCAACTATACATAGTTTAGTGACTAAATATCTCATAGAGTATCAATCTGTATATTGGAAAATGTACTCAATTAAATATTTCCTTAGATAAAATTAGATTTTATAATTTTTTTGTGGCGCAGTAAGCTTAACGGGAACGATCCTTTTGAACAGATATCACAAGACATCGCAAACTTTAATGATATCTATACAATATATAGACAATTAATAACATTTAAAAATTATTTACATAAAACAAAAACGTGTTATTATTTATTACCGCTATATTAAATAAATTAAACTATATTCTTTTTGGTGGAGCGTATAACAAACAAGTACCGATAGTTATTCTCGTAGATTCGGTCAATTATTAAGAAGGATGATGACTAATTCTAATTCTATCTAGCTTTATTTTATTTCTCTCGCGATAACACTTTACAAGACACTCAAATATGAAAAACACTGTGCTTGACTTTAGTAGATTAATATTAATGATAACGCTTAGAGAATCCGTTTGGAGAAAGCCAAAATCACCATCCAGAGTTACTTATCTACATCAAATCCCGCCAAAACCAAATCTTTAAGAAAAACCTTGAGGTGCGGTTACACCAAAACCGGATTTGACTTGACTGGAGTCCCGAAGTGAATCCGTATCGTGTATTTAATATAAGACGGCAGTCAAGTCCAATCCGGATCAGATGTTGTGGTCTACGATGCGGGTTAGTTACAGGACTCCAGTCAAAATCCGATTTTCGTCGCACTTTTAATATGTTCTCTCACCTCCGTCTTATGTAAGTCCCTGGGGCATTTACTGTTGGACCAGAGTTGTTCATCTGTATAATACTTCCTTCTTCGTTGAGCACAACTACCTTAGAAGCCCATTTCAATATCCAGGATGATACAAGAAGAGGCCAAAGATTTAATTAATAGATCAAATAATTCTAATATTTAAAGTTTTCTCAAAAAGGAGATATTCGTGCTTTGAAGTTTAGGTGATTGGAGCGTGGATAAGAAAAGTTTAGAACACTCTGTTTTTTTATTATTGGTTCGGTTTTACTTTAGAGATTTGCGTAAAACGGTTAAAATTTTAATATCTGTGATTAAATAAAAACAAAAAAATAGATTAATCAGAAATATGATACAACCTTGTTTTCAAATATTTACACTTCGTTAATTAATTAATCGATTTCATTAAGAATTACTGATCATCACCACAATAGACCATTGACGTTATTAAGGGAAATTGGTGTTTTAAAGTGACATGAGGGTTGAAAGTTGAGAGCAATATAAATTATTAAAAGCATTGTAAAAAAAAAAAAAAAACTTTTACTCATGCTTTTAATCATTTCTATTCTCAACTTTCAACCCTCAAGCTACTTTCAAACATCAATTTCTTTGTGAATAACGCCAATAGTCTATTGTGGTGATGATCAGTAATTCATAACGGAATTGACTAATTAATTAACAAAGTGTAAATATTTTAAAACAAGGTTGTATATCTGATTAAAATAGTCGGCTATATAAAAAATATTAATTTTTTATAAATGAGGGAATGAAAAGGCAAGGGATGAAGTGATTTTTTTTTTTTCAAAGATAGAGTTAAGTGCGGTAATGGATCAAAAAGCGATATTGCTCAGTATTCAAGGGCCATAATATAAACAGTAGAGCCATAATATAAAAATGATACATACTTAAACAATTTAGGCTTAATACAAATGTTTTAACTTTGAAATGCATTTTCACAAAATTATAAATTGTCACTTGTATCCCTTCGCTAATCACATTTTCAAATGTATTTAATTATTTCGAAATGTATATATGTATAAGGAAGATTATCTTTTTTTCTGGCGACAATATTTCGGTTATTTTTCTATTATATTTTTTTATTGTATTTCCTCTTTGAATACAAGATCCTAAACTACACTTGTAATACCTGTCTTTTTTTTAGCGAAATCTTTGATATTTGTGCAACCACCTACTTTCTCTTTCTCTTTCCAAATTTTAATCTATAAATGTTTGCGAAAAAACGGTCAATATCGTAATAGTAGCCGAAATTTTGACTTAAATTTATCCTCACTTCTATGGCAATGTTCTGCTTAGAAAACAACCCTACATACCGAATTTCAGCTCATTTCATCTAAAGGGGACAGCTGCAAGTGCCCAAATGAAGCGGTGAAAAATATTATATATATATATATATATATATATATATATATATATATATATATATATATATATATATATTGCTAAGTCAACCCTCCTAGTTTGCCTCATTCTTATAATCATTAATTAATTAATTTATTTAAATGCGCTTTACCTAAGAATATGAAGTTCTATGGCAATGTTCTGCTTAGAAAACAACCCTACATACCGAATTTCAGCTCATTTCATCTAAAGGGGACAGCTGCAAGTGCCCAAATGAAGCGGTGAAAAATATTATATATATATATATATATATATATATATATATATATATATATATATATATATATTGCTAAGTCAACCCTCCTAGTTTGCCTCATTCTTATAATCATTAATTAATTAATTTATTTAAATGCGCTTTACCTAAGAATATGAAGTTCCAGAAGTGGATAGTTAGAATGTGATTCATTAGTCGTATTTTCCCCGAAAAAAATAGACAATTGCAGTGGGTCGAAGGTCGGCGGTGAGCGGTAGGACTGCGTTTTCTTCCGTTTCAGAACTCCTAGAGGACGATTATGGAAGATTTGGAAATGTCTGATATATATATATATATATATATATATATATATATATATATATATATATGTATATATATATATATATATATATATATATATATATATATATATATATATATATTTCCCGCTACATTTGAGCACCTCCAGCGGCCCCCTTTGGGTCAAATGAGCTGAAATTCGGTAAGTAGAGCTTTCTTCCAGGCAGAACGATATCATTAAAGAATGGATAAATTCCAGTCAAAATTTCGGTATATTTACCTGAAATTTCGGCGTTTTTTAAGTTTTGCGCATCGCTACAGCTCCACCATGTTAGTTTATAGAGCTGAAATTCGGTATACAGGACTTTCTGTAGCGAGGCAGAACCATATAATAAAAGTACGTGTATGCCAGGGAACTGTATTTTGTGGGTCTCAATTTTTTCCTTACTCCCCTGTTTTTATATTTTTTTTAACGTGAAAATACGACTTTAGTGACGGAGTTCTACTGCTCACGGATTTTTTTTTTTTTTTATTGATAACTAGCAGACGAAGAAGTTGTAACAAAATACTTTATTAAACAATTTTTCATTACCTTTTACTTTTTTGTCTTCAATGATTTATATTTAAGGAGAGCTGAAAGAATGATGGAATACAACTACTCTTTTCTAATTAAATGTTTAATTTATTTTTAAATCACTTATAAAAGAAATATCTTTAATCAGCATACTATACTTATCAATTAGATGAAACAAAACTTATCTTACTTCATCTTATATTAATTAATAATCAATCTGTACTTATTATGACCATTAAATTTGATTTGACTTTAATTATGTTTTAAATTTAAAACCCAAATAATATTCTGCAGAATATTAATAGTAATTAATTAACTATACTCGGTTTATCTTATTCTTTGTTTTGAAGTACCGGATATTGCAAGGTGATTTCAGCTGGAAGTATAAATGGCTTTAGAGTAGAGTGAAGTGCAGCTGTAGAAGAGAATGCGGTGAAGTCGTAGAATGACTTATGAAATAAGAAGAATGAAAGGGTGATGAAATAAGCAGAATAAATGAAGCAAATATAGAGATTCTGCTCTTATATACTCTCCTCGTTTCCATTCTTAATTTTGATTGGATATCTTGGGCAGTAACCGACAGAATCGCGATCTAACGCCGGATGCATTGAACTATGTTTCCATTCGTAACTTCATTGGCTGAATGTTGAAGGTATTCGACAGTGCTAGCTGCTGTAGGACAAACTCTACGGAAAACTAGGTGCGGCTATCTAACATTTTCAACTTCGTTCTCCAGGCCGGTTCTTGGAATATCAGAAGCTGCTGGCACTGTTTCGCGTTTTTTACGGCTTACCGATCTGAAATCCCATCTCTGAAATACTGTTTCTAGGATTAGCGCCTTTAGATGAAATAACAGCTTCCGCTTACTCCACTTTAACTATTTGTTCTATAGTATCAAAATATATTTACATTTAAAAATTATTTAAATAATAAACAAATAAACAACTATAAATTAATGCTTTTTATGGTGTGGTTAGTGCTTATTAATTATATTTACTTTGTTAATAACTTGTTATCAAAAATATACTAATTGTATAAAAACCATATAATAAACAATAGAATATAATATACAAACCATACTGTATATATATATATATATATATATATATATATATATATATATATATATATAGAGAGAGAGAGAGAGAGAGAGAGAAGTAATATTTTATCATTTTTATTTACATAATTATTTTATATCTTTGCTTTAGATATCACGATTCAGCATCTTCAAATTTTATATTTAATACTGTCACAGTATATTAGTTTTAAGATTTCATATTATGTGTTTATTTTATATTAAATATTGCAATAATTTCTGAAATGTTTTAAACAGGTAATAAATAAAAATTGTTCATTTCGTGAATGACTGCAATGAACATGAAATAATGTATCAAATATTTTCAGGAGCTTCATTCATTTTAGAATAATCCACTGATTTGTGAACTGAATGACATGTTAGAATTCCTGCTGTTATATTAGCCATGGATCATTGGTAATATTTCTTTGTTACACTAATTTATTTTTATATATTTTAAAAAAATATATTATTGTTTAATATTTTATAGCTGTACCAATTTGTATTTATTTTCTTAATAAATTATTTTTGATTTTTTTTTTTTGTATTTATTCTTAAATAAAAACTCAAAAGAACTGATTTCCTATACAGATTTGATTTGTATATATTTATACAGGTTTGATTTCCTATACAGAACTTTCACCTCGAAAGTTCTGAAAATTTGTTCGTTTGTTATGGTGATGATTACGAATTTCAACTTTGTTCAGTATTATTGGACCTCCTCTATGAAAATGAGATCGCATCTATTGCTACTTGGTATCAAGTAATTCCTAAAGTTTGATTTCCTATACAGAAATCTAACTTAAATTTAATCGAGAGAATATAAAAAGATCCCTTAAAATTTTGTCCACGATTGACATTTAAATTACCTCAAAAACAACCGTAACAAATAAACTGTAAAAATGTTGCTCCATCTAGCATTTAAATGTTATTCTAATCCATAGGTAGCTCCAGTCGAAACTATAAGAGTGGATTATAACGTTCTCAGTAATTGGCACCCCATTATCAAAAAATAAGTGCAACTCCCTCTAGAATCTTAAAATACATTTAACAAAATCTAAATATTATTCCATTAATCTCCATGAACTATTAATTCAACTTCAACAAATCGTCACAACA
Source organism: Rhaphigaster nebulosa (assembly GCA_948150685.1). Taxonomy (NCBI): domain Eukaryota; kingdom Metazoa; phylum Arthropoda; class Insecta; order Hemiptera; family Pentatomidae; genus Rhaphigaster; species Rhaphigaster nebulosa. Next base: position 72,857,351 of record OX411310.1, read on the forward strand.
CCTCTTATTAGTTAACTTCATACTATATATATATATATATATATATATATATATAGTCTCATATTTTTTTTACTCCAAATTCAGTCCAGGCATGTGGTGCTTTCACCTCGAAAGTTCTGAAAATTTGCTTGTTTGTTGTGGTGATAATTACGAATTTCAACTTTGTTACCTCAAAATTTTTCCTAAAATATTAATAAAAAAAAAAAAAAATTAATTTTGACATTCCGTTTCATATTTTCGACTCGCAATCGCTTCAAAATTGAGCGGCCAAAAAACAAAAATCATTAGAATAAAATAGTAGATAATTTACTCTTCCTTAATATAATTCCTTAATATTTTTTTTTTTGTCGATATTCACATCCTTATAGTCAAGCTCAACAATATCAATATATATGATTAAGCTGCATTAAATTCAATATTATTGAACGTCCTCTAGGAAAATGCGATCGCATCTATTGCTACTTGGTGAATTATAACAAGACATTTTTCGTTTGAAACCAAGTTCCAACTTTGAAAAAAAATGGGAGACTACATTTTTCTACATTAATATATTATTACTTTGAGTATTCTCGTGCCATAAAGGGAACTATACTATGCAGTGAGCACCTTCAAACCTATAGTTTTGAGTATATTTTAGTAAAAACTACATACGTTTTTTCTCTAGAAAACTGATACAGTTTTACCTAATCAAATCGTAAATCTTACCCTCATGGTAAAATACCTATCAAAAATAAAAATATTGAGAATCTAAAAAAAAAAATGATGCCTTATATTTTTGAGGGGCGCATGTAATTCTTTGAAGAAATCATCCAATAACAACCAATACCACCACGAAGGATGATGAATGAAACAACCATGATATTGTTCAGTCATCAAGTAAATTGTGGTGTAAAATATTTAAAATATATCGTTTAATTATACATTAGTCCTGATCAAATCTCGAACTTAACGTTTGTTGTGTTAAAAAGGACCTAAGTCGGTAAAGTTATTTTTTATTAGAAAAAGTGACCGATAAATTTTTTTCAAACTTCATTTACATGCTTATCAAAAAAGGTATCAAAATAGCAAGGAAAAAATTCATAATCAAATAAATTATTTAAGTTAAACAGTTTTTTTTTTTTTTTTTTCTCAATAGTATGAATAAGTGACTTAGGCCCCTTTTAACCATCAGTCGTCAATTTATTTTTAGCTGTGCGGATAGGAATGTCTCTGCTGGATTCGTTCATGCGTTTATAAAACTATTTTTCCTAGAGCAATTTCTATTGTTCGAGAAGCACAATTCGAATTTTACGGGATGAAGAAAATCAATTAGATATGTCACCGGTAGCACTTGCGGTTCTTCAACCACCAAGATTCTCTACTGAGGAAACTATCCTCAACATTGATCTTGGAACAGATCAAAACATTTTATGTCCTAAAATCAAATTTTAATATTAATATCTTATTTTAGAATATCTGATATCATTCGAGAACAGACTTGGTTATCTAATGATATCAATAACATAGTGATTCCATATTAATATGTTTTTCAGAAATGGACGGCGAGTTCTAATGAGGAATCTATCCTCCTGTTTCGTCCATAAAATTAAAATCCTTTGTAGATTTGAATCATATTTAAATATTAATATATTTAATTTTATCTTCTAATTCTAGGACCTCTAATAATTTTCGAGTTGAATTGAGCAATGAGTTCCAAATTTATATCCTAAAGGTTCCGATAACATTTTTCTAATCCCTTATGCTAATATGTGTTTTAGGAAAGAACAGTGATACCGCCAAGAAACCTGTGGCAGTCGCCGAAGTGGATGATGAACTGAAGCCTCCGACCAGGGAAGGAGGTCCCGAAAATCCTGAGGATGAAGTGCAAGGTGATGGCCAGGGACGGTGTTATGGAGGGCGAGGATGGTACGGCGGAGGAGGATGGGGAGGAGGTTGGGGAGGAAACTGGGGATTCAACCCATTCAGGGGTTAGGCACTGAACTGATCAGTTCACAAAGAGTACAAATTCGTGTAATAAATGAATAAATTAATTACCAAAACTCTGTTTACTGATTATTACCTGGACTACTGTTGGCGACGTATAATGTGTGCGAGACCGTGGTGGCCCTCATCTTAGCAACCTTGATTCTGCTGCGGAGCTGACCGAATCCAGCCTGGGGGCGTTGAAATTTATTTCGTGGCGGAACCACGGAATGAATCTCGACCTTCCCAATCTGGTTAGAATAAGTTGGTAATCTGTAGGAATAACCTGTCCTGTTTGGTTTCATAGGAATAGAAAAGGACTTTAAACACCAATTAAAAAAAAAAAAAAAGGTATCATATAATGTTGCAAAAGTAAAACAAAAATGTTGGACCATTATTTATTTGGTGATTTAATGCTATACATTTTATGTCTTTTTTAAAAACCTTATTATATCAATTTCCTGCTATTGGGTACTCTAAAAATCCTTCATGTTTTTTAAGTATCATATATCTTCTGGTTTGATAATATAAGGATTAGTATTTTTTTTTTATTGTATAGTATATGCAGTAATAAATCTATTGTCATGACTACTTGCAATCTCACAACTGGAACAACATATATGTCAGTGAAAACATTATTCTAAGGATGAACTTTACCAGATTCAAATAATAATGACTCAAAATATATTATTTTTGACATAGAAGGTAAAATTTAGACGTTTATTATTTCAGTGGAATTTAATAAATATGAAGTGAATAAAAGTCAGAGATCCGGGTATTTTCTTAAGTACATCTTTGGAAATTCCATCCAGCTATTGAAACTTACCAGTAGCGTAAGTATGATTTTGCAGACCTGTGACAGCCGAGTTTTGATGATGAGGCTGTGCACTATACATAATAATATAATGATAGTTGTAGATCGCATTACTAAGTATAATATAATTTGATAATTTATAGTTATAAAAGCCAATTCGAGACCCTAATTGGGCTGAGGCCAGTGGCATTTGCCTACTTACCACCTGCTATTTACTGGCCAATAAATGAAAAGTATTTGGATCGAACTACGAGTATAATTATCTCAAATTATCCAATCGACTCGATTAGTCCATATTAACTGAACAGTTTTCAAACCGAATTCGTAGGTTTGGTAAATCCGGAAGGTTTGGGCATAAGTTCTCGAACATGTGTGAATGCTGTGCATGGAGTCTAAACAAGTATTTGGAGGCATTCCAAACCCAACAAGCTATATTAAGCTCAGTCCTATCCTGAGTAACGAACAAGGAGGCAACGCTTTCAAGCCTGGAATTAACACGTATGCGAGAAAATGTTATAACATAGTTTTAAATAAAATAATTAAATAATAAAAGTTATCTTACCGTTAATATTAATTTTCTTAGTAGATAGCAACTGTTCGAAAATTAGACAATAAGTATATCTTAAAATTAATATCAATCGATATATATATTTTTAGATAATATTTAGCAATATTTTAAAGTATTGACTGGTGTTTTCAGGGGCGGATCCAGAGTTACTAGGGAAATGGGGAGGGTAGGAACTGTCACATTGACCACAGAATTCGGGATACTCGTAGAGCAGACTTTATGCGTTTATGTGCTTATAAACGCCTTTTAATATTAAAAACCTAAGATTCTTGATTAATTGGATTGGATAGATCACATCTTTAAGAAAACATGTTTGCGCATGTGCAAGCAAAAGTAGGGGATGTTATTTGATAAAATTCATACAGAAATATTCTTGCACTAATCACCAACATTCCTTCAGCTTCGGGCCAATTCGGACAAGCCTTTTTTGAAATATAGGTGTCACTGGAAAATACGCTTTCGCCTACGTTGACAAAAGTAGTGGATGAAATTTGATAAAATTGATATGGGAACATTTAGGTACCGCACGCTACTCGAAAATTTCATTGAAATTGGATGGACGGTAGAAGATGTTGTCCTCGAAACATGGATTTATCTACAGACTGACGGAAAAATAGTAAAATGCGTGTGAAAATTTCCGGTTCTGAGGATAAAAAATGTTTTCACTTCCTGCATACAAAGTTAAATTTATAAAAAAATCGTCCTTTCCCCAAAACTTCAATTTAGTAAGATTTCATCTTAATCCACCCAAGTCTTCAATTGACTATAATTACATTTGACAATTTCGACGGTCAATTTCCGACAAGGTGGGGCAAGTTCAATTTTCTTCCTGCCTGATGAATGATAAATCACAGTTATGAGTATTGGTACAACTAGGCATTTATTAAATTTAGCCGTTTTTTTTTTCTCAGAGTTTATTTGGAGAGAGAGAATTTCGCCTACTGTGGATACGCTAATGGGCTTATGAAAAATTATTTTATTGTAATGTTTTCGGGCCTAAAAATAGATAACTTAATATCTATTTATTGAAAATCAAACATCAACTATGACAAATTTATAGATTTATAGATAATTCAAAACGTGTTTTTGATTTTAGCTCATTATAGGATGTATAGTGAATACAATTTTAAAATTATACCTCATCTCAACATTTCTTAAAAAAAAAAACCTGTATCACTACAACCCGATAAGGGTCTTGGTTGAGTACTTGGTAAGGACAGTACTGTTTCTAGGCCAATAGTTGTGCAAGGAGGTGATTCGGCCAAGATCACGCTCAACCGCCAGGTTTTCTCCCAATTAAGGGTACCCATTTTATAGAGGCTGGGTGAGCCCAAGGAGGGGGGTCCCCCGATCCCACAGGGTCGATTCACGGCTGAATACAGAATAAGTAATTATCTGCCTCAGCCGGTCTCGAACCCGGAACCTTGAGATTAGTAGCGCAGTGCCTTACCCAATGAGCTACCCCGCTCCCTCTTAAAAGAGTAAGATCTACAAAATCGGTTATGATTATTATTATTTTTAAATCTAAATGTCACAATATAATAAGGACAATTAGCGAATGTTTTTTTTAGTTCCAGTTTAATTAACTTGTTTAAAACTACTTATTAACTACGCTACTTATTTTTTCAAATAGCTACACAGCTATCCTCAAACTAAGTGGTATTCCAGACCTTGAACCTTTTAAAAATGCATTTCAAATGCCTCGGTAATAGTTCCTTTAGATATCCAAGTAGTGACGCTATTTGTAACGGAGATAATAGTAAGGGAAATTGAATTGAATCAAATGATTTTAACAAATTCAACAATCATATGAAATTCGTTTTACTGAGTTATGTTATACATGGGCATCGCGAATATTTCTAACGTTTATGCAGATCCTTCGTACGATATTTATCAGATAGGAACCAGCCTACAAAATATGCAAAAATGAGCTAGAGGTGGTTTTGAATGGTATTAGGGCTTACTATTTAAACAGAAAAGAACTATCTCTTGGAAAATCGAAGTTGAAAAAATATTGGAAATAAAATAGGACGTTTCTATTTCATGAAAAAGAACCAAGATACTTAATATCTTCTGTGGAACAAATTATAATGTTCTCATACTTTCGAATAAAATTAACTTAATTAAATTAACAAAAAAATATAATAAAAAACTTATTTGAAAGCTTTCAGATTCTCTAAGGCCATTTAACTTAAACTTGAGTTTACTCAAAACAAGTGCGATGATGGTTTGTTCCTTTCTGCTAAATTCGATCAGTCATTTAACCCCTTTCAACAATAAGCGATTTTATAAGACAATAAGACATTTCAGCGGGTGTATCAACGGATATTTTTTTAAAGGTTTGATAAAGAAACTAGCTTCAGTTATCTCGATCAATGCCACGGAAGAGAAACCCTTGGAAATCGTTCATTCTCATGCCTGGAATTACATTATTAGGTTGACGACGATAGCTTTTCAAGGCATACAATGAAAATGAATATTTTGATAGGCGAAAATAAAAAAGAATGTTTAAAAAGAAAAAAAAAATAATTAAAAAAAAACGACCACGGAGATAATCCTACCAATCCTAGGGGACGGAATCTACTTGCACATCAACTTCGGTAAGTTGTTATTGAAGTTGGTGTTTATGAATATTGAAACTTGGCATAGTTTAGAACAGTATCGTGGTATATTATAGTCTATGTTCATGATCTGTGCGCATGCTGAGTGAGAAATTGTACTGATGATCAAGAAATCTTTGTGACTAGCTGTGAAACTTCACAGAATCGTAAAAATTTAACGAAACTTCCAATGAAGACGGTGATGTTGAAAAGTGTATTGAAAGGTGAAGCTGGAATCCTGTATGATAACCCTAAGCCGTCTACCCCAAAGGAACAACTGTTTCCAAGGCTTTGCTCCTGTGAAATAAATATAAAATAAATCCAGCGCACAGTTACCCGACCATATGCGCACGGTTACCCGTGATTCGGGAAATCGTGCGCAAATGCATATTTGTAGATTTTTGATTATTCGCAAATAACGGCTGCTATTGAAATGATTTTTTAACCTAACAAACTAGACTAAATAAATCAAAGTTTGATAGGTTCAGTGCCTGTCAGTTTTTTTATGAAAAGTCGAAGTTATCACATACCTTCCTTAGGTTCACACAGTTTTCTATATCTGTAAAACTCATACTATTCCTTCATATATAATTTTTTCTCTGAAATTGTTTTACTACATTAATTGTACTACATTAAGTTATTTTTGTTTTAACGTAACGGATACAAAATAATAAAAAAATGTTTAAAATAACTTTTCATAGAGAATACTACTTTCTCTTGTTTGAAGGACTTTCTCTGCCCATATTGCTAATAAGGTTCACTAAATCTTTCGAAATTTCCTCCCTAAAGCTAAAGTTATCAAAAGGATTAAATCTTCTTCTCAAGGCAAGTACATTCCAGAAGTGTTCTATTGGATTTAAATAAAAAAATACAATATTTTAAATTTGAATTTAGTTATCATTTTGATATTTCTTAATACTGAAATGTGTGATTCTGAATTATTATTAATACAAATAATTGTTTTTTTTTAATAAATATAACGTGATTAAGAGATATAAGAAGCTGGATAAAAGATCTCCATTCGTGAATTATGGTACTATAATCAATTATTGTAAAAGGCGGTGATCAGCGACTATACTTTCCCATATCCGAAATACCACGATTTTCCATCTTGACATCGAACATGCAGATTGTTAGTATTATTTTCTGATAAGTGTGAATTAAGAGTTAAATTTGAAAAAATAAAATAAATATACCGACGTTTTCTCAATTTTTTAAATAATGCCGACGATTCATATATTCGGAGTATCACAAGTCAAAATATTTGTACAAAATAGATTATGTATTTTGTCTATTGTTGGTTACCAAACGCTAAATTTAACTGAATAGTTAAATATATGACTCATAAATTGAATACACTATTTGACTCAATCTTAATTTGAAATTCATTTACAATTTTTTTTTTAAATTATACTGAAACCTTTTGAGCCCCATAGGGGCAATAAACAGCTTATAAATTTCAAAATTTCACTCAACGAACAGTACTAAAAAACCATGTTTGTTGGAAAATAATCTTTATCTGGTAACCTAAAATCTAAAACTACTTCTCACTTCAGCCTTTCTTTTCCAAGATCGATTCCTTGTCCAACATGGCCAATTATACGTAAATGTAAAATTCCAGGCACCGACACATCATATAACTGGAAGAGTGAGACATCTCTATAAATAGTTAGGCCATACACACCGCAGTATCTCGTGCCCTACTGACACTGAGGCAGTTGTAGTCTAGGGTCGTTCTGCGTCGCCTAACAGTCTTTTGATTAGCTCAAGTGCCCAGTCTTGGGAGGGATCTCAAGTAGCCATAAGTTGTCTTTAGATACAGTTATATACAGAAACAGTTAACATAGTCATATTAATAGTTAAGAAACAGTGGACTTTAACGTAAGTAATAATACAATATGATTTAATATATATATTTAAACCATAATTATCAGAGATCTATCTACGTCATATATACACATACATACTTATGTATGCGGTAAATACTAATAAGTATTAACACACAGGACAAGTGATTTTTTTGTTTTTAATATGACCACATTTAAAGAACATTGTATTGTCTCCATCCCCGGAATATTGTAGAGAATGGATCATAAATTTCGTCAAAGTTTTAAAATTGGCCTTAAATACATCATTATTGAACTAGATAAACCTAGATAAATACTAGATAAATTTATTAATTTGGATACATAGGGAAATCCAACCTTTAAACAATTTAATACTTTCCCTTTTTTTAAAATATTTTCCATCAAATGTACAGCATTAGTATTTACTTCATTCATTGCATTCCATCGTGAAATAGTAAAAAAAAAAAAAAAAAACTACAACATCCTTATACAGTTCACTGGTAAGAGACTGAAGAACTAACTTATCTCTTAATTATGAAAGAGTTGAAAAGGTATAAGTTAATTGCTTAACCAAGTGTTGTATTGGCTTTATCCTTGGATTATTCTTGTATTATTTGGCTTATTCATAAATCCATCATTATTGAACTAGATAAACCGGTTCTTAACTTAATTTATTAATTAGGATACATAGGGAAATCCTTTAAACTATTTAATACTTTCCCTTTTTTAAAAATATTTTTCATCAAATGTATACTGAATATTAATATATATAATATACTGAATATAATATACAATAGGTGCTTAATATTAAAAAGTGTAAATGGACTTAGTTTTAAGCACAATGCATGTACAATCTATAATTTTTCATTATTTCAAAACATTTTCTTACACAACAAATTAAAAAAAACCGACTATAAATATTATAAAAATTATTGTTTGTAAACATGAAATGATTAATATCCGAGGAGAATCTCGATCATTTTAGAATATTACAAGTACTTTAAAAAAATCTCACGGTCAAATGGATCACTTGTTAATAACTTGCTTAATCAATTATTTCTTATTTCATATACTGGGATTGGAGGCAATTATATTATCTATCTTCTACATCTTTATGAAGTATGTTTAAAAATAAAACATACTATAGTGACATACTATTATTTACTCAAAAATATATTTCTGATTCATACACTATTTTATAATTAAATTGAGTTAACTAAAATACTGCTCTTGTTCCCCTACATATAATCTCAAGGCTATTCACTAACGAGTAGTGATTAACTCGATTTGTGACATCCAATGGCAGTCAAATAATGTTTCCTTGCTTTCTTACATTGAAAGTTCTTTATACCATTCCGTAGCACAGTGTGGCTAATTGAGAATCGAGCGGGACATAATAGCCATAGTATTTACAATGAAATATTTTTCTCTAGCCCAGACTAATTTATTATTGTCAAAAATGGTCTTTAATTTATTTATCAACCAGATTCTGTCTATAAGCAGTATATTTTTACTACTTCAAACAATTTTAAACACAATACAACTATAATGACATATCACTTTGACGGAGATCATCAATTTCTTTTTCAGAGTCTGGTATTTTCATCAAATTCATTTAAATAATATATTTTAATATTTGGAAGAAAATTAATTGTCAATAATAAGATATGAAAATTCCATATTTTCCATACGATGGTTTTATTCAAAACTCGATAATATTACATCAACGTTTCGTATTTTTGTCCCATCTTTAGGATTTAATTTCTAGAACAATATACTGCAGGGTATCTACCAGTTTTTCACTTAATTCTCTTCATGTGGTTATCACTGAGTCCCATATTTAATTCCAGTTAAATAATAGCTGAATAAATAAGTTGATAAATAATAATTATTACTATATTATCCGTATGTTATTAGCTCTGTCTTTTTACTGTTCACATATCTCTAATTTCATTGCAGCCCTCATGATGGCCCACGTGTTTCTGTCGAAAGTCTTGCTTTTCCAATAAAAAATCATTATTATTATTTGACTGAGTCCTGAATATATAAAACTTTATTGTATAATATTTAGGCGTCGCTAATAACTTAAATTTAAATGTTGATGCGACTTTAAAGATCAATAAGAAAAAAAAAATCTGAATAATTTTTATTCGATATTTAAATCAATTATCTCATTTGATTAAAAAAAGTAAATAAATACACTCCGACACGGATGACTGCGTCACCACAACTTCATACTAGTAATTTATTCAAGGAAAAAATTTATTTTGGATGAAAAATTGCGAATAAATTGTTGACTTGTTTTGCGGGAAAAGCAAACCAATTCAAATATTCACAAATCAAATTTGTATTAGTTTGTCTTGGGTTTCTCATGATACATGAAAAGGTAATATTTACTTTTTATTAATTTATTTATTAACCATTATAATGTTTTCTGGTATTTCCTGACAATCTCAATTTTATCATCCCACCTAGATCCTAGAACGTAATCACATGAATTACTCTAATCAGACTTCAAACAGAAAGTTCAACCGAATATTCGGCCAACTGTATAGACTATTCAATACAGCTCTTTTACCTTTCTATAAACTTCTCATTGGTAGTTGAAGAAAAAATAATACTTTAATCTTACATTATATTATAATTATATCCAGTTGCATATTAATTATATGTAAATATTACCATTATATAAGCATTATTTTGAATTAAATCATGGAGACCTTGATGAGAAAAATGAAATTTTTCTTCAACTATTAAAATAACAGAAGTCGTAAAATTCGTAAAGTATTTTTTCTTATTCTAACCTAAACATCTGATTTATAAGATCATTTCGGAACCTATTGGGACCAACGGACTTCAGTTCTGGCGAATGGTCTGATCATCCCAAAACCAGGTCGATTAAAGCATAGTCAATATTATGTTACCAACAATACTCAAGGTTTATAGTCCTTTGCTTCTAATATAAAATATAAAATATAATTTTTTTTTTCAAAACATTTTGAGCCCTCCGACTAAATGTTGGTTTTATCAGCTCAATCAAGCACATTATTTCTTCTAGAGAATTGTTAAAACGATGATCTGCTGCTTTCAATGTCTCAATTAATTCCTGTTTCAAAAACTCGAGTTTTCCACCTGAAACGCAATTCTTATTAACGGGCGATTAAGTTTTACATATTTGCTGATTTTACATGTTGCTAGACTCAATGAATCAAATTTAATGTCGCACCTTCGTGTAGATAAAATGTTACAGACAAAAACGAGAAGCAGTTTTCTGTATAGCTTAACGTTGTTGATTGTGTGTAAAGTTGAGTGTGTAAAGTTGCCAGTAATTGAAAAAACAACATTAGTATTTACTTCTTTTATTGCATTCCATCGTGAAATAGTAAAAAAAAAAATAACTAAAACATCCTTATACAGTTCACTGGCAAGAGATTGAAGAACTAAATTATCTCTTAACTATGAAAGAGTTGAAAAGATATAAGTTAATTCCTTAACCAAGTGTTGTATTGGCTTTATCCTTGGATTATTCTTGTATTTTTTGGCTTATTAACATCCTATCTGATGATACAAACAATTATTTCATCAAATATTTAATTTCAAACTTCTTTTCTGGACTTTTGTCCCGCTAGATTCACAATCGGCCACACTGTGCGTCGTATGATTTTTTTTTCTAACTTTCAACTATTTATTCGCACCTGTCTAACAGAAAAATGACATCCAGCAAATATGATGGTGGCAAAAGATAGACAATGGCATGATAGGCATATGGAAGGATAGTACCAAACAGCAGCTCTTCCCGGTCTTAAATAGGATAAATGCTTGATTTTTTAAAATATGTTAATTAATTTATTCCAGTCTCACAATTTACCTAGCACCTTAAATCATTCTAAAAATTAAAACTCTTATAAAAAAAATCTTATATTATTTTTTTTGGGCAAAATATTTTGGATATTCAAACGCGACATTTTTCGTAGAATTTCTGTGAAGACGATTTTAAAATGAGTTTGTATTTTTCTGGTGAAACTAATAAAATTTGATTTCATTTTGTGATTTGTAAAACCATAGAAGAAGAGCGAAAATCTGATAATAGTTATTAACTTGAGCCTATTTGCAAGAATACAACTAAAAGTGCACAAGTTTTTCCTAGTTACAAGAGACTCAACTATACGACAAAAGTGGTGTAAAACCATGAGATGAGATAAAGTATCTCCAACAGCTTGTTTGCATTGTTGAGGAGACCGATTTGAAGTCAGTACAATGAATACGCCCCGATCTATTCATTATATTCTAGACCCTAAAAGACAATTCTCTTACAATTCGAAATGTTTTTCAAAGTTTTAAAAATAAAAAATGTTAATATTTAAATTGTAATTAAGTTTAATATGGACTCATGTTATAGTGAGACTGAGTACAGTTAAAATCACATTTTTTAAGAGCATTCATACGCAGTCTGAGGATTAATTAAAAGTACCACAAAGGATTTAGCCTGTTCCATTGGTTTCGAGACTATGGGAATAATATAGATAGGAATTGATTTAGACCAATATAAAAAAAAAAAAAATCGCGTTTCATAAGTTTTTATTACTTAGCAGTACGAAGCAAAGGACTATGAATACCATAAATCATGAGTATTGTTGGTAACATAATATTTACTATGCTTTAATCGACCTGGGTTTGGGATGATCAGACCATTCGCCAGAACTGAAGTCCAATGGTCCCAATAGGTTCCGAAATGGTCTTATAAATCAGATGTTTAGGTTAGAATAAGAAAAAATACTTTATGAATTTTACGACTTCAGTTATTTTAATAGTTGAAGAAAAATTTCATTTTTCTCATCAAGGTCTCCATGATTTAATTCAAAATAATGTTTATATAGTGGTAATATTTGCATATAATTAATATGTATCTGGATATAATATAATATAATGTAAGATTAAGGTATTATTTTTTCTTCAACTACCAATGAGAAGTTTATAGAAAGGTAAAAGAGCTTTATTAAATAGTCTATACAGTTGGCCGAATATTCGGTTGAACTTTCTGTTTGAAGTCTGATTTGAGTAATTCATGTGATTACGTTCTAGGATCTTGGTGGGATGATAAAATTGAGATTATTGTCAGAAAATACCAGAAAGCATTATAATGGTTAATAAATAAATTAATAAAAAGTAAATACTACCTTTTCACGTATCATGAGAAACCCAAGACAAACTAAGACAAATTTGATTTGTGAATATTTGAATTGGTTTGCTTTTCCAGCAAAACAAGCCAACAATTTATTCGCAATTTTTCATCCAAAATAAATGTTTTCCTTGAATAAATTACTAGTATGAAGTTGTGGTGACGCAGTCATCTGTGTGTATTTATTCACTTTTTTAATCAAATGAGATAATTGATTTAAATGTCGAATAAAAATAATTATTCAGATTTTTTTTTTTTTTTATTGATCTTTAAAGTCGCATCAACATTTAAATTTAAGTTATTAGCGCCGCCTAAATATTATACAATAAATTTTTATACGAATATTATACAATAAGGTTTTATACAATTATCATACAATCAGGTTTTATACAAATATACAATACTCTTTTTTTTTTTCAAATATTATGCAATAGAGTTTTATACCCATGTTATACAATACAATTTTATCTAATATAACTTTATACAGATATCATCCAATAACGTTTTATACAAATATTATACAATACAATTTTATACAAATATTATACAATACAATTTTATACAAATATTATAAAGTTTTATAAAAATAGATATAATAAAGTCAATAAAATTTATTGTGGATAAAAGAAACTAAAATCATAATTGAAAAAATTAAGGATATTAATCTAATCACTCCAATCACTCCATCTCCTAGTTTCCTTGACGAATTTGACTATTGCCCTGAATTTGTTTTTTAGATCTTGAAGATCGTAATGTACGTGATGTTTTGTTCTGAGATGATTATATAATGGGGATTGAATAACAATATATTTAACTGTCAGCAGTCTGCTAGACGTTGTTACAGGCTAGGGGTTCTAAGTTAATAAAGTGATGTGCATGCGTGAGCCTGATGTGCCCTAAACGTAGTCTGGTTAAAGTCACTCCTTCATCTCTGAAGGAGCAGTTCCAGCTCGTTCGTTTCTTTAACCTTTCTCAGCATGTTAGGCTCCTCTCTCAGCCATTCTAGATCTCTCGATTTTTCCAACGCCGTTTTTACTAAATACTTCAGATCTCTAACCAGAATTATAGTTTCTTCTTAAATCATCAGTTAAGGCGGCTTCTTTAGCGAGTTTGTCAGTACGTTCATTTCCATCTATCCCTACGTGTGCTGGTGGCCATACTCGTTTGACCGTTCTTTCAAGATTCATAAGTGTGGTATGTATGTCGAAAATATTTTGTATTAGCTTATATGATGTCCCTTTATTATTCAGATTATCTGTCGTATAACGATTAAATCAATTGTAAAGAAGCCAATTTAGATATTTATTCGTTATTTAAATAAAAAATTATTCGAATAACGCCTTAAAATAGAATACGTGGAGTGTTTATAAAATTTTTATGTATTTATTAAAGTTTTGGAGTGTTTATAAATAAACTCCAATGTTGTGTTAATATACAGAAGAAAGATTAAAAGACTATGCTATAAGATGGTATTTATTAAAATTCAATGCACGAATGAAAAAAAACAAATGAATAAGCCAATTAATTAATCATTAAAATAACAAAATAAATCGTGATTAACAATGAAACAGTTAGTTCTTAAATGGATTAAAAAATGAACCATATTTATAGTATCATAATAGTGATTAATTTTTATGCAAAAAATTTAAAATTATATGTTCTCATTAAAGTCACTAATACATTTCATTAAATTAACTAACACGATGACACAATCGATTTTTTTTCGGACAGAGACGCAACTATTGATCAGACATCTGCTGCTTCAGTCCTTTACAGTCAGTGGCGTAGCCAGGATTTCGGTTCGGGGTGGAGGGGGGGACGGGAGAGGGAGGAAAGAGGTTCATCCAAGGTTGTGCTTTAAAGAAATACCCCGACCGGGTAAGCAAGGGTGCTCTCTCTAAATATTTTCTATGCCTAGACATATTATTTATGAAATATCATTCAAATAGGTTTATACAAATTTTGTTTACAAATAAGAATCAGTAAAAGTATTGGTAATTTCGGGAAGAGGAGGGTCCGGACCCCCTGGACTCCCACACCTCCTCTCTGGCTATGCCACTGCTTACAATCATTATTTCTGGCTTATTAGTAAAAATGATCTAAAAAAAGAGATTCTGAGAAACTCGTGTATGGTGACAGATATTTGTTGTTTATTATTTGTTAAAAAAACTAACAGATTTTCTTTGAAATTTTAAATGGTTATACACTCTGGCTTTGAACAACTTAAAGAAAAAAAAAATCATCCAAAAATCTTTGTAGACTTGTAAATCTCAATTTAGAAAAAAATAGCGTTTTGTACCCTACGAATATTGCATTCTAAATTAAAGAAGCTAATCGAACCTTTGATTAATATCAAATCGAGCTATTGCCAAAGTTACTATTAATAATACTGATTAAAACTCTAATTTTCAATCTTTTATACTTATTTTTATTGTTATAATTGTTTATAGTTTTATATAGTTTATAGTTGTCATTTAGTTTATTTATTAAAAAATATTTAATAATTACTGGTTAACTGAATTGGTTGGCCCCTCCAAAAATACTTCTTATTTGTTCTTGTCATACTTAAAAATATTTTAAGCTATTCTGAAAATATATAAATCTAAATAAAAAGCAATTATTTACTTTTCACGTTTGTTTTTGTTTTATTTATATTCGTTTGACAATCTCTTCATTGTTTGTCATGAAGCACCTGTAAACACTAGTGTTGCGAACTCGCACTCTAAATACAAATATGTAAAGAAAAAAAAATGTTTGGAAGGTGTAAATATTTAATTCAGATCGTTTCCTTTAGGTGTATAGTAAACCCAAATATTGTTTACAATATTTCAAAATTAAAGTTTTTTTGTTTGTTTTTTTAGGTGATACGGAAACAGTTTAGTAAGCCATAGGGTTGTCAGCGTTACTATGAATTTCTTCATCCTGATATTTAGCTTGGTGGCCTTGTCAGAATGCAATCGCTACGAAGGAAACTTCCATCCTATAACTACCACAACCAAGATGTCTAAAAAATATGGTAAAAGAATAATTGTCTCAAATTTTTGAAATGAGATACTCAATGATTATCTTTTAATTTGTTTTTCCCCTTCCAGATTGGTCTATTCTTAATGATTTAGTCATGGATTTGTTGAAACAAACTACTCCCAAGCCAACAAGTTCAACCCAGTTCGAAGAACTTCCGCTGTCATTTGAATCTAATGCAGAAAGAAGCAATGAAAACACCTCATCTGAAGCTAATTCAAAAATTTCGGAAGAATTGATCGCTCAAGTGTTAAAGGAGACCGATCCAGAGCCTGTAACATTATCTCCTCAGCTCTATTCAAGCCAAGAGACATCTACTCCTTCGTATTTATCAAATTTACCTCCAAGAACGAGCTCCACCTCATCACCAATACCAGCTTCTCGAACTACAAAACCACACGCTACTCCTACTTCAATTGACGCAGGATTATTGTTCCCTTCGATACCTGCTTATCCTGAGCCTAGAAGTTTTTACCATCCTCCGTCAAATTATTTCCAGCAATCACAGTCTGCACAGCAACATGAATTACCTCCACCATTTCAATACATTCCTCAGGAAATTCCGGGTTCCTACAATCCTCCATCTTTCTACAATCAACAAGACTGGATATCACCTGTGATCTCCTCACAGAACGAATTGCCATATAACCCACCTTCTTATATACCTGACGAAATTCCTCTTCATTTCTTGCATCCTATTCCTTATCAAAGTCCCCTGATACCCATATTACCTCGCGAACAACCACTAAGTCATTTACCTCAAGTTCACAACAGTCCATTGCTTAGCTACGGTCAGATTCCATTTGCATCTTTAAATGAGAACACTGGTGCTGATCCATCCCAATCTCTTCCATTCTTGAACAATCCGACTCCAAGCTACGGAACCCCAGGCCATATTGTATCTTTTGTGCGTACTTACATACCTCAACAACAATTTCATCCTGTACAATTCCATTTCTCTCAACCACCTGTAGTTTCCTTACCGCCATCTGGATATGGACCTCTGTCTCCTCAGCTGTCCCAAGAAGGCATTACGTATAAATCCTCGATCCAGAACTCTTATGCTCCATCTTTACCTGGTATATCTTCACCTTCATTAAATCCTCCTTCCTTCCCTTTTCAGAATTATAGTAACCAACCTAACTTTGCATCAGTTAATACTAATACAGGGAAAGTTTCTGCGCCTTACTCTTCAGTTCCTATTAAAACTCGGACGCCATTGTCTTATTATAGAGAAGCTGGAACTTCCGTAACATCAGATGGTTCCGATCATCCAGTTTTTATATTTGCGGGTTCGCAGCCACAACCCAAGCAATCTCCATTTCATACAGTTTAGTATTAGCAATCTTCTAGTTCTGAGTTGAGTACTGAACATGTAATTAAGATTTTATATTAAATACTCGTATCGAAAGATGCCTGATAATAATGAAAGTGGGTTTAATGACAATTTAATCATTTTGCAAATCCCTCGTCAGTGAAAACAAATATGAAACTTTGGTTTGCAACAAATAATCGGGATATTTACAAATTAATTAATCAGAAACCTCAATATGGTCATTCCACGTCGGTTAACAGAACCTTCCTCAAATCTTTCCTTATTCCTAAGAAAAATAATTCTCAATCCAATATGGATAAAATTTGATTTTAATAACTGTGATCAAATTTACTCATTGCAAAAATCTTTAGAACATTGCAAATTTATGTTTTACAAATGTAAAAAAAAAAAAAAAAAAAAAAAAAAAAATAGTTTTTGTAATAAATAAAAATACTATTTTAATTTTAAATTATGATTCCAGTAATGCACAAATATTGTTATTATTTTGTAATAAATAATTTCAAAAATTATTATAATTTTATTTTTTGCAAGGTATAATATAGTATTGTTCATTTACATCAATTACCAGTGGTATAGTCAAAGGGGAAATCCAGGAGGTCCGGACCGTCCCCTCCTCCCTCAAAATTACAAAATATTTTACTTATTCTTATCTGTAAACAAAAATTGTATAAAACTGTTGAATGTTTTTTCATGAATAACATACTTTGACATGGAAAATATAAATAAAGAGGAATCCCGGACACCCTCGGTTGGGGTCTGTAAGTTATATTTTTTATAACTTACTACTTTAATATTTAAAGTAGATCCTAGAATAGACCTGCCCCTCCCCTCTCCTTCTCCCTTCCCCTCCTCTCTCCTCCTCCCCTCCCCCCGAAATGAAATCCATGCTGTCAATTACTCTTTGTGATTTTTGCAACTAACCGAAAAAAGTTTGGAAAGATATGCCACGGTATAAAGTCGTTATTCTTCATTCGCCTAGACAGTCTTTATTATTTACGTCAAATCGTTACACAAAATATTTAACTGAAAAAGTATTTTTCAAAAAATTGCACAGTTGTGTCCTAACAGATCGTGAAATTCATTCGTCGGTGCCAAGAAATACTTATAAGATACTTAAATAGGAAAGAATACAGATGAAGATGTGTTAGGAATTCGAAAAAGAGGTAGTACGAATAATAGAGTATGCTTATAAAAGAAGCAATTATACGAAATGGCAAGAAATGGTTGGCGGAAAGATTAAGGGTAAGTAAGATTAAGTATTGAGTAATATAATCAAGTAAGGATATTCATATTATGAATCCTGACCTTTCTAAAACTACTTTAACAATAATGAATTCGCGAGTATGTTGTCAAGGTACATCAATAATTACAAGGTGTGTTGTTAAGTAAAGATTGATTTTAGATATGCAGCTGTTACAGCAAGTGCTATCAGCTGGTATTGCATATTTGATTTCCTTATTTTATTAGTAAATAACTAAATAATAATAAATAAATAAGTAAATAATTAGTAAATGGTAAACGGTATATATATATATATATATATATATATATATATATATATATATATATATATATATATATATATATATATGTTATATATAACTCTATATGCGCTACAAAATAGTGTGTTGGACAATGGTGATGTTAGATAACTATTAAAGGTTTATCCTATCGTAGGTTCATTCCTGGTCTAACAGATAGAAACAATAAAGCTGTTTTTTTTATTTAGAGAATTATCTTTCAAATAATTAAATACAAAAGTTACTATAAAATGGATACTTTTCTAATTAAATGTAAATAAAATATTCTTTTCGTCATAACTTAGCTCGCTGTATTTTCTCGGAGATGTACCTCATATATGAATAGTCAGAAAGCTTCAAGTAAAAGTTTAAGGTACAGTCAGCAGAAAAAGACATTTTTCGGATGTTACGCTGCCACTAATGCGCGCAGGGTGCCCTATTTGGTGCACAGACATTGGGGGAGAGAGGCAAAAAACTACATAACAAAAAAAAAAATAAGCAACAGAATCGGTCCATTCGTCCACACACACACACGCACAGACAGAAAAATGCCGACTCTGAGAGCTCTGAAACGCGTAGATGCATCCTTATCATTATGTTTTGCGTCATCTCCTGTTAGTGTAGCATCTATTCCAAGGATTCTCATTTGGTCTACTTCATCGTTCACACTATCTCCTTCTTTCCTTTCCTTCTTCCTCATCTAGTGTCTTGACCAACTTTTTCGATCATATTACTTATAAGATGACATTTCAAATTGTGATTCATTTTATTTTTGTTGATTTATTTGTAGATTTTGTAGTAAAAAACGTTCATGGAA
This sequence comes from Rhaphigaster nebulosa, assembly GCA_948150685.1. Taxonomy (NCBI): domain Eukaryota; kingdom Metazoa; phylum Arthropoda; class Insecta; order Hemiptera; family Pentatomidae; genus Rhaphigaster; species Rhaphigaster nebulosa. The sequence continues at coordinate 72,877,015 of OX411310.1, forward strand.
ATTTTTATTTCAATATAACTAGATATTTGTTGTAACTATTGTTTGTTCCTTTATTACTACACCGTCTCTACTTTTAGATTTCTCCTGGTCTTAATACTAACAGAAAAAACAAAACAAAAAAAAACAACAGTAGTTCAGCACCTCTTGAGAGAAACTAGACCAACCAAGGCATTTTCTGGTTTGATGGTAAAACACAAGTGTACGGATGCCTCACGACCAAGTGTGACGAGGAATTTCTCACAAACTTAATTTCAGTTTCCAGATCGGGCATCATAGCAACAATATAACTATTTTGAAACAATAAATATGTAGAAGTTAATTAAGAAATGTATTTTTCTTCCAAGGAAAGGAGATCAGGAAAAAATACAATGCTGCATCTGTATTGCAGTAATTAATTTGCATATCAAAAGAACCGAACACTTCTAAAACACAGAAGTGACCAAAACGTCGCCGAGGAAATCTCTAAGAGACGGGACTTCCGAAGAGACGTCTTTTCTGTCTCCATCACGCCGATCATCCCGTCCGTGTGAAAAGAATCTCCAGGAGAAAGAATTTATGTGGAGACACATTTTCAGTCTCTCATAGTGATCTCTAGCAACATTCTTATGGGTTCCCTAGAGATTATTCACCATCCCCTGCAAGGTAATTAACGGAGTGGGTAATTATTTGTTTTTACTTCTCACTATTTTGTTATTTATATATATTTTTTTCGGTACCTATTTTAGTCTGTATGTGTGCGCGCTTAAAGTTTGGATTAGCTCTTTTATTTTGTAATTGTATAAAGGTTCTATATTAATAAAGAAATACGAAACACTGGAAAAGAAAATTATGAGTGGACAGCCGAAAGATTAAAATAAACAAAATAAATAAAAAGAGCAAAGGTAATATAATACAGTTAAGATAAACAGTCACAATGGAAATGAAATAAAAAATGTATTTATATATATATTATGTCTAATTACACAGGCCAATAGTAGTTTTCGTGCCGGGGTATTTGGAGCTCATTTCATATAAATTTGGTGACCTGAATTCAAATATGGCATTAGTTTTTTCGTATGAGGTCAAATTTCTAATATATAACGTTTTAGTGAAATGTACGTTTTACGTTATATTAGTTTAAATCCATGAATCAAATCTAAAAATTAAACATGAAATTTTTATTGTTAAATAACACAAATATTATTAGTATATACAATTATTATTATATATACAAAGATAGTGTCAAATCATACATGGAATTAACAAGTCACTCAACGCTTAAACATGATACAGTTTATGAACTGTGAGATGACACAGAAACTTTTCAAACACTAATATCTTTGTTAAATATCAAGATTTAAAATAACACAACGAGGAAAGAGTAAGGTATAAAGATAAATTTATATAACCATACCATTTATAAATTTTAAAAAAGGAAAGAAACATCATAAATATAACAATATATATACACAATATGTATCGTTAGTTGTGGAATCGTTTGTGAGGATGAAGTAACTATCAGGTAGGGTCGGAACTAGGATTTTTACCAGAGAGACTGGCTTAATTATGCCTCTCTAGTTCCGGTCCTGTATTCAGGTAAATATTAATCATTAAAAAAATTAATTATCAAGCACTTAAGAAGTAATATGGACTCATTTAAGTTAGCAGCACCCCATCTGGTGTTAAGGCACTGTTACCTAATATACTCGCATTCAGGAATCATCTTCCATGCCTATCACTTTTGGAAATACCTCAAAAATTAAACATGAAATTTTTATTATTAAATTACACAAATATTATTATATTATACAAATATCATTATATAATATAAATATTATTAGTATATACTAATATTATTATATATAGAAAGATAGTGACAAGTCATCGATGGAACCAACTAGTCACTCAACATTTGTAATAATCTGCCATCATCAGCGTATCCCATCTTCCTTGATAGCGGTCCTCCATAATTTTAATATCTTGATGAAATCTTTCACCTTGCTCATCACTGCTGTCTCCTAAATTTTCAGAAAAAAGTCCACACAAATCATCCATTGATGTTCACGATACCTTATCTTCTCCAAGACAAAATCTATGATACTATTTGCTTCTTTTATTGCCGTTGAGTGAGCAATAGGTTATATTTGTTCCCATTGTGTAGAAGAACAAATTTCAAATTTTGCTTTGAGTTATCAATAAATAGGGTCCAATATATTCAGGAAGACTATTTTTTTTCTGGAGTCCTCTAATATCGTGAAAAAATACAAGATTTTCTTCTTGAGAGAAGAATGGTGGCAGTCCCTTTTCTCTTGTACGGTAAAAGTAATTTTGGTTCCTTGTTCCAGTGAATTTTTGTCGTTCAGCTTGGGAGTCAGTAATTCAGAAGCTTCTTTTGACAGATTAAGATCTCTGAAGGATGGGATTCCCAGTGGCGAAGTGGGATTCCCAGCCTGGTCAAGCAGGAAGAAAGTGGCTCGAATCAAGCCTGCGGATTTACTTCTTTTTTCACAGTTATCTCAATAAGTAGAGCTTATAGAAAAAAAAAACTGATTTCATATTTAGATTCAGCATCCCAAATATAGATAAAATCAGTTCCAAAATCCTAGGCACCAAAAATTGTTTTTTTCTCTTCTTGTAGGCCTGTGGTATAGATTGATTATTACGCTGTGTCGTGTAGTAACCCAATATATTTGAGCAGCATTACTGCTAAATAAAGTATTTCTCTATCTATGGTATATAGATAAACAAATCCTTGTTAGCTATTGTAAATAACAATAATAATAAAAATGCAGTTTACGTTTCGAAACTGAACATGTATGCCAATGATAAAATTCTATCTACCTTCCACAATAGTTGTCTATATATCTCCCTCCACTAAAAGCAATCAAATCTTAAATCTACAAGATTATCTCCAGTATAATCATCACTTAGACGCTTCGGCCAAACTCCTAGGAAGTGTTCAATGTAATGATCAGTTTACTGACAATAACGATTCTCTTAATTTTTCATGCAAGTTATGAACATTTCATTTATTCAAACAAGTTTTTTCTTACATCTTTAACAACGTTTCGGACCCAGTTGGCTCATCATAAGGTTCCCAATGTGATACATCTGATTAATTACATATTCAATACTAGAAGTCCCTAATCATTTATGGTTTATTAATGATTTATTCAATTCCACTATATTATATTAACAAAACATTCATACAATCACGAGACTAGAATAATAATAAAATATGCTTTCTAAATAAAACTGGCCATTGCCCTCCAATGAAAAGCACTGATTAAAAAATAAAGAAAAAATAAGAGAAAACTATTTAAAACTCTAAGAAAATGATGATTCCTTGTTTTGTTTTTTAGAAAACTCAATTACCTTTCATATGATTTGATTCACAATTTACCATAAAATGTATACCTTTTGACTTATGCGTAAATAAAATGTTCTTTTGACTATAACTTTTTTCAATATAATTTCGGCAAGTTTCATCAAAATCGTTAGTGCCGTTTTCGAGAAAATATTAAAAAAATTGTAAAATCGATTATATAAAGTGGCTCTTCCGGTTAGTCGATTTTGACGAACAAATTGCTGTAACATCAAAGGCATATATTTACTTTGAATACGCAATTTCAGTTTTCAAAAACTTTTCGTTTTTGAGCTAGGCTATTCTCATACACACAGACCATTTTGAGAGACTTGGTTATTTGGACACTGGGGACCTTATAACATTTCTGTTGAAAATTCGACTTCGAAAATTTTCACGGTCGTAATACTTCTCATTACTATATATTTCATATATAGGTAAGTGAAAGTAAAAAGGTAATAAAAAACACAATAATAATTAAAAATATAGAGTTTGTTTTCTTGTTTTTGTTTTGTTTCCAGAATAGATGGCAGAGTCGAGGTAATAAGACGGGTTAACGCTTTGAACATTGCTATTAAATAACACTAACGCTGGAATACCTGTAAACCCAACCACGATTTGACCTGTCTTTTGACGATTTTCTAGTAGCTGACAAGTCGTAGACTTGCCGCAGCCAGCTTGCAGACTCACGAGAAGTTCACAGCTGAGAATTCAGTTTCTGGTTACTTTCAAATGAAATCAAACAAAACTATTTTGCAGAATGATTTCCTGTGTATGGTCAAACTGCTTAACTGCTCTTGGCGCGATTGACGCGTTAATAACTCAAGATAAGTGGAGTAAGCTCGGAGAAGTGACACTATAACTGCCATGACATTAGAATTCCTATGAAAATAAGATTCTTTTTTGCAATATTGAATCAAGGTTGGTTGTTTTATACTGATAGTCAATATTTACCTTGCTTGATGTTCACATAAAACGCACACTTGTGCAAATTTAGCTTATAGCCTACACAATTGATTCCTTCCTCAAACAAATGTACCTCTTCCACATCACTTACAATAATATAAAAATATTCCATTATACTGCATTACATAAATGATAATTTATGATACACATAATATATTAGACCCTAAATATTCCAGGAATTCAGCAATAATTTGAAGCAGAAGTAGCTCAGAATTGGACGAAGGCAGCCAAAATGACAGGGAAAAATCATGATAAAGCTGCATATGAAATGGATGTGCAGTGGGGCTCAAAAAAGAGTTTTACCTGGAAAGATTTGACATTTTGCGTTTCTATGTTGTTGATAGTCCGGAACAAGAATTCGAATTAAAAATGTAAAATATCTCGTTTGTTTACATTATCTTTTCAATAAATTTGTATTCAAAATCTGAAAACTAGAGTAAATTTACAACATAATCGTATCTCGTTTTTTTGCATTATATTTTCAATAAATTCTTATTCAAAATCTGAAAACTAGAGTAAATTTACAACATAATCGGTTTACATTTTAATTTCTTTTACTGATAATGGACATCACTGATATGTAATTTGCTCGTCGTTTGGTTCACCAAAATCGAGATAGTCTAGGAATATGGTAGTTTTATCTGAAACGTTTTGGAGGTTCAAAAAATTGCCCATTTGTGTTTTTGGGTGCTGATATTCGATATACGATTTTTAACTTTTTTACCTCACTTTTTCCCGGAAACATGCAAGAATAAATGCAAAACATTAATCTTTTTAGTCGTTTTTTTCCCGTAAAAGATAGACTATTGCAGTGGGTCGAAGGTCGGCGGTGAGCGGCGGGACTGCGATTTCTATCCGTTTCGTAACCCATAGAGCTCGATTATGGAAAATTTGGAGATGACATTTTCGGTAAATTGTCATATCATATGTAAATTTCGGTATGTTAGGGGACTGTCTTTTGTGGGTCTCAATTTTTTTTCTACTCCTCCGTTTTTATATTTTTTTAACGGGGGGTAACCCCTAGAGCACGATTATGGAAAATTTGGAGATGTCTGATATATATTTATATATATATATATATATATATATTTTTTTTTTTCCCGCTACATTTGAGCACCTCCAGCGGCCCCCTTTGGGTCAAATGAGCTGAAATTCGGTATGTAGGGCTTTCTTCAAGGCAGAATGATAACATTAAAGAATGGGTAAATTCCAGTCAAAATTTCGGTATGTTTATCTGAAATTTCGGCATTTTTTAAGTTTTGCGCATCGCTACAGCTCCACAATATTAGTTTATAGGGCTGAAAATTTGTATGTGAATTGAGTTGGTGTCGGGGAAGTATCCTTTGGGGGTCTCGACTTGGTCCCCCCACTCCTCTGGGTTTTCCGATTTTTTAAAATATTTGCGCACCTTTAAAGCCCCTCCAAGTTGAGTTAGGGAGCTAAAACATGCAAGAATAAATGCAAAAACTCAAAACATTAATCTTTTTAGTCGTTTTTTCCCCGAAAAAGATAGACTATTGCAGTGGGTCGAAGATCGACGGTGAGCTCAATTATGGAAAATTTGGAGATGTCATTATCGGTAAATTGTCATACCATATGTAAATTTCGGTGTTAGGAGACTGTCTTTTGTGGGTCTCAATTTTTTTCCTACTCCTCCGTTTTTATCTTTTTTTAACGTGAAAATACGACTTTAGTGACGGAGTTCTACTGCTCACGGATTTTTTTTTCTCTCATGGCATAAAAACCATGCATTATTTTTTGTTTTAGCAATCCGCCTACATTTAATTAAACAAGAATAAACTCCTTACATTTTTTACTCAATCATTTTTTTCCTTTAGGGCTTCAGTTAGGAGCATCCGCACTTACTAGGAGGGATCACAGTCAAAGATTTCAACCAAATTTTTTATCGTGATTATACATCCTAAAATATTGGACATGTGTCCCGGCGTTCGTTCCAAAGGGTTCTAGGAACCGAGGAAAATAAAATGCTTAAACTGGTTAATTTTTTTTTTCGAGTTCGGAAAATGATATTTGTGTTTTTTCCATCAAGACATCTTTTTTTCGTTTTATATTAAAGCAAAAATAAAAAAATATCTGATGTGGACACCCCATGACTTCCTTGTACGCCTATTAAACTATAAATCTGTGACTCAAAAAGTGATCCTGAATTTGATTATTAGTTTCCAAACATAGCAGCACCTCAAAAACGACACCATCTATTGATACATACTAGCACACGCACACACGCATAAGCTCTTGTTTCTTGAGGTCTTATTCCGTTATTATGTGTCGTTTTTTTTCAATTGGTAACAAGTTCCCAAGATATTTCTTCGTGTTCCTTGAAAACATTAGAACTGTCAATGTCACTAGATAAAGTATTGGAAATCGATGGTTTAAACATTTTAAGCGGAAGAAACCGCTTAACTTATTACTTATTCTCAATAAAGTATTTTACACTCAATTTTAACACTAACAACAAGTAATAAAATTGTTTGATTAGAGTGGAAAAAAATCGCGTTAATAACCTTTATCATCGAACCATGTGATCTCTATAATAAATGTCGAAATACCTTTTGGTGTAAGTTTCTTAAGACCTTCAAGTAAAATACCCCTTTCGGATTTTCAATTTCAACCAAAATCTATTGTATTACTTATATTCTTATATAAAAGATTAATTTACCAAATTTGAGATGTTTTACATAACATTTTAATATAATTTTTGAAGAAAGTCTAATATGATCTTCAAGTAAAGTACCACTTCCGGTTTGCCAATTTTAACCAAAATTTATTATGTTATTTATATTAATATGCAAGTCTCAAATACCAAATTTGAGAAATTTTTCATTATATTTTAATATAATTTTTGATGAAAATCAATAATGACCTTCAAGTAAAGTACTACTTCCGGTAATCATGCAGTGATCAAAAAACATTTTACAGCTATCCTAAATTCAAAATTTTAACTTTCTACGGTTAACCATTATTAAGTTATGCGAGATACGTACGAACGAACGGACGAACGTACATATAGGACGTCAGGACAAAATTTGTCAAAATGGATTCAGGGATCGTCAAAATGGATATTTCCGTTGAAATCTGAAAACCGAAAATTTTCGCGATTAGAATACTTTCTTTACTGCGCACAAGGAAGTAATAATTGCTTTTTGGTAAGATAAATTGAAAAAAAATGTTAAGAATATTGGTTTTTATAGTTTTATAGTTTATAGTTTTTTTACAATAAAAATTGTGGCAGATTTTGATTCAGTGCACCGAAAAACCTTTACGTTGAAAATATCATCGAAATAAAAAATCAGTTTCGAGGGGGTTCAAAATTTGTAAGCCAGGAAATTACGTTTCGATTTGAAGCTTCTCTCTCTCGTCTTCAGTTTATTCGATTTGGACTCGTTGGAAAGAGGGAAGTTTCTTCTTTCCACAAATATCAACAATTACTGCATTTTCTAGAAGATGTCTGTAAAAAAATGTGACTACAAATTAAAAACAAAATGAGGATTTTTTGCGGTTTACGTTGGTTCTAAAACACAAAGGAATACCACAGTTGAAGAAAATTGCTTAGATTAAGAACCTTTACCGGCCATCTAAATTTGATTTGAATTTTTCGAATCTTTAAAAACAATTAAATCACAAATAATGTTTTTGTATATACTTAAATCACTTTCAACCCGGTCTTAAATTTTCAAATTTAACACCGTGTATACATAATAAGAATAGACCCATTTAAAAAGTTTTAAAAATTAGATAACTCTAAAATTTACTTATGATGTATTTATTTGTAAAAAAAACTTCCCACGGCAATTTTACTATTTCTGGATCACAAAAAATGTTTTTGTATTGCTTACAACACTTTAGACCTGGTCTTAAATTTTCAAATTAAATTTCGATTAACTATGAGATCTCGGACTCTTAACCATGTACATGAAATAATATACAAATTATTTGTGATCCAGGAATAGTACCTAAATATATTTTAAATTACCTAAATATTTTAATTTATTTTTTTATAAAGAAATAATTAAATTATAGAACAACCAAAAACCATTAGGATGAGTTCTTTATTCTTATATGTTCCCAGAATTCAGTTAGAGGTAACTGAATCTCCTCCTTGCCACTCTTTTCGACGAAATGAGTTTTAGGTAGTAGAGGAGTATTACGTGTGGGGGATGAACTTATACCAAATTCCGACGATAAACATCATTTATTTACTAAATCTGTTTTTTAATTGTCATAAATTTAATTCGACGAATAATTCCAGGACTATCTGTTGTGCGTTGGGCAACTGGGTTGGGCAAACAGTTTTCTTCTAAATGCATCAATGTCATTTCGCTCCTCTTCTCAAGGGCTGCCTGTCTTCTTTGCTGTCATCCGTCTGCCTCTCTGAAGATGGTGCTCGAGGCTAATCCCATATCTTTTTTCCAAAGCCACAATCGATACGACTGAGTCTATTCTGGTACAGCTGTTGGAGGTGAGAGTGGTCATCAATTTAGGCCATGAAAGGAAACAGATCTTCCACAAGTACTTCTAGCAACTCATTAAAGGCCACTTTTCACAGAGACAAGCCCAGGACATAACATTCAGTGTACATTTCTGCTCAATGATCTATTCTATCTTGCGGAAGCTACCTTTAAACCTCACATGGCTTCTCAGGTGACAGCACCTGAAGAGGCGTGGGTTTGCTTGTGCCTCATTTCTCAACAGCTGCTAGAGTATGCGTATCCCACTATTAAAAGCGGAGGATATGTCGAATTGCAACAACATGATGCACTGCTTCGCCTTCTCCTCTACGTTTCAGAGCGGTTTATCCATCACCATGAGGTTCTCCAGGAATTCGCTAGTCCGACAACTGCATATTTCTGTTTTGTTTTTTACCAGGAATACATTTTTAAAATGTGTTTCCTTTTAGCAGGCACTGTTAAACGGATCCCCGTGCTAATTGAGTCAAGTCCACTTCTCTTCCTTTCCTAGGTTATATTGTTCCAGGGTACGTTGCGGCACCAACACTTCCTAGCATTTATCTTGGGACGAATCATTCAAAGTTGGTCTCAACGGTTATGCTTAACGGGGTTGTCGGGGCAATTCTGCGGGGGACCCCAACGAATTGGCGGTTGAGCTAGGTGCTTGTGTTGGTCTAGGACGACAAACCTGCCTACTTCTGGTACCAAAGTTACAGACTGAAGGTTAGGCCGGAAGTTTCTTGTGGCGGATCAATAGGTAGATCCCTTAAGAATTGTAACCACTGGTTCGCTGGAGCGTCGTTATCTTACTGCAAAAGCTTAGCGAAGCCCACACAGTTTAGCAGTAGCGGTCTGCACAAATAAATCGTTCGCTGTTTCGGTTAAGTGAAGTTAATGCTTCCATTAATCTTGAGCATGGGGAATAGGAAGGGGAAACTAGATTTAAAAATAATATATCCGAAGAGGATATAAGAATTGAACTAGGTATATTAGTTGTTATTTTTAATCCATTTCTGGGAAAATTAATAATCATAACAATAATAGCTTTATTTTCATTCTTTACATAACACTTGGGAGTTAAGAACCTTGTTTATAAACACACAAAATTTGCCACTAATTCATTTAAGAAAAAGTTTGGATGATGTTGTTGTTTTTGCCAACTCATTAACAGAGATCAATCAAATGGTCAAAAACCTCCTTCTGGGAAAAAGTGAAAATGCTTTATAAATGTAAGGAGCAATACCCTGATGTTACTATTATGAATTAGAACTAAAGCAAATAACTCAGATCTTTAATTATATTCTTCAGAGAATATTATTGTTGTGCCGAACAAAAGAAAAACTACATATCTTCGTTTGTCAAGTGGGATTTTGTCAATATGGCCACAACTAGAATCCCAAGAAAAGATATCCTCCAAATGAGTAATTTTCTAGTACCCTATTCTTATTTGCATCTTGAATGCATGGTGCGAGAAAATTTAATATTTAAGTGATAATTGGGAGTTTTAATTTTATGTTTATTTTTTTAAATTTATTTGTGATCCTTTAAAATATACATTTCGAATTTTTCAAAACTAAACTATAAATATGAATAGACCGGCTTGAAAATAACATAGTGCAATATAATGCACTCAATTAAAAATGTGCCTATTTCAACTGTAACATGTGTACTCAGGTGTTCTAATGTCCTTAGCAATACTTAGTATAAATAGGAACTGATCTAGGTCAGGAAACAAAAAGCCTAAGGATGCAGAACTTGATAGTACTATTGCTGTGCGCAGCCTGCTTGCAGGCTGTTCTCGCTACCTACAGTAGTGGTAAGTAAATGACATATTTACTTAATGTGATAATCTTTATTCATTTATTGTTATTTTAAAATAAATAAAATCTCAGTATTTAAGAAATATTTCATAACCGATTATATGGGATTTAAAATTCATTTTTATCTAAATGGAACTTATCCTTTAAAAAAATGTAACTTCTTTAAAAATTACATAGAGCTTTTTTTTTCTTTTCAAATAAAAGGTTATCAAAAAAAAATTAAATAGATAGTTTATGAATTCAATAAGTTCACTTAATATGTAAGCCTATTCATTCCTAGTTTTACAGAAGATAAATAAAATTTAAATACTGAGCGTAAAGTAATGAAAATAAAATCTCCCATTTGAAAAAAAAAATAGACCATGGAGATTGAGAACTTTATTCCGTCATAATACACAAGGTTGTCAGGAGTAATTGGTAATAACTAATAATAAGTAATAACAACTAATACCAGTAATAAGTAATAACTCTTGTTACAGGATACGGAAGTACTAAACAAGGCTCCGGGAACAACAAAATAACGGGAGGAGCAAAAGTCCAAGGATGTGAAGGTAATCAGGTACCAAGTGCTGGTAAAGGATATGGCGGAGGAAGCAGTTATGGCACGACTGGAAAAGCAGCTACTCAAGATTGCAACTCTGGCAGTGGTGTAGGAATAAGTAAGGGTCAAAGCGGTGGCAAAGGATATGGTGGAGGAAGCGGTTATAGTACCACTGGAAAAACAGCTACTCAAGACTGTAACACAGGCAACCAAGGTGTAGGAATAGGTAAGGGTCAAGGTGGTGCCCAAGGATATGGTGGAGGCCAGAGCTCTGGAGGTGGACAAGGATGTGATAGTAAATCATCTGGCGGAGGAAGTGGGTACGGAGGTAGTAAAGGATATGGTAGTAGCAAAGGCTGTTAGAACTCTTCTGTTTAAAGCAAATGCACTGTAAGAAATATATATATTTTTAATGAAATTGATTTTGAATTTATTGTTTTTTTCTATCAGAACCGAAAATAGTCTATCCTTCCCAGTAAAAATGGCACGGATTTCCACAATCTGAATGAAGTGAAATCATCCAAAAACTTTGATGTCCAAAGATAATTTATAAAAGAAATATCAATTTATATATTGAATAAACAATCAGTACTCGATTCCTAAATAGTTTAAATGCCTCACTGGCATTACAAAGAACTGCATGATTCCTGCAGATAAGGGAAAGAAACCATGGGATAATATAATCATGGGAGCAACTCACAATTAAATAAATCGTTTCAGTTTTAACTGAAGGAGTCGAACAAAAAGCGTTGGTCTTGAACACAAAAAGACTTGCATTTTAAGATACCCTACTACTCTTGATATCAAAAGGACCTTTCCTTTAGAATTGAAATCTGCCATAAAATATATCTTGGCATCTTACCAAGCCTATAGATTGGTACAGTTTATACTTAAAGTATTATTTGATAGAAAGACCCACAACTCCACAGAAAACTAAAACTTTTGTAGCTAAATTAATATTATTGTAAGCTCAATTATTAAAAATAATCTGATAGCATACAACTATTCTTTTCTCTCATGGTTAGGGAGTATAACTCAAGCACCTAGACAGGTTAGCAATACAAACTGATTATTCTAACAGATAATTTACTCACAATAATAAAGATTTCAAGATTACTACAAGGAAAACAAACTAGATACATTTATATTAAGGATGGTCACAGCTCATAAATTTTCTATTTTTTTATTTAATTTTTTTTCTATCAAAGCACTTTAGGAAGTCTAATACTTAACAATAAATAGCAATTGTGACATTCCATAAACTTTATTCTTCATATTTTAAATTACATTTACTTTCCATTTATCCATGTTTCGGGGCCGTTTCCCCATCCCCAGGATTACTTTCTTTGTGTAAAGGATACTGTATTTGTCCAAAATGTTACAAAAGAGTTCATTAGCTCATACTTGTTTGATTAGTTAACAAATCAAACAAGTTGTTGTTAATGTTTTTTTTTTTTGTTTCCTATTGAGAAAAATAATCCAAGATTTTCACTTCTCTTACTTATGTTCACTGTATTCGCTCATACTTGCAAAACTCCAAAAATCAACTGTTTTTTTAGTTCATTTGGATGATTCAGATTTGTTAGGTATCAGTTAAAGTTTTTTAAACAAGTGCCAACATTAGCTTCTGGGATTAGAAGGTAAGTAGAATCAATTTCATTTGAATACAATTTTTCAGTCTAGACACGGTACATTTTAATTGTGTATTATTAATTTATTCACAAGGGATCCTTTAACCCGTGGTAAGCCTTACAATAATTTTATCATAGCATTACTAATTTACTATATTAGCATGATTTTTCAGCTAAACAAAAAAAAATTATTTTTACTTTAAATATACCCAAGTTTTTTACTTTCTACACATCAAAAATAACTTTCCTCAAAAACGTCAAAAAATGATTGGGTTCAATGAATAAAAGTGTAAATTGTATTGCTCAGTGCAAGATTATTTTAAAAAATCTAGCAACTTTAGTCACTATGATTATTTTTTTGGTGGTAGCCAATACAAAAATCCTAAGCTACATACATCAGAAATTAGAAAGCGGTTGTCTTTGCGATCAACTGTTCTCTAGATTTAAAGCGAAGAAGAAGGGGAGGAGGGAGAGAGAGAGAGAGAGACGGCCAAAATAGGGTGCTCATTTTAGGAGAAGGTTTGAATGTGAATTACGAAAATATAGGACATTAAAGTTAAATAAGTCTTGTATGCTGTTTCAAAGTTACCGCCAAAAAAAGTGATATTTTATTTTTTAAAAAACAAAAAAAATTTCTCATGCTCAATATCTTGAAGATTAAGAACCATTATAGTACCCTTTTTAAAGAAAATTAAATTTATAAAATTTGAGCCCTAATAAAGCTTTTTGCATTTACTGGTTCCCGAGATATAGAATCTCAAAAAAACAATTTTTTTTCTAAAAAAAAAACAGAAATCGCCATTTTATGAATTTATTTTGGCAAATATTATGGAAACTGTAATTTCTAAAAAAATAATCATTATAAACTACTTTATGGTGCATTTGACTAGCTCTTATTTGAGCAATAATAGAGATCTGTACTTCTAGTATTTTCCGAAATAAAGTTTTTTAAAAAATTCCAGAAAAGCAGAAATTGTCATTTTGTGAATTTATTTTGGCAAATATCATGAAACTGTTCTTCCCACGAAGATAAGCATTATGATCTACTTAATGGTGAATTTAACTAGCTCTAATTTGAGTTAAATTCCTTCCCTCCTCTCCCCTCTACTCCGCATTCTATCTAGAGAACGATTGATCATGCAAACAAATGATTTAGACCAAACATGTAGAGAATTTAATTTTCTACAAGTTTTATGATTGCATCTATCGACATTGGACGCATAGAAAGCGAGATATTTAAAAAAAATCTATTTTTGTCACTTTTTTTGACCGTAGACCTTTAATAACTTGAGATGCTGACACGAGATTTTATGTGATTTTTTAGCCGACATTCAGAAAGTTATAATAAAGGTTCATGCAAATTTCCTGCTAAGTATCTTCCATTCCGAGGTTGAAACCTTATTTGACTTGGCTATAGACCCTATTGTTGGCTTGGAACTAATTTGCTTTATTGAAATGCATTCATCACCCAAGTCCAACAACTTTACATGCTCATTTCTTGTTATTTATCACTTCAATTATAATTACAGTATTTCAAGTAGTCTTGTAAATTCTCCCTTTTCAATTCTTTCAACTCAATACTTCGTGAATTTTCATATATATTTAAAAATATAAAAAAAAAAAAAGTTAATACTAATTAGTCAATTTATAATTTTAAATAAGAGATAAAAAAAAAAAATCTGAGCCCTTTATAATCTCTTAGATGTACTATTTAATTTAAAGAAGGATTACTAAATGTGCATAAGACAACTTAGTGATACCTTGAGAAAGAAAATGATAGTATAATATCTTCTGCTAAGTAATGTACATAACAGTTTTTCACGGGAACTGTAAAGTAATTTGCTTATTTATTTAGGGATATGCTATAATAATTGTTAAAATTGATTGTACCTGTGGTCAAAAAAGTTAAATGAATTAAGTAACACATGAATATGAAATTTACTTATGATGTTCATGATATTGAGAGACCCAATCAGAAGCTTAATTTAATCAGAAAGGTGAAGAAATAATTGAAACAGCCACTTAATACAGTAGTTTAAATAAAATAATAATATAAAGTAAAAATCCTATCAAACAATACAAGTTATCAATAACATCTGGATCTATCAATAGAAAATAAACTGTGAAACAGCAAAGCAAATATGCATGATGTAATGTAGGCTTTGAAAGCTGAAATTTGAATATGAATACTGAAACTTGTTGTGATGAGGAATTCACACTTCAGGAACTAAACTTAAATTTAGTTAATGATAGGCGTAAATAAAAATAAGGGTTCAATGCTCTTACCACCACCAAATTTTTGACATCATCAGTACATAAGACATGTTTGAACAAGTGTTTCATACAGCATCTATTTAGTGATCATATAAATATCGACACTGGCCAACAAAAAGAGATCTTGTCAATCATCGAATTAGAGAGCCATGAAGAAGGCGGTTTTCTTCATTCTCTTGATCGTTTGCGTTCAGCTATGTACGGGATTCTTGAGTTGTAAGTACACTCTATATGGATTTATGTATTGCTAGACAAATCATTTGATGTTTTTTTAATTTAAAAGAGTGCTTAATTTAATTAAATTTATTATTTACAAGGGCTTAAGGATATCAAGAAAGAAAAGAAAGAAAAAGAAACTCCTGTTGTTCAAGAAAAAATAGTTTATGTTTATCCACAAGAAGCTCCAAAGTCATATGGTAGTGGTTATGGTGGAGGTAGTTGGGGAGGAGGCCGTAGCGGAGGACGTGGCGGTGGCCGTGGTGGTGGTGGAAGATGTGGATAACAAATAAAATTATCATGCATCTTTCAGCCTTTATCATTAACCATATGTTTGTTACCAACTACTATTAAAATATTTCAAAATATATTGTGAATATATAATCAAAAGTTCCAGAAAATATTTTTAAAAGTAGTAAAATTCTTACCCAAGAGTAAATATTCTGAAACTTACAAACAACTATACTAAAGCAAATTTTAATAATAATCTCTTTTTATTTTAACAAGTTCAACCATGATTTCAATCCAATTGAAATCATGTGACCATAATGCTCGATATTTTTGATTTTGATAATTTTTTTTTTACCAGTTAATTCCTATTACTTGGTGATTTCAAAACTATGGTTAAAGCATGTTTTAAAAAATGTTTCAAGCTCATACTTTTTTTTACGGCCATTTTAAATTTGCTTTGCAGCTGAAAGCAGGTTTTGGGAATATTTCTCTAGCTCTGGTAATTTTGCAGATATCAGAACAAAACAAAAACTAAAATTATAATAATGACTTTTTCTTCATTTTTTATTCCCACAATACATGACCTAAGTAGTGAGGAAAAAGGATAAAAAAATTCACGAAAATTGACATGAAATGGGACTTTTAGCCCCATAAAAGTGCATTAAGGAAAATAGAATTGCATTTTTCATTGTACGACGCTTTAGAACTTTCAATCTTGGAGACATTGTCCTTTTTATATGAATTTTCAAATATTGCCAAAAGTCATTTTCTGCGACATTTAAAGCGGAATATCTCAAAAGTGACTCAGTGAAAAAATATGAAACTTATACAGGTTATTGATAGATTTTCAATAGAGACTCAACTGGTTACAGAGTTATAAATTTTCTTTGTATTCAAGAGGTAGGATATGCTAAAACTGACGCTCGTGATGTAGCAACATTTGATGCATTATAAGTCTTAGTCATCAAATTTGTGCCATAAGTTTCTATCATATACCATGGAGTTATCAGTATATGTATAATTTTTCAATCATTTCCTTTTGAGATATTCTGCTTTAAATGTTACAGAAAATTCTTATAAAAAAAAGGACAATGTCTTCAAAATTAAAATTTCTACAGTAAGTAGCACAATAACAAAACAATATGAGAAAAAAATCAAAGGTGAGTCTCTTTTTCTTAATAAACTTAAACAGTTCTAAAAATTATGTTTTAAGTAAATTTTTTAAACCCCTTTTTTCACTACTTAGGTGATATGTTGAGAGGACAAAAAATGTAGAGCACAACATTATCATAATTTTAGATTTTTTTTTTTTTTTTTTATTACTGGGAATTTCCCCGATTTATAGATATTTTTCCAAAACTTATTACAGCTGCAAAGCATATTTAAAATGGGCGCAAAGAAAAAATTATGAGCCTAAAAAATATTTTCATCATAGTTTTGAACTCACCAAATGATAGAGAATAACTAGTAAAAAAAATAATGCAAATCAAATATGTTAAGCAACAAAATTTATTCAAACTGGGTGATTTCAAATGGAATGACCACCATTAGATTAATTGTATGTTTTAATAAGATCAATGATTTCCTAGGTTTAATATTTAAAACTTAAGAACTAGATTTTAGCTATAATTCCTGTCATATGAAATAGTAGCCTTTAATAGAAGGAGAAGTTGGTTGGGGGATGCAGTCAGGAAAGAACTTCTCCTAGGATCAGTTCTACGGTCAACGATACCTTAACCATTATAGCCTTTAATAAAGTTTAATTTATTTGGGTGGAAAATGTATATTCTTTTTAATAGCTGGATAGATGTAGCAGACTATAGATAGATTTGATTGTAATAAAATTATTATTTACCTCAGGGACTAATATAAAATAAGACTGTGAAATAAAAATTATATCAAAAATTATATTTTGCTACGCAGAATTAAATGTGCAGACAGTTTTTTTTTTTTTTTTTTTTTTTTTTCGTTTAATATATACAGCCAATTTACTTCATTAAGCATTTCCAGAAAGAAAATTATCTCTGAACAGTATTATAAATTTTGTTTGCTTTTCTATACCATACATCAACAGATGTTTATATTCATTTGTTTCACAGAAAGCACAACATATCTTTTCAGTTAAAAGATGTGATTCATTAAAGCTTAAAAAAAAATTAAATCTTACCTTCACAGAATCCTACAGCATTGCCGAAATGTCTGCAGCAAAGTCTGAGATTGCTTGATGGAAGTGGACATCTGAAGAACTGCAAATTTAATAAAATTAATATTTTCAATCATTTCAATACCATTTACATCATTCCAATGATATTTGGTGTAGTTATTATCCTAGATTTTTTTTTTTGCATACTTTGAAAAATTTCTTATTATATTTAAAACACACACACACAAATTTACTGTAATAACTCGTATGCATTGTCAGTTAAAAGGCTTACAAAAAAAAAAAAAAATGTAAACTATTTCAATTTAGATTAAAAACTTAACAAGCATGCTTTTATAAGGAATGTCATTTTTAATTTTTAATGTTTCAAGGGAAAACATCAGATCTAAACTTTTTGAGGTACTTAAAACATGCTATTGCGTATCTTTAGTCACAATATTATTCAAACGATATCAATAAAAATATTACCTAATGATACATATATAATGCACGCAACATGATAGAATTAGGTATATGTATTACAATCCTGCATATAAGATAGGAAAATGAATAATAAATAATTAAAAATTATTTATTTGAATGTTCAACAAACTCTCTTCTATTAAGTGAGGAAATATTGTGCAACAATTACTATCTCAACATCATTTATTTTATTATGATGAATATTTTCAATTTGCGAACAGTAGATATATGATAACCAGATCATTATTACTAATCACCAGCAGACATTGAGACTTCATTTGATATTAGAAGGGTAAGCATGAATTTAAAGGAACTTGACAGCCAAGTTTTCAGGTCCTCTAAGCTTCTTGCTGAAGATTTGAAGATGTGGATGTGTGTTTTACATAACACAATGTTATTTATTAATTGTACTACTTCATATAACATTGCAATACAACATATAAATACAATTCGATATTATATTTTATTGTTATAAAGACCAATTTAAGGCCTACCTTGGGCTGAGGCCCCTGGCATTTCCCACCTTGCTACCTGCTAGTTACTGTTTGGTAGCAAATTTTCACTTATGTATGCATATACAATACATATTGTTCAATAATTATTAAATCTATTTTTAAAAAATAATGAAACATTTTTTTCAATTTAATAAACAAATTATAGAATTAATTTTTTTTTTTTTTACAATTACATACGCTGTTCACGCTTATACAATGAGCTTAAGAATAAAATCATCTGGCTTCTAAAATTAAATCAATTACATATACTGTGGTCCTTAATGTTCATGATTATAGAAATATTTGTCTATTCGTTAGTTTTAACATTCTCTAACATTCTAGACACATGGAAATCTGTTGTATACTTAAAATCAAATAATTTAATTCTTACTCTGTTCCATCCAAAATGTAAAGAAATTAGGAGATTTGCATTTTTAAATCAACTTTTAATATTACGATAGACAGCTCTGCAAGAATACTTCATAGCTCAGTAAACGTTTTTAAACAGAAAGATATTATGTATCATCAAACAAAATAAATGAAATAATTTGGATTTGGAGCATTGAAGTTCAGAATGTATGAGATATTTGTGAGCTCAACAGACCGAAACGGCCCAGACTCACTAACCTAATTACTTACGTTATAACGTTTTCTTGTTGGAAGAAACAACAAAATTTATTTTTATTTTATTATGATTTTCCAATTCTCTATTTTGAGCAATTATATTTTATTGTTATTTAATAGTTACATTTTTTAAAATAAGAGATTAAATATAAAGTTCAACATTTACTACTCATATAAAAAAACGAATTCTTTGAAAATATTTAAAGATATATTTAATTAAATAAGGTTTTTATTTGGATTACGAAAATACAAGGCCAATTCCATACTATTTTAGAATAATAATAACATTTAAAACAAGTATGTATTTATATTTTTCAGATAAAGCCATCAATTATAAATGTAAACTTTTCAACCCAGTGTAGTCAATCAATATAACATAATAATGTAAATTGTTCGTGTTATTTTTTTATCTTCTCTGTTTATTATAAAAATTTATTTTCATTTTAAATTATTGAATTATTTTATTTCAAAGTAACCCATAAAATAAATTTGTATATTTTACGAGTATATAACCTGATGATCTATATGCCAAAGTTATACACCAAAAAATTATCGGGAATATCTATATTTTATTTCAAAAATTGCGTCCTGCTTACACTATGGCTTATTTTGTGTCAGTTCTTATTTAAATTTGTTAGTTTAATTTGGTACAGACGCAGGACCAGCTACAGATTTATATCTACGCAATGGGCCGAGGACAAAAAGGAAAAAAGGTGCCCTTAGATTCTAATTCTAGTCAGCTTATTTTCAATTGTTTTTCTATTAAGATCAATGGTTACTTATCAATAGTAGCCAAAACTCTATTTAAATGCTGCCATACGATTTATTTTTTTAATTAAAACTCGTCATGTTTCATTCTTACAATTTTGGTTGAAAAAATAAATGTAACTTTAGGCCTAGCAAGAGTCAACAGAAAAAATTGACCAATTCAATTTTATATTTTACTCTCAAAAATTGAATTTAAGGAAACTGGCGCGTTTAAAAATAAGATGTAAAAATAAGAAGTTGGTGCCCCAAAAATGTGTACTGAGCAATTGCCCGCCTCATAGTCGATTCAATGAAAGAATATAAGACTTATTAAGTAAGCAACATTTATTTCGAGTAAAGAAGTCAAAATTTAAATTTTTAAATGATAATTTATTGCAAATTTAATTAATTTTTTCTTTCAATTTCATGATGTTTTCTAAATTAACTTGTATTTATAACAGTATGCAGCAGTGCCCTCACATGGCAAACAATGGTATCAAATACTAGCTTCCGGAAAATTTAATTAATTCGGAACAAAAATGGTTCAGTTTCAGTTAGCTTCTGGTGGTTTAGTTTTCAGTTGTGAGTGTTCTTTGTTATAATGTTTCAGTGTTATAGTTTTGTATGTTCTTTGATATAGTGATTTCATTTAGTTATTGAAGCATATACTATTTTCATAATTTTATTGTAAGTAAAATGATCTCATTTAACAGTAAATAAAGAATTATTCATCTGTGGTTTAAATAATGTAACATTACATTACTAATATCCAATATTATCCTATTAAAATTTCAGATTAAACACTAAACTGAAAAGAGCAATAGTACTTATAATATATTTTGCCAATTACTGCTCTTACATGTATTAGTATGTGAGTGTAACATATCAGCTTGTTCATGATCAGGTGTTCTAAAATTTATGAATCCAGACCCAGTATTATAATTGAAGTGAATAATGGCGATAGTGACATTTTTAAAAAAACACTAAATTATTTTTTCATTTCTTTCTCCTTATAGTCATACCAGATTCATTGTTAGTTCAGAACTGAGTTGATAAAGGTGCAAAGTGATAACTCAGATCTGCCTTATTGAATAAAGGTGATTTGAATTCACTTTTATCAGAACTTGAAAAATGTTATCATTTTCATCCACAATCCACATTACCTTAAGGAGCTATCAGAATTGAATAAGTAGTATGAATTATAATGTATTTGAAACTAATATAAAACCAAGGCAAAAGAACCTCTTAATATTTATCAGATCTCAACATTATCCATTATATTTACCTACAACTTAAGAATCTTAGTTCTAAAAGTTCATATTTATATGATTATGAGACAGTAAGCTGTAATTATGCACTTTTCTGACTCTATTCAACAAGACTCAGTTTTGTTATGTGTGAGGTATCTCCTGAACATTTTGGATTTTAATTTTGCCGTTACCATAAGAAATTTCTTTAATTTATGTTTGCTGGGGTTTGTTATTA
The DNA here is from genome assembly GCA_948150685.1 of Rhaphigaster nebulosa. Lineage (NCBI taxonomy): Eukaryota > Metazoa > Arthropoda > Insecta > Hemiptera > Pentatomidae > Rhaphigaster > Rhaphigaster nebulosa. The sequence continues at coordinate 72,898,479 of OX411310.1, forward strand.
CTTTAATACAATTTTCTGGAAACTTATTTTAAGAAAAAATGTTTACATATGTACCTTTACGATGAAAGATTGTTCATTTTTGTCACCGTTAAGAAGTGCATACATCAAAAGTAAGAAATTTGGTCATTGTGAAGAAAAGCAACAATGTTTTTCAGTTGGAAGCATGTTATTTTTTGTGTACAATGAGAGCATCAATGTTAGACTTGATTATTAAGTCCTATTTAACACAGTGCTTTCTTTATTAGCTTATGTAATACGGTTTCAAAATTACCAAGAACTTAGTTGAATTGGTAAAGAAGTTGAATTTGATCTTGACCTTGTATAGTGGAAAGCAATTCAATATTGTAAGTGTCCATTTGTAATGTTTTAGTTATTTTATAACGATTTGAATAAAACTGTATCTTTGTCTTTTTCTTAATATTATAATATTTGAGTTGCATTGTTGCCTTAAACTTCTGAATGCTTTACACATCTGTTGAATCAGCGTTTTAATAAGTAATCTCACCCACCTTATAATGATTTTGGATATTTAATCTTCTAATTTGTTGCATATCCATTACTTAAAACTGTAAGGAAGTAAGCATTTAAGTTTTAATTTCAACTAGCTTTTTAAATTGCCAATGCTGATTTTTAATAACTGTTATTATATAAAAAGTTGCTATTTCTGATGCTATTGATTTATACTTTACTATTATTGGAAAATAGAACTTCCTAATATCTACTTTCTAGATTTGTTTGTTGATGAGGAAAATAAAATTTGTAATCCGATTAATATATATATTCTGGTTCGAATCCGGCTTGGACGGGTTGAAATTTATTTTGTGACAGACCCATAGAATGAATCTTGACTTTCCGACTCTGGCTAAAATAAGTTGGTAACTTTTAGAATAACCGTTCTTCATGTCATAGTTGGATTACATCAGGACTTTAAGCCCCAAATGAAAATATGCATATATATAAATTTATTGAACTGCAGACAAATTAGTAATCGGTAGTCAATCTCAACTAAGCAGTGGTTGCTCAGTATCCTGTTTTTCAATCATATCAATGAAGTGGCCTGTTTCATGGAGTTGGTGGTATCTGTACTTTTGTGGACCTATGAATTTTTTTTTTTTAACTTTAGAATTCTGTTTTATATATTTAAGATCTGACAAGGATTTTCATAAGTTAGTATATATTTTTCAATTACTGCTTATTTTGCTTATGTATTAATATTTTTTTCTCTTTTTTTTAAATCAGCATCCTGTTGATTATCCTGCATTCGGAAATTGAATAATGGTGGACTTCAACGATTTCAGAGTATCTCAGAAATCTGGAGGAGTGCTCGGGAATCATAATCCAAGGCATGAATTCAAGGTACTACGATTTTTAGTACTCCTTGCTGAGTGAAATTTAATTAATTTTATATTTTAAAAAGACATGCATAACAGATAAATAGATTAAATATTTAGTGTAACCTATATTTAACTAAAAATAAATTAAGATTAATAAGAAATGCAATCATAAAATATTACTAGATATTGAGAATCCAATTATTTTGGTTGTTTGTTCGCACTAATAAAGTATATGTCCTGTAACGTGACTTGGAAAACATTTTTCCTTCAAAATTTCATGAATAGCATTTATCTTGTTGATTGTTATAAGGTTGTGAAGTATGATTTGAACTGTTGACAAGAGGATTTAATACTTCTATCTTTTAAGTTTACATTAGGCTCTCGATATGTGATGTACATGTACTCTACTGTGTCTTTATCAATGTGATTTTGTGGTTTTTAATCCTGATGTCTAAATTGGTGAAATATAAACTAATTAGTTATTAAATGCTATAAGAAAGATTTAAGAGTTTGCTGCTGTTTGAGAATCTTCCAATAATAAGTTATATTTATAGCATTTATTGAGGTCAGAAGTTTGTTTAATGATGTAGAAGGAATGAATTTTCAGATTATAAAAAATTATATTTGCAAGAATAGACCTGTCAATGAGGGGGTTGTGGACGGAAATGACAGGAGGGTCTAAATGACTTCAGGTCATTGTTTGGACTAGTTAAGAGGCAAACATGCTAAAAGTTCCTGGATCTAGGAGCAGAGGCAAAGAGAGGAGGAGGAAGAAAGCCATGCTTTTCGGTTTTTTGCTTATATCTTAAAAACTGCTGGTCCTAGCTTAAAAAAAATTAAAGAGCTTTGAATTTCCTGCAAAAATGTTCCTAATTTTTTTTATCTGTAATAGTTTAAAAAATATCATTAAAATAATAAATTAAAAAAAAAAATCAGTTTGATTCCATACTATACTGCCGTCATTAGCTAAAAGGCCCCAACTCAAAAACATTTTTTTAAATACATTTTAGTATTATACTCAAATTGATCTAAAAACTAAACCTTATTATGACATTAGAAAGTACTAACATCAATGATTAGGATCTAACCGATGGATTTAGGGCTTTCTTTTGATGGATAGGCTATACTTTTCAGTTTGTTACTTTGAAGAGCGCGAATATGATCTTAAAAAGATACCAAAAAAAATAATAGATCCATTCTTTTAAGAAATTTAATGTTCTTCAGTTTTTGACATAATATTTTAAGCTCAGATCAACCGTTTTCGTGATATGAGTGAAAAACTGAAAAACATGACCTTCTTCCCCTCCTCTATTTACCTCTGCTCATAGATCCGGGGACTTTTAGTAGTTTAACTCTGAACTAATCCAAAAAAAGTCCTGAAGTCAATTTAGGCAGTCCCGTCATTTCCGTCTACACTCCTCTTTTTAGCATTCAATAACGACTAGCAGATGACTGTCATTGGCCAGCTCTGTCAATATGATATTTGCATCATTTATTATAGTACACTTAGTTGTTTTTGAAATATTCTACTTATCTGTATACTCTAACTAAAATTGCATATTATTTGTAAATATAATTTATAAATCCCATATTCTGATTAAAATTTATAGACATTTTTTGAGTTATGAGTTTACAGAAATCAAAGGCAAGTTTTGGACTATTTAAAGCCCTGTTTATTCATATTTTTTAATCAATAACCCAGCATATTTGATATTTTTTTCATCATCAAAATGTTGATTGGGATGGATTAATGAATTTTTACTGTTTTGTATTAGTTGTTGATGGCATGCAAATATATATTTATATTCTCTATATAATTGAATTCCACAGTTTTCAGTTGATTTTCTGTTCTAAATATTTGTGTATGAGTAGACTTTTAATTTTGTTCTACTTCTTCTGACAGAAATGTGTTTTTTACTGTATCTAGTGTTAGCAGCTACTGATTAAATTTCTCTTAAGATTTCCCTAATTGATATAATAATTGAACATTTAACTTAACAATTTTTTATTTAGATTAATAAATATTTTAATTTTCTTTCCCAAGATTAGGTTAGGTTAAGCTTCTTGTGGACACTCATCTGCTTGGGTCTTTAGTGTCCTTCTTTATTTGTTTTGAATCATTCACTGTTAGTGTTATGTTATATTTTGTTGAAAATATTATTTTGTTTTTTTAGGAATTCGATTATTTTCTCTGTATTTGTGATGCTATCTCCTAACATCAGTTGGAGGTTTCTTTCTATTCCTAAATTTTGAAAGTAGCTATCATGTAGCGGTCAGTCTTCTAAAATGTGACTGATGGTCAGCTGGAAATTGCATGTTTCAGAGTTGGGAGGTGTGTGTTTAATAATAAGGAATCCGTGCGTGTCGCGTGTGGCGTGTGTAGTGATGACAACCTCTTCTCTTCTGCTTCTCTGCTGAACTTTTCTGTGCTCTTATTTCTTTTTTTTTTTAAATATTTTTAAATTTATTTTGTCCCTTGGAGGTTTCCCAAAGCGCTGGACCCAGGTCATCTTGGCTTGGTATTTTAGATATTTGTGTATATCTGATGAAGTATGGATGTTGTTTACTTCCAATGATGATAATGCTGCTTGCTCTGCTGCTTCTTTGGCTGCTTGGTCGGCCACTTCATTCCCTTTGATTCCAATGTGTGACGGTATCCAAACAAGAACTATGTGTTTTTAGGTTTGTTATCATTGTTGAATAAGTTTGGGATTTCTTTATTACAACGTTATTTGAGTATATGTTGTTGAATGCCATCATAGCAAATTAAGAGTCTATACAAACAACGAAGTTTTCTTGAGTATGCTGCATAATAAGGTGATATTGCTGGTTGTATGTGGTAGCTTGTTTTTAATTATGTTGAAATCAATAACAATGGAACAACTAACATTAAAATTTGATTTGGAGCCATCTGTATAAATGTACTTGCTATTGCTATATATGTATTTAATTTTTTGATATTCAGTTAAATAGCTGATATCTGAAGTAATATTTTTCGTGTATATGCAGAGCATTATGTCTAGTGTAAGTAGTTTTAAGGTCCAAGGGGGGTAATTAAATTCATTGGTTGATGTAGGCACATAGTGGATTTCTTTCCCTAGATAATAGAGAAAATATGACATTCCTGTATACTTGTTATGCATTAAATATCTTTCATTCAAAGTTTTGCTGTGTGAATTGAATTTAGCAGTTAAGTCAGTGCTACTGTTACTGTAAGTCTCTACTTAATCTTTTACTATGGTCCATTGACTTGCCTAAAATAGTTTAACAACTTCTAGAGGTAGATATAAATTAATTTATTGGTCCACTAGATTATAGGTCTGTTATGTGACAATAACAGGCATTGAGACTTATCAAATGAAAACAAATTTCAGCACTGGTAATTGATGGAGGTTAAAAGAAACATTGGAAAAAGAGTGTTGATATAAAAAGGGATGAAGAAAATTGGAAGGAAGAAAATAAAAAAATAAAACATAATCATCGGATCATGAAAGAAATATATAATTCTGCATTTTTTACCCTTGCCTTAGCCATTCTGAGACTGTTATTACTCTCTGACGCGCTATTTACACTGGTTTGTAATATTGTAATTACAATGGTTTGGGATATTCCTTCCCCAATTTTGATTTTTCACAGAGGTTTTCTTCCCTCATCATCTTTCCATGTTTGTTTAATTTCTTGAAAAGCAATTTTTCTTTGGTTTTTAGCCGCTTAGTAAGTCCTCCTCTCAGTTTTTTGTATAGTTCTCCTTGTTTTGCTTCATCTGACACATTGGCTCGATATTTTCTTTTCCTTTATGTAGCCTTTCGTTGCTTTTCAGTAGCAGCATATTCTTTGTTTTGATTGATTTTTTATTAACATTTATTTAATGGCACTTTCGCTCAACAATGTTTCAAGTTTTTTAGTAGCATTATAAAGTGGGACACTCATTTTTTCTCTTGACGATGTATTATATGATATATTGATTTGGATGTACAAGAATAAGAAGATTTGGAAGGGCAACAATGGTTATCATATTCAGGATGCCGAGCAGCTTTGAAGATCGGGATTCGGTTTCAATTTTTCGCGTCAGGAAAAAATCGGGAATAAAAGGCTCCTCCAGATGGACGCTATACTGAACTCTGGACGTTACTGAGTCTCGACTGCTTATATTAGTTCCAGATTTATTTGCCCTAGAAAACTCAAAATCGTGTCATTCTTTTCATGATTACATGGGCTTTAATTTGATATGTGTCTTGATTTTACCAAAACAATCTTAAAATGTTTAAAAATGTCAACAAATTATTTTTTTTTAAACAAAAACGAAATTTATAAATTTTATCTTATTTTGCTATATAAGGTCTTCTTTTTAAAATAATTTTAATTTTTTACCCACTTCGGAGCCTTTTCTGTTGAGGTCATGGCTTAAATTCGCATAAATACGAATCGGTTTATGGTAGCAGGTTATAACTTTAACATATGGTCGACCGTGAAGTACGTGTGTAAGTACCTCTTTAAAATATGACGTATACATTGTATCTCCATTTCAGTTTGAAAACAAAAACTTGCCATAAAAATACAATGTTTTATTTGTTTATAATAGAACCCATAAAAACGCTATCATAAACATACTTATAATATGTATATAGCACATATATTTTTGTCAAAAAAGTTAAAAATTTTGTTTTTGTGTTTGAATTTTCTTAAGATTGGTTTTGTAAGTTCAATATCCATATCAAATTAAAGCCGACGTAATTATGAAAATGATGGTACTATTTTGAGTTTTCTAGGACAAATCGGTCTGGAGCTATAATAGGCCAGTTAATCTAGACCTTCTGTTCAGTAGAAATCAGATAATATTAACCTAAGTTTTTCTCGTTCTAAGTGTTGAGCCAAGGCGGGAGGGAGGGTAAACTCAAATTTATAGACTTTTCAGTTTTTTACTTATAACATTTAAACGGAATCGAACGTTTGAGGTACTCATTTTACGCAGAATTTAATGTTATTTAATTTATGATAGAATAACATTAAAGATTAGTTCCTCACCCCACCAACATTAAAGATTAGTTCCTCACTCCCCTCGTCTTGGTTCACCACTGTAGAACGTGGAGATCCTTGGCCGCGCTATGTGGTGTTCTTCATACCACACCGCGATTCTCAATTTAGGTACACGTGGTAGGGTGGTCATCACTCCACTCCTACGCCCGGTCTTTTTGTGAGTTGCCTCCAAGTAGGCTGACGGAACTCATACCCGGGGAGCGGGATAAATTGCTTGAAGTATTTAATTTAACTAAATTAAATTCATGCCTGTGCCGGGATTCGAACTCAACCTTTGGGTTTGTGAGTAAGTGCGTTAACCCGTTCGGCCACCTCGACCCCCTTATATATGTATTGTATTCCAACACGTGCATTTAATTTATTTACACTTGAAATTATTTTTTCTGTACCGTATTCTCTAATTGTTTTTATTTTTGGCGATATGTTGAGCCCTCAATGTAAAGTTCACCTTACGCGGTCAATATTATTCAGCTAATATCGAATTTCGTCAATATATTGGTCGTCTGAGGACTATATTGTCGTTTGTGATATATATATATATATATATATATATATATATATATATATATATATATATATATATATATATATATATATATATATATAGCACGTTAAATTACATTGACCGCATAAGGGGGCTTAAGAAGTTAAGTAAAATTTTTTCATTATCAAACAGTCGTAAAAGTGCCTGTGAAGTTGGCATATCATTTGGTGGAAACTCACCAACTTTTGATAGTTCTGACTTCCTTTCAAATAGTTCTTGAGTTCCTGATAGTTAAAACAAATAGTTCCGCTCGTTAAAGCAAAAAAAAACGCTTCCGAAAAAGTGATATCCTAACTTCACGCTGCATCTCACTTTGGAGGCTCATAACTTCCTTGCTATCAACATTAGAGCTTAAGTTAATAAGGATAATTTGTAGAACTCTGAAGTATGCCAATAGAACTCTCAAGAAAAGAATTGATTTCCGACGAAATATTTTGCCGAAAATTCTGATGAAATATTACAAGTTCGGAGGGGTGAAAATTTTTCACAGTAACTGCTTCTTTTTTCGAGAGTTCTGATAACATCCCGAGGGGTTGTTTCGATAATGTTTAATACACTTTTGCCTAAGGAGCGAAACAAAAAAGTTAAGACGTTTCGATTTTTTTTTAATACCTAGTGATGGGTTTGGAGGCTCATAACTTCCTTGCTATCAACATTGTGAAAAATTTTCACCCCTCCGGACTTTTCGTCGGAAATCAATTCTTTTCTTGAGAGTTCTGTTGGCATACTTCAGAGTCCTACAAATTATCCTTATTAACTTATGCTTTAATGTTGATAGCAAGGAAGTTATGAGCCTCCAAACCCATCACTAGGTATTAAAAAAAATTCGAAACGTCTTAACTTTTTTGTTTCGCTCCTTAGGCAAAAGTGTATTAAACATGATCGAAACAACCCCTCGGGATGTTATCAGAACTCTCGAAAAAAGAAGCAGTTACTGTGAAAAATTTTCACCCCTCCGAACTTGTAATATTTCATCAGAATTTTCGGCAAAAAATTTCGTCGGAAATCAATTCTTTTCTTGAGAGTTCTATTGGCATACTTCAGAGTTCTACAAATTATCCTTATTAACTTAAGCTCTAATGTTGATAGCAAGGAAGTTATGAGCCTCCAAAGTGAGATGCAGCGTGAAGTTAGCATATCACTTTTTCGGAAGCGTTTTTTTTTGCTTTAACGAGCGGAACTATTTGTTTTAACTATCAGGAACTCAAGAACTATTTGAAAGGAAGTCAGAACTCTCAAAAGTTTGTGAGTTTCCACCAAATGATATGCCAACTACACAGGCACGTCGTAAAACCTTTATAATTATTATGGCCCGGTAATTGCGGCATTCAGCGAGGGTGGAGAGAAGTGAAGTCAAAGCGAAATCCCTCCGTAGCTACATAACAAAACATCGATATTAATAAAACTATGTATTTAAAAAAACAGCGATGGTATTAAACATCTATTAATTTAAAATTAGTTTTACTAAAACTATCTAGTATAAATTTTACAGGGACCTTTTTTATTAATTTATAACTATGATTTTTTTACCGTCAAAGAAAAAAAAAATTGGAACATTTAAGAAGCAAAAGAACTTGGTATATTTTCTGTGTTTACATTTTGTATAATCCCTTATAGCAGATTCTAGAGCGACGAGAATATTCCAAGTTCTGATTGGTTGTTGGTTCTACCAATGCCGCATCCCTATTCCTAAGTTCTTCAGTTCAGTCCTACCAAGGTATAGGAAGAATGCCTACGGTTTTCTAAAAAAAGAATGCAAAATATTCCGAAATTTTGATTGAAATTTACCTCCACTTTTATGGCATTGTCCTGCTTAGAAAATCGCCATACGTGCCGAATTTCAGTTCATTTGATCCAAAGAAGACCGTTGGAAATATTCTTGAACAAATACCTAGTTGATGAGCGGAGGTACAATTTGAAGGAATGCCAGTTAGAAATGGTACTGAACAATAACGAAAATAATTAATATGATTGTTTCTGAGAATGTAATATGTACTTTTCATTATTTTTTTTTTCATTTTATTTTATATAAACTAAAAAATGGTAGTTTTATTGTGTTTTATGTTTTCATACATTATGCTAATAAAAAGTGCTAAGTTAAACAAGTTGTTTTGCTTTATTACTCATTTTTGCATGCTTTTAAGGTTTTTATTGCATATGTACTGTACTATTTGTTGTTAGGGACTGAATTTATTATTATCATACTTTTTATTTCTATTTTTCATGCTGATACTTCATTATTAATATTTTAGTTTTACACTTCAAAAATGTCATATTATATTGGTTGTTATCTTTTTTTTTTTTTCTATTTAGCTATGATGAAGGCATTCAACGTAGACCGAAAAGTTGGTACACAATAAAAAATAACTGACTAACTTCTCCTTAAAAATATAGTAACTTCAAGATATTAATTGAAATGTAGTATTTTAGTTCAACTTTTGAATTATACGAGTATTTTCAAAACCAATAATCATAGGCTCACAAAAACCAACGAGACTCACGCTCCCGTCCTAATTGGAACAGCGTGCCATCAAACTGCGCGCTGAAAAAACTCCCGACGGAAGATGGATTACAGTGTTTCGAGCGCTGTCGGCTCACGCTCACTGAACAAATAGAGAGAACATGCGACTCGCTTTCGACTCACATGTGGATCGGCGCGTCAATGTGTACGCACCTTTAGCAAACGGACTGTAGTTGTTTTCATTTGTTTTGTTAAAAAGCTTTGACTAAAAGCCGAATCCTGGAGTAGAATCCTTTTATATTAGAATAGGTGATTTTGAATTAATTACTTTACAATTGGATCTGTCGTACATGCTTAAGTTTTTAATTAATTTCCAAGTTTAATCAATACTTCTTGTGAATCTGTTCCCGTCAGGCTATTTTCAATGCTTCCTTGACTAATGCCTTCTCCATAGCTATCAACATTTCTCCCTCCAGAACCAAAATCACCTCCCACTCCATATCCACTTCGTCCTTGGCTAATGATTCCTCCAATACCTATACCACCTCCTCCTCCGTGGCCGCGATCTCCTCGGCTACTACTTCCTGTAGAACCAAAAGCACCTACAACTACATCCTTGGCTACTTCCTCCTTCAGTACCTATACCCTTCCTACACCGTAGCCGTTACCTCCTTAGACCAAGTAGTGTCCAGTATCAAGAATCAAAACCACCCGCAGAACCAAATACTCCGTAGCCGCTGCATCCATTGCCAGTTCCTCCTTCGATTCCAAAACCACCCCCTGCACCGAAACAGCTTCCTGATCCGTATCCATATCCTATTCCATTCTCTCTACCCCTTTGGCTCCTCTGATCTCCTACATCATTGTTGATTTATCCTTGGTCACCTTTACTGTGACTCTTCCATAATAACTGCCACCTTTGGGTTCGTTATTTCGATCGAATATATAGTTATCCTTATAGCTTGGGATTTCGCCATAGCCAATGACAGTTATCTGATCTTAGGACCTCTCACATCTACTGTTTCAAAAGAACTGTATTTCGCTCATTATATGAACGATTTAAATATGTTTGCAACACTTGTCCAAACAGCATTTTTTTTGTCAATCTGCAGTTCAATAATTAGTTTTGGTTATTTACTAGATCTAATTTCCTTGTATCTATATTTTAGGTTACTCAACAGTTTATTATTTCGAAATCCTGAATCAATATTATATTATAATAAGATACTTTATATATTACTTTCATTACAACGTTACTAGTTATTACTTTCCGAGGTTCTACTCGCTGAGGGGGGCGAGCCTGCGTGGAGGGTGGCGGTGACTGACGGCGGTAGTTGCTACTAAGCCCCCGATGCCTCAGTCGACACCGAAACGACCTGAGGACACCCCGCCAGGAGGTGCACCGAGAATACGACACATCAAGTAAGTAGCATGGCACCTTAGCCAGAGCACCCACACTGAAATGCCAGACAAAACAACACACTCACAAATTCTGGAACAGGTAAAATGGGTCATGGCAACAAGCAGGATGATAACAGCATATTGTACCCCAAGTCGTCGTTTAGTCTTCTCCTATAAAAAGAAAATAATACTAATAAATCCTTGACTCTTTATGCATTATTGAGTAGTTCTATTTATTAAACCTGCATCTTAATGAAAATAAGACATTGGACTACTCATGCCAGATTTTTTTTTAAAATATAGATGGTTTTTTTTAATAAAAAAATAATTGAAGAATTAGTGAAAAATACTAATCATAAACCAAATGTATTTATTAATAAATTCGAATTTATTAGGTATTCAAAATAAAAATTAAAAATCGAAAATTGAATCAATAACTAATTCAGGTATTAGGACATTTGAAGAATCATAAGGTTTGTAATTTTTGAATTATTTATATAAGATACCAAAACTGAATTCTAAGATGCACTAATATGTTGAAAGCACATTGGTTGATATGATTATTAAAAAAAACCTGATCATAATAAATTTATTAAATTGAAAATTTAAATGCTATTTTGGATCCTTATGAAAAATTCTTCTTAGTAAATTAACAAGTTATTAAACCGCCTTTAGCTTTGTTACTCAATTTCTTCCTAGCCGTTTTGATGAATAGGCCGAGTTCTTGTTTTACGAGAACTACTCGATCTTCGGAATATGTTGTGCTCAGTGTACTAACAATTGTCAAGTAACCCAACTCCTAATACTTGTAAAATGCACAGTGAAACGAGAATCCTATACGAATTAATCGGAACATATTTGTTTCATTATGATCTTCATCTTGGAGATTATCGGATTTATTAGAAGTATGTTCTTTCCGCAATAATAGGTTTGGTTTGCGTCAGTTGGAAAGATAATTGCTTTATAATTAATTAAAATATATCCTCATGATTGCCGGACAATGATTTAAATATTTTAATAATCATTAAAACCAGTTTTTAACTGAATGGTCACTTATGTGAAGAAGGGGTATTTTAGAACTAAATATACAAAAACTATATAAAACACGTTAGAATTTTATAGGAATTATTATTTTTTATTTAATCAAGCTTAAAAAAGATTTATCTCGTGCCGCTTTATAATAATTTTAAGATTTTAATTTACAAGTATACAATATTAAAGAACTTTTCCACCATATTCTTAAGTTTTTAGAAATTTAAAAAGAAAAGCAATTTAAATCAAATATTTGGGAATATGGATTGGGAGGAGATAAGCTATTGCAAACGCATATAAGTTCTACTTCGATTAACAATTTACATTAATTCGATAAATGCTTCAATTGGAAAAATAATAAAATTTTAAATCTATTGAATTGGTTCATATATTTATTTAGTTGTTTTTTGGACTCTCCGGCTGATATTGGATTTAAAATAATACAGATTGTTTCAGTAATTACCCAAAATATTTACTCTTTCATAATTGAAAGAGTTTGTACATAAATGTTATTCTAGATTAAGAAAAGCGTCAATTTTAATTACATAAACGAAAATTATACTCTTCATTATTGCCTCTAGTACTTGTTCAATGTTGAATTTATATATATATATATATATATATATATATATATATATATATATATATATATATATATATAAATTAGTGCGCACCATTTTATAATCATCAATGTATTATAAGTTAGTGATTATAATTAACTGAAGTCGGGTAAAACAAATTAAGAATATAATTAAAATCGCACTTATTTTTATGTTTCTTTGTGCTAAAATTTCAATTTGAATTTCTTTTTCTGCTAGCGGTATTTATCAAAAGTGATTTGGAATACTTCACTGCCGTAATTTTTATATTCTTCCATTTAAACAACTCTTTAACACTCGAAAGTTTCTGGTATAGTTGGGTGTCTTTTGTTTGTCTTGATTACTAATTTCGTGTTGAGTTTGGTTTTAATCTTTATTAAAAGTTTTGTTTTGAAAAATAATACAAGCTGCCACACTCAAGGGCAATAGGAATCCATTCATTCATACCATATGTACGAGGTGACTAAAACAAAAAAAATTAACAATGATTAGAAAAATATATAAATCATAATAGATAGGAAAGTAAATAATAGCAAAATAAATAAACAACAAGATGAAGACAATTAAAATGTTTAATACATACGCGAATTATTAATATGGATTTTTTAATAATCTTTCTCAAATCTGTTGATACGAAATAGTAACGCATACTAATTTCTGAGATCAGTGTTTCATCTTTCTAAGAATTGTATCCAAAAATTAATTTATTTTTATATTTCCATTTGACTCCTTGGAATTTGAAAAGTTGATGTCAGGATAAAATTTTGTGAATTAATTTTTCCAAAATATAGGTATAAATGATATATTTTATATATAATTAATTATATATAATATATATATATATATATATATATATATATATATATATATATATATATATATATATATATATCAAAAAACATTTGATAATAATAATAGATAATTAATACATAAATATTTGCTTTACTTCTAAAATGTAAAATTTGTTGGAAAATGTTACAATATATATATATATATATATATATATATATATATATAGTTACATACATACACAATTCTGACATTTCCCAACAAATTTTACATTTTAGAAGTAAAGCAAATATTTATGTATTAATTATCTATTATTATTATCAAGTGTTTTTTTTTGCGAAAAACCGAGTACTGGTTACATGAAGATGTAATTTGTCAAAAGAGACTTAACGCTATTTATTGTAATAATTTTATTATTTTTAGCATCGCCTTATATCTGTGATGTCTTTGATCTTTGGTATGTGGTCATTGGAATACAATTTTATCTAGGTTAAAATTTTCAGTGTCAATCCTAGAAGGAAATTTAGGATTCAACATCTTAGTTTAATTAGTCATTTACATTTGTTTTTGATACGAGCGCGTCTTTCGGACATTAGCTGATGAATTACGCCTTTAATTTGTTCAGTGATATCTCATTTTGAAGGTATTTGAAATTTAGTTGTTATATTTAAAAGAAAGTTCCACTTTTCTGACGAAGTATTTTAATCAGAAATTCGTAAAAAAGTTCCTGACGTCATAGATCGTACAATGTAACTATGAATTATTTTTCCTTCACGCCATTGCGCTGTGTTCCTAAGAATTCTGGATCAAACCTCGGTACAATTTTATTTTTCATATTCCCTTCTAGTTTTCTTTTCAGAAAAGTATTTATCTCCGGTTCTCTTCCTTCTCGTGCTCCTTATCGTACACTTTTAGGAAACATCGAATGAAATGTATCATAAAACTTGTCTTGACGATGTTGCTCGTCTTAGTATCAGATGTTCTTCATCATTTAGATATAAATATAAATATTTAATAAATAATTATGAATTAACTTATTCTAATTAACCGCCTTATTCTGCCAACGTTGAGGGATTGGTGAGGTTCATATTTTAGTGAAAAGATTGTTAAAGCAATTCATTAAGTCAAAAAACTTTATTTTGCTTCATATCGCACATCCAGAATGAAATAGGCAGACAGCCCTCGTGTATCAGGCCATACCAATAGACACAAAACAGAAGTGATTTATCGGCAAAATGGGTTAGATGTGTGGTGGCTTATATGTGGAACTTAAAACGTTTCTAATGTCCGTTCTAACAAAAAAAAAAAAAAACACTTGTCGAGTTGCGCCCTTTTCATCGTAGATGTGCGATATGCATGTAATTTGAAATGTTTTTAATATTTAATTTATTTAAGACATGTAATCAGAAAATTATTTTGGGCACTTTTTTTCCGTTCCTTGTCTCGCGGTAATGCTTAGCCAAAGTGTGTTAGTAATACATCGGCACGCAATGATCTGCGGATTGAAAAATGAGTTTTACTATTGGCAAAAAATTAATTGTCATAAATACAAAAAAAAAAGAAAAAAAAGTTCCGAATAAACGTGTTTCTACTGTATTAACTTTTCATAAATAGCTCATATTAAATCGCGTATTTCTTCACTAGCTTCACCATATTTCATCCTGTAGGCCAGGCAATATGTAAATTAGAGGTAGGTTTTCGTGTGGACTTGACTTACAGCTCATTACAGTTAAATCCATTATGTTTTACTTCCGTGCCCTATTTTTATTTTTCTACCTGAAATTAGTAAAGAGTAAATTTAATGTTATACATATTAACTTTCAGCCTTCTTTATGTGGTTCGTTTCGTTTTCCGTGACTGAAGTGCACGGTTCCAAATTATTTATCGATTTTTTTTGTTAGCATTGCGAGGTTGGAGAATTAATATCGAGATGACCTATATAAAGATCGAATAATTGTTCCATACCCGATTCGACCACGACCTTTCAAAACTGTTTTATATAAAGGTTAAGGGTTGCTGACATATAGCACCTTTCAAGACTGCATATTCTACCATAATGAGTGAGAAAAGGTGTGTCTGCAGCACTCTTAATTGTAATAAAATGAATTCAATTACTTTTAATGAAACATTGAAGTTTATTATGTTAATATGACTTTAGCTTACATTGGGTTACTTTTTTTACTGTCCAACATAAATTTTTTAATAACTACTTTATTTTTAACTTATTGTATATATATATATATATATATATATATATATATATATATATATATATATATATATATATAGTTATGAATGTGTTCAAGTTGACATATTTTATTTTTATTAAACTTTTTTTCAAATTTATTTATTTATTGAAATTTGGTAGCATTCCAATAACAATTCTAAAGTAGAAGGTCTCGACGCCATCTTCTTTTCAGAAGCCTCGAATGTTGGGAAGTAGTGGGCTTTAGTGGGAATGGAGTTTGTCATGAAAGGGTAGATGCCGAGTTCGAGCCAAACCGACTTCATATAGAGCATTAAAATAGTTATGGATAATTTTATTCTTGACAAAGTAGTGAGCATTTAAGAGGTATTTCTGATTTGAAGGATTGAATACGAGGGGAATTCGATGATTTAGTAAAGTTTCTCCCATTTTACTTGACTGAAATTTTTCTTAAGATCTCGGATGTCAACATTATTTGGATAGTCTTAACGTACCACTAATGTTGAAACTATAATATAAAAATGAAATGATTTATTTTTTTTTATTTTCATTCTTTTAATTCCTTTAAATAAAAACGTTCTGCAAAAATCTCCTCTCCCCAGTCGACATTATTTCCATGACAGCTCTGTTGGGAAACGTGGATTAAATGGTTGATTTTTTAATCCGATCTCGGTTGAGAACAGGTATATCTTTTTTAACTTTATCCAATCATTTACCACCCTTCCCTCCTCCCCCATATAACTGACAGATCTTTTATTTATATTTAAATAAACGTTTGATAATCCCAAAGCGGATTTTTTTTTTTTTTTCTGTTGATTACTTCTGAAGTAGTTATACTATTTCCGGGTGCAAAGTTACTTTCACAATTCTCCAAGAGTGATTGAAAAATCTTCTCTTATCTTACCGTTTTATCTTCGTTATTTATTTGATTTTTTTTTTATTTTTTTATTGAAGTAGCATTTTTTACTAGAGTGTATTCTGAATTATTCTGAATTTATGCTTTGATAAATTATAAATGTATCAACCATAAATAAGAAATATGGGATTCGATCGTTTAATCTTAATCGTAATATTTCCTGTTTACTAAATGTTAATTTATTTTTTTTTAATTACAGCTGCAAAAAACTGTTAAACTTGGAAGAATTATTGATTGCGATGTACTCAATCCAACAAAGAAATTCGAATTAGTTTTGCCATAGTTTGGCCATTTTTTCATCCATACAATTGTCAAATCAGCACCTTTTAAATGCTTCTCCAGGTCCGACGAGAGGGGGCAGTCTGTCCTGGAATCAGGGCCCCAAAGAAAGCCCGATCTGACCGGCCAAGTTTTATTGTTTACCGTTTAAATTCATTATATCGACTTCGTTTTTTGAGAAAGAAAATTCGAAATTTAGATTTCGATTTATTTTGAGACTTGAACATCCCCTCTATCAATTCCCGCTCACGAATTACTTACATTGATGATGTAAGTACCAAATACTGACGACTCTCTGTCTTCACTCTTGACCAGTGTTAGTGTTAATTCTTATAATTCTTAAAATTATATTGTAATTATGAAAGTTTTGCAACCTTAATAAATCCCTGTACACAATAAAGAATAAAAAAAAAATATTGTTTTTTTGGGAAAAAACGTTTCATATGTTTCCTGTAAAGTTAGCTGAATAGCGCTTACGACTTTTTAAAAATATCTGATGTGGACACCCCATGACTTCCTTGTACGCTTATTAAACAATAAATCTGTGGCTCAAAAGCGACACTCGGCGTCGCGACCTCCGTCTATTGAAACATACAGACACACACAAACACACACGCATACGCATAAGCACACACGCATACACACACACACACCCACACATCCAAGCTCTTGTTTCATGACGTCTTAGTCCGTTATTATATGTTTTTTCTTTCAGTTGGTAAAAAGTTCCCAAGAGATTTCTTCGTATTCCCTGACAACACTAGAACTGTCTATGTCACTAGACGGAAATCGACGTTTTTAACATTTTAAGCGGAAGAAATCGATTTTGTTATATCTTATTCTCCAACTGTAGACTTGTCCAGCTCAAAAAAAGTATTTTACACTCTATTTTAACACTTAAAACAAGTAATAAAATTGTTTAATTAGAGTGGAAAAAAAATCGCGTTTATAACCTTTATCATCGAACCATATGATCTCTGTAATAAATGTCGATATACCTTTTGTTGTATCTTATGAGCTTCAATTAAAGTACCACTTTCGGATCTTCAATTTCAACCAAAATATATTATATTTCTTATATTGATATAAAAGTCTAATTTACCAAATTTGAGATGTTTTACATTATATTTTAATATAATTTTTTATGAGTCTATTATGATCTTCAAGTAAAGTGCCACTTCCGGTTTACCAATTTTGACCAAACTTTATTATAATATTTACATTAATATACAAGTCTTAAATACTAAATGTGAGAAGTTTTGCATTATGTTTTAATATAATCTTTGATGAAAATCAGTAATGACCTTCAAGTAAAGTACCACTTCCGGTAATCATGCAGTGACCAAAAAGGGAGGTTCACAACTATATTATATAGTAATCCTAAATACAAAACTTTAACATTCTACGGCTAAACGTTTTTGAGTTATGCAAGATACGTTCGAACGCACGTACAGACATCACGACGAAACTAGTCAAAATGGATTTAAGGATGGTAATGGATATTTCCGTTGAAATCTTAAAACCGAAAATTTTCGCGATTGCAATACTTCCTTTACTGCGTACAAGGAAGTAAAAACAACATTGATATGTAATTATATTACAAATATAATATAATAATTACCTAATATCTTTATATAATCTCTTTTTTTTTTTTTTTTTTGGCATAAATTAGAATGGATGAGGGTGGGTTTCAATGGAGAATTTAATATTTGACGGGGCTCGCGAAAATTTCTTCATGGGGCCCTCAAATCGACTGTTGGTAGGTGTAGCCAAAAACGTAGGCAAGCAAGGTGTTTATGTTTTCACTTGTAATATTATTTGATTAGAAAATTTGTAGTTTTTCTGAGTCTTTTTGGCTATACCTTGTATCTGTGATGAGTACATCCGTTTGGGTTTAAGTAAGTAGGTATGCACAAGTATTTAATTTGCGTATAGGTTTCAGTTATGAAGATTTTGATAAAAGTGAGTTGATATAATAATTTGTTTGAATCGTTTGTTGAGCGTCCTCCGTTTCACTTTAATATGCCGGCCAATTCTGAGATAAGTCCTACTACCGTGTCGCTTTATCAGGGAAATTTGATTTTAGTTGTAACATATACAAAGTGTCACTGATGCACACTGTTAAAGCTGGAGGGCAGGTAGGTATTTGTTCGAAGGGTTAATGTTGAGGTTTAAGGGTTAAGGTTTTTCATGATTTAGTCAAATTTTCCAAGTAAGATGGTCAATTTAATTAAATATATATATATATATATATTTAATTAAATTGACCATCTTACTTGGAAAATTTGACTATATATATATATATATATATATATATATATATATATATATATATATATATATATATATATATATACATATATATATATATATATATATACATATATATATATATATATATATATATATATATATATATATATATATATATATATATATATATATATATATATATATATATATATATATATATATATATATGTATATATATGCACACATATATTCGTCAACAGAAAGTGCTTCTTAAATTTTTGAATTACAACTATGGCGTTATAGATATTATTCCCTTTTAATATGTCAGTAAATAATCATAAATCGAACTCGACTGATTTATTTTGCAATTTTATCTAGGAATGTTTTTGTCAGTAAATCAATCTATAGTTTTCTGCGGTGTGACGTCTTATTGGCAGTACATTTTTTTTCTCATACATTATAAGATTTCGGAATAACATAAGACAATTAAAGAAAGCGTGGTTGTGTGGTTCCTCCGAAATACATTACATCACATGGTATCACACAATACCATTTTATTTGCTTGTATGATTTATCACGATCCTGATTCCGTTGGAAATCACAGACAGCTATCATAAATCTTCTCTCTTTCTTGCTATGGATAATCTGAACTAATGGAGCCGAAAATAATTTATCATCTCTTTGCCTTCCTCAAATATGGTAGAGTTACAGTAATCGGTCAGAACTTTTTTTTCTACACATCACTTTATATATTATTTTTATATATATATTTTATGAATTTAGGTTTATAAATTTTCATAATGTTGTGTTGTTTTTAACATCACTTTTAAGTTTTTTAACTTCTCGTTGTTCTTAACTGCTAAAAATATTTTCGATGGATGTAATTATATTTTCAGAGTTGTGAAGACCCGAAGAACTACGTGAAAAAATTCTAGAATGATGATGAATAATCAGGTTTGTTTAACTCATCGTTCATATCTTATGTAGATGAACCTTATAATTTTTTGTTTTATGGTGTAAAAAACTTCAATTTATCACGTTTTTCTTTTTTTATGGCACGTCACGCAGCTCATTTCCCTCAACTCTGAGCTCAATTCTTTTCACATGGTCAGATTCAAACTAAAAAAATAAATAAATAAATTAATTAAAACGAGATGAAATATTTGTTGCCTTTATCATACTTCTAATTATTTGTAATACAGTCTTTTAAATACAATAGAATCCTGTTTATCCGGAATTATCTAGCCAGAACTACATCCAGTATAACGCGAAATTACAGAAATGAGAAGATATTAATTAAAAAAATCTTGATATAAACGACATTTATCAAATTAATGTGCGAAGAAATATATTCGTTAAGGTATTTAATACATATTTTGGTGAATGTAAAAACATGTGCATAATTTGAAAGTTTTTAACATTGATGAATTTTAAATACGTGATCAGAATTTTTTATTTGGCGTTTATTTCCTGCTTATTTTGATGTTAATTTTTTTTTCATAACATTGTGCAATATAATTCCGTATCAGTTTATTGTGAACAGAAACTTTTCATTATTAGAAAATGGTTTGAATATATCTGAATGGAAAGTGAAAAAGTAAAAAAATAAATGTATAGAAAAACCGTTTCGGATAATTGTTTCTTCTATAATTATCAATGTATGTTTCAGAATATTCATTTTTTGTCACCTAAATCGTCTCATAAGAACATTTTTACAAAAATATGAAGAGGTACTAAATTTTTTGTTACCTATATACGCTAGTTTAACATTCATGAGTATTACCAAATTATGTTATTATCCTACGAATTTCATACTTGACATACCTCACTTTTTTATTTCTTCATTTTATTTTTTAACTAAGTTCTTTTTTAAGATTAGATTAATATTTATCTGTCGGTGTAAGAAAGCTCTATGCTCTTCTACTAATAATTAGTATTTGAACATTTTGGAAAATTATTTTATTTTTTTAAATTTTATAAATCATTATTTTCTTTTTTCTTTTCCGGCGCTACAGTTCACGGTGAACTTTGACCTCCCGGACAATCCTCCTTTCGTCGCGATCCAACCTCTTCGTCCTTCATACAGTCACTTCAAGCTTGGTCAGATCTTGTTCCACATCTCTCATTCAGTTTGTTCCGGGACGCCCTCTTCTTCTCTTTCCTTGAAACTTTTCTCATTATTTTCCTAGTCATCTGCTCATACGGTAACCTGTCAACATGACCAAGCCAACTTCTACTTCTCGATTTGGCAAACCTCACTATGTCCTTATGTCCTATAAGATAATCAATTTATCTTTTCTTCCTAATGCGCCAAGTGCCTTTCTGGCACGCCGGACCAAATTTACACTTTAATATTTTTCATTCGAAGACCTCTTAGAGCTGATTGGCCTGAAACTTTCAGAGTCATGGTTTTCGTTCCATATGACACTATTGGCCTTATCAGAGATTTATATATTTTAAACTTGCTTTGCTTGGTTAAGAAGCTCGATTTTATCAATCTTGGCAGGCCGAAGGTATGCTCTGTTATTGCTTTTGCAGTTTAATTCCACTCCTAGATAGCTGAAGCGATCAACAGCTTCAAAACATTAACTGTCTACAACTAAATTACGCAGCCTTCTTACTGCGTAAGCAGACAATACCATTTATTTTGTCTTCGCTTCATTAATTACTAGATCAACTTTTTTTACTTTCCTTGTCTACCTCGATTAGCAATCAGCAATTTCGTTAAAGGGTTTTCAATTCTATTTAATACGCAATTTGCAACGCTCGGTATAGAATAAATGATTAAACTATTAAAACAAATACATTTATGCTTGAAAACATGTTTTTTTGTAAAAAATAATTTTTTATCATTTTGATGATTAATTACCTAATTAGAAATTTTCATTAATCAATAAACAGTTTTTATAAATATTATTATGGTAGTCGCTGGGCCCATACGAAAATGTCGCCAAAACTATCTCGAGGCCAAAAACCAAAGAAAATTTTTGATCGTTTAGACAGAAAGTTCTCTCATTATAGACTGAAAATAAGAACGTCTGCCACCCTAGATCGGTTGCTATCAAATTTTAGAGAAAGATAAATTATTATTTCAATATTTCTTGGCGTCTGTTGAGAGTAATTACAAATATTTTGTATGAATCTTGTAGAAAATTTAATCCTCTACAAGATTGGCTATTATGCCTTTTGTACTAAAAACTACTTATTAAGGCAAAATCTTTGAATATCCAACTTTTTGCGTTTTCTTGACATTTTCGGATGTTTACAGTCCCGCATCTCAGCAGCTATTCCGAATTTTTTTAAAAATATACATAATACTTTACTCAGAAAATTTAACGTTCTTTAAAATTGGTTATGTAAAAAGATTTACCTAAAATGCACTGGAAGCGTGTTGCTGAGGAAAATATAGAAAAAGTATCGATAATAACGAATTCGTTGACCTATAAAATTTATTGCAACCGATCTAGGGTGACAGAGGTTCATATTTACAATCTATAGTAAGAGTACTTTCGGCCTAGACGATCAACAATTTTCTTGTAATCAGATACATCGGTCTCAGTTCCCGGACTATTCAAATACGAGTTCAATAAGAGTTCAAGAGATAATCGTGGAAAAGTAAGAAACAGATTCTTCTGCCTTTAGGAATAAGAATTTAAATGTTGAAATTAGGATTCATCATTTCTCCATGAAATTCCCTTTCATTTGACACCTCATTCGTCAAAATCCATCGCTCCTGAGAGCCAGAAAAGGTATTTATACTACCGTATTATATATGTAGACGATATTTATAAAATTATAGTAGCGTGCTATTTTTTTAAAATAGTCTTGCTGACAATTATTGTACAGAAAAGCGCAAAAAAAAAAAAAAAAAAAAAAAAAATGGTTTCAGTATATAAATGAACTGTATCTTTATTTTATTTTAATTTAATTTAATTTAATTTATTTTATATCTGGTGGGGTTTTGATCCCTCATAGATATCTCGTGGATATCATGTTAAAGTAATGAATGAGAAAAATCACTTTTTTCGAATTCTTTAGTTTTATTAATTTACGAGAGGCATATTTGTAAAATAAAATAAAAAACACTATATTTGTAAAATAAAAACACAAATTTAGAGCTTTGAGAAGTGCAAAGACCCCGAGATAAAAAAAAAATTTCGCAATAGGGAAGTTAAAAGTAAAACATTAAGTTCTTTTTTGGTCTCCTGAAAAGTAGGTATATTCACATTCATTACTTAAACGTATTGGCGGGTATTTCTACTAAAAACTTTGCTGAGCGTATTAAACAGAACTTTTTGATGTTTTTGAATATTCATGTACATCTATTTAAATAGATAATAAACTTAAAAAAAATATATATATATAAATGAATTATTACGGGAGTTATGGTCATGAACGTACGCACATATGTATGTGGCATTATTCATTTTTTTTCTTCTTAATAATACATTTTTCTTTTAATTAATATCACTGAATTTTTAAAGAATTTAATCTAAATATATTCTTATATGCATATTAAAAAAACCTCTCAAAAATTATTTTATTATTTGATTGTTATTATTTTTCATTTATTTGTTATTGCATATAATACTTAACAAGCTTCCTTATTATGAGCCATGAAGCTATTTTTCTACTTTAAATTTGATGTACTATTTACGCTTTTAATGAATTTTATGTGAATTATGTTAAACCGAAGAGAAAAAACAATATACTCCACGCTTTTAATATTTAAATTCCGAAATATTTATTTTCATTTTATATGGTTTATGATTCAAGAAAAATATTAATATATGAATATAATATTTTTATGGTGTAAATAGCAAAATAAACTACATATTTCTTGTTTTCAAAATAAATAATACGGGATGTTGGCAAGCAGCCATGTTAAACTTGAGGGCAGGCTGTTTCATTCACCCCTTTTAGTTTTAACATCAAGGAAAAGCCTTTTACCGTTGTTATTGAATAAAGCAGCTCTGTTAATTGTATTATGCATCATCTGATTATTCCAGCGTGCATAGGAATCACTTTGACTTGGCAAACATGATTCGAGTTGCTAAGCACCGGTCAGTTTGATAGTAGTAATTTAATCTGAAATTGATGTTTAATTGATGACGTTATTGTACATGGAATTGATATCGCAAATTTACGGATCCCTTTTTAGAAACCTATATTCAGGGTCGTTGCTACAACAATTAATTGGAGGAGGGGAGAGGATCTATAATTTCCCTCAATTTTGACCGGATTTTTCGACTTTATTAATATTTTAATTGTGTCAGTATTTTGATTTGAACTTTTCACGTACCCATGTTGGCGTTAAATGTCCACTTTTGACAACAATATATATATGTTTTTTCAATTTAAGCATTGCCCAGGCCACACAGAAAAAACCCTGACCCCTTTCGCATACTAAAAGTTTTAACGGGCACACACTGGTCCAGAATATAGAAAAACATAGCTTAAATTCGAAAAGTGAATTTTATATTTTCAAAACTCAATTCTTCGCTAAACATTGCTGGATATGGAAACAATAATAAACAGTTGTGTTGACACAAAAGAATTAACTTCTCTCAACTATGGAAGGGATCAAACTGTTGTTAGTATAATTCACTTAAGAGAAGGAGCCGTTTAAACTTAATATTTTTTAAATATGCTTAATCCGCATATGCGTTTTGCTTTTATTGCATGAGTGAATAACTGGTTTAATTACACTAATAATTATATAACTTAATTAAACATAGCCTCTATGGTGAGTGGTAAGATATTTTTATTATTATTTTAACAATTAAGCATATTTTATTAATTACTTTTGATTCGTACATGAGAGTCCTTAATTCACAGACAAAAAAATTAGGTGCAAATATTTGCAACTTTTTCTTTTATTAATTTTTTTTCAAACTAAATTACAATTTTTTTTTCAATCAAGTAATGGAACTATAGATTATTCTTTCCTTTTGGCAGGATCTCAACCTCACTTTATTTGGCTTTCAAGAAGAGAAATTTTCGAGGTCTTAAAAACTAGAAATGCTATAAATTTCAAGGCAAAAAAGGAAGATTTTATCAATTTTATAATTGGAAAGGGGTAACAAATGATCTACTCTTGAATCTAAATCATTATTATCTTTAATTTGTGACATAAAACGTACATGTTTACTGTTATAATTACCGTTTTTTGTGAAATTTGTTTTGCTTTTTATTTTATACATGACATATTAAAATAGACTTTTCATATTTATTTATGTCCTATATGAGTATGTATAAGTAATGTGTGATAAGTATGTTGCAATTATGTTTGTCTTATTATTATTTTTGAATGGATACCTATTACTATTTCTTGTTTTGAACCCTTTCCCATTTAAATCAATGAAATTTTAATTTAGGTAATATATCATCTTTCCAACTTTTTCGTTAGATATACTCCATATATTTTTTTTTTGTGTGTGTGGAAGAAGTGAAAGAGCTTGTAGATAATTCATTTTTGAAAAAATCTGTAATAGGGGGCGGAAGAGTGGAGAATCGAATTAAGTCTGCTTATCGGGTGTTAGCGTAAACCTCTTAAGCTTTCCAATTTAATAATTTCTAAGCTACCACTGTCAATATGCCTTCCTTGGGCTCTTTATTCATTCCCCATAATTGGGTTTTTTCATTTAGTTTATTAGTAATTGGACCGTCGGGGGCTAAGTTGTGATAAGAATCAAATTGATTTTCGTTGTAGTCCTCCAAAGGTTCTCTAGCGTTTACGGGAGATGATATTAAATTTGAACCTCAGAACATGATCCTGATGATCCTTTGTTGATAATGAGAAAATTTGGTAACATGGCGACCGATCATATATAATTGATGCAATATAATTTAAAATATAATATATTTGAATATTTATTATATTATTAAAATTTAAAAGATATATACCTGATCGCAAAGTAATGCTTTAGGAATTCACCTTAGGATGCAAAGTCTTGGATCACCTCTAGGTTCATGAATATACTCTTTATTCCAAGGAATAATAATTGCTATTCAATGAAGATGTGAAAAAATATCCTTCTTCCTTAATGGTTTTGTTAAACGTCAACACATTTCAATGAACAACATTTCGGGGTTTTGCCCCATCTTCAAGATATACTACAATATAATTTAATTTGATTAGAAATATTATTACAATATATACAATAAATTAATTTTATACTCAGTTTTTAAAAATTATTTTTATATATACATTTTTTTTTAAAAACAATGTCACATATCGTCGTTCGCATGATAAATTTACGAATGTGAAGATCCCTATTTTTCAGGTAAGTAAAAAAATCTTTATTCTTCTGATTCGATTATTTTTCGATATAGGGCTGATTTCGATTATTTTAAAATTTATTATTGGTGTTGTTTTTCTTTTTTTATCTCATACTTTCATGTAGATTTATTGTTTTACCTTTATAATAATACTTACCTCTTATGTACGTCGACATGGATGCTTCAGACTTTCAGACGTTTTTCGTAAAAATGCAACTGCGATTTCTGCACTTTCTAATGCTGGTAACAGATGCGTGACTTTACTAAAGTCTGTATTAACCGAAGTACTATCGAAAAATAACAAAACCAAAAATCGAATTTTTCACATTCGTAAGTTTAACACGGGACAGACGATATATTTGCCTTCTTTAGTATATATTTGTCACCCGTACACCTAATTATTTCTTCAATCACGTATACTGTTAAAATATTTTGAAATATATTTAATTGTAGAATTATCACTGATTTACAATTGCAACATTACTTTGACCCTATTAGGATTAAATTTATTGCTATTTTTTGTTTAGGTACGTATTTATTATTATTTTTCAAGCCTTTATTATTTAAAATTTCTATTATGTTTTGATTTATTTTTATCTCTATTTCTTTTTTATGAATATAAAAAATCATGTATCATTTTATATTTTTACTGTTTTAATTACATCAGCATAATGGTTGCTTATGTTCCTGATGCCAGTCATAAAATTTATTGTTTTATTTAAGATTTTGGTTAAAGTTTTAGGCTCATATATATTTATATATATATATATATATATATATATATATATATATATATACACACATATATATATATATATATATATATAATATATAATATCATATATATATATATATATATATACACACATATATATATATATAATATCATATAATATATATATATATATATATATATATATATATATATATATATATATATATATATATGTGTGTAAATATATGAAACAAGAAGGTTCGTTCCTTGAAAAAAATTCGATACATGGGAATTTCGATGTATAGAAAGATTTTTCATCCTTTTCAGACTAAAAACAATAACAACTATTCATTAGAGTTAAAGAATTATCAAAGACAATTTTTGAAGGTTAGCTATCGCTAACAAGCAAACGCAGTTTTTTAGGGTTAAAGAATAATAAAACTGATCGGTCTAAATTACATTTGTGGTTGCAGATATTTTACAAATTTACATTTATAATAAGGACATGTAATAAAAATAAGCAAACATACATAAAAAATAAGTTATTTCGTTTTCGCACAAAATAGCTTCTAATGTCTTTTTCTGTATAATTCATTACCGAAGCCATATTTAAGAACAATGTTCACAACAAGGCAAACTTAAACTGAATTTAAAAGGAAAATTTCACAGATTTAGAGAATTTAGGAACTCCTGTGCTGAAACATGATATTCCGTGAATTTCTATTGCTTTGCAAACCAGTGGAAAATTTTTTTTCCTTATTAAATTATTATACAATCTTATTTATGTAAACTAAAGGATCTTCTTGTTACAATCTTGGCCGTTTAATTTGTAAATTACATTTTGTTTATCTGTTGGTAATATTGGATATTTCATGCTGGATAAATGTGGTTTTTAATTATATTTTTTTATTATTGTTACACAAGCCTAGTTTTAAATTTGGAAATTCGTAAGTTTGAAAAAAAAAAATTAATTTCATACTTTTGGTTTATTATTTTCAATAATAGACCTTTGGAATCGACCAAGGAAAATTTATTGTAAAGGCGGCCGATTAGAGATCTTATAAGCCCATAACTCGGCCATTTATAATGATAGGGGAGAATGTAAGGTGTTTTGGAATCAGCATAACAAGGCATTAAAATAAAAAAACGAAAAATAAAAAATCTCTATCTGTAAATTCTTTTGGTGCTTTTATCGTGTTCAAACAAAAGCTGATGAAATTCCCTACAAAAGGAAAAATAATCATTTAAATCGGAGCAGTATTAGATGAGTATAGCGTAATGAACTTCGTAGAATATTTCTCCGTCGCGGCTGGTCATCTTGACCCTCGGCCTTCTGGCTTATCTATTGGGCTCGTACTTCTTCGTATCTCTCTGCTTTATCCTTCCTTGGATTATTTCTGCACTTCCTTTAGCTTTCTTACTCTTTCCTTTTTTTTTTCGTACTGAAGTGCACATTAAATATTTCTTCTGTATCATTTTACCATTTCCTAACCATCACAGCCTACTTGCATTGTCACAGTTTTTTGTTAACACTCCCAGTTCGGCACTCTCACGTCGATCGTCTTGGGACAAGCTTCAAATTTCTTTTCCTATGGTGCCTACTGCTTATTTTTTTTTACTTGGACCGAATAGATTTTTTTGAAAAATTACTTAGTGGAAATAATAAACCATTGTGTAATAATTTGCAGCGTTTTTTCAAGTTTAATTTAAATCGCGTGATACATTTTAAAATATTTTCCAAAATTTACTATATTTTAAAATATAATTACTATTTAAAACAGTAAATTTTATCTAAGTAACAATTATTTGGATGAGTTTGGGCCCAGTAGGAGAAAATATGTTATTAAAAAATGTGTATGTTAAAGTAATGTTCAAAATATATGTATATAAAAATGATTTTAAAAAATATATTTTTTTTAAACCTTTTTTTATTTCGGTTTGTAATTTTTATCACATCTTTAATATTTTTTCTTATGCTGTTTCATTGATAGATTTTATATCTATTTAAATAAATGCATTCATTTTGACCGGGTTATGTTGCTCAACAATTACTTCGAGTATTCTTCTTTGCCTATTTCATTAATCCGTTCAATCACAACTTATTTAGCTGCTGTGGTATTTTGCTATTGCCGGAAAACTGATGGAGGTTTTTCGATAATAAACACAGAATTTGTAAGGTTCTGTTAGAAATCGTTAACTTCGGTATGCCTTCGTTTTATAAATTCTATGATGATGATTCTATGATATCGCAGTTTATTTTATGAACTCTGCGTCATGTTCGCATTTCTGCAATTTTATTTTTTTCAGTTCATCTGAAAATAATTGCCTAGGAGATTGACAATCTATGGTTTTGGGTTATGAGGTTTGTTAAAAAAAAAAAAAAAGTTAGATTATCGAATTTCCTCTTCGAAATTTAGATCTTTCAGACTTGTTCTTCATTTAGGTTCTGTGGTTAAGAATCTGTAAGAGCCCGCGATAAACACGAAGATGTGCCGGAAGACAAAGCATTGAGGTACACTCGAAGAGTACTTCATTTATCTTCGGCAGTTCGCCTAAATCGGGCTCCGTCTATTTCTGTCTCGGCTCCCTCAAGTGTGTTATCTGTCACCCACTGGAGTGGATCCGCCTATATTGGGTTTTGGCCGACTCCGTTGGCCAATTTTGTCAGAATTTCCGGTCAATGAACTCGAGTAAATACTTTTCCTGATTAAATTGTCATGGCCATGATAAGTTTAAACAGACCTATTTTATAATTTTAAGTACAATTATATATATATATATATATATATATATATATATATATATATATATATATATATATATATATTATATTATATATTATTTTATATGATATTATTTTATTTTATTTATATATTTTTCATTCATTCTTTTCAAGATATGTTTTAACTAAAAATAAATTGTTTGGCATCCTTGAAAACGTTCATTTGTTTTTAATATGCATTCATAAAGGTTTGTTTAGCAACAAATTTTGATTTCACTAAGTTTTAACTCAAGTACCTTGCATTAATATTAACACAAATAAATAAAGATATATATATATATATATATATATATATATATATATATATATATATATATTTTATTAAAGTAATCAATTTAGATTATATACCTTATTAATCCCACGATAAATTAATTAATATAAACTTATTTACATTGTCATAATATTTTTTTTCAACGTTCCGCATTAAAGTAAAATATTTACTTTCACTTCACATAAAAGTGAAATGTCGTTACGTATTCATCTTCGAAAAGCTTCATGTTCTGTGTAACCAGTTGTTCGTGAAAATAAAACATAACTTCAATATCGTGCACGCGTCAGTAAAGCGCAGTAAATAAGAATGTTTGCTTGATTGTTGGAAAATATCAGTTAATAGTATGTTTAAGCGCTGAAGTTGGCAAGATGTTGACTAATTTTTAATAAATTTAAGTTGAAGGACTTGGAATCTTCCAGAATTTATTTTTTTAGTCTCTAGCTGTATTTTTTTTATTTTATAAATGTTACTTTATTTATATATTATTTATTTATCGCGACAAAGGTCATATCACTTCATGGCTTTCATCTTCCTTTCAGCCCACACCTTCTTCATCTTTTCCCCCATTTTCCTTCTACGCTCCTGTTTTATATTTATAGTTTTGAAGTACCCTTACAGAGAGAAACTTTAGTTCCAATTAATAGATCCATCAAATATCCGTCATATATCATTCTAAATTGTGATGAAACTAAAATAAAATCGTTATCGGATATTCTGAATAAATTTTATTATCATGATTTATTATTCCAAAATATCTTAAAATGTATCCAGGACACATTTTATCTTATTTCTTTTACGAAATATAGGCGAAGAAATAAAGTATAAAAACAAAGAAAATAAGATGGGAGAAAAAAAAAAAAAAAAACTGAAAACCCATAGTCTATTGAACGAATTATAGTTTTTATTATTAAAAACAGATTTTTGTCGAATCTAATTACTGAAATTTAAGATAAGTTTGCCTTCGAAGTTATCGAAACTATAAAAAAAAATATATACATATTTATATATATATATATATATATATATATATATATATATATATATATATATATATATATAATACACGCACACGCACACGAATTCGGATTTTACAATTAATTATAAAATAACTGATACTAAACAATCCAAATGTTTTCATCCCGAAATCATTAATACTTTAGTATGATCAAAAACTGGTTCAATATTTAAATTTGAAGGTTCTTTGGTCTTCAAAATAAGTTTATTTAAAATTATTTTTGAATGAATAAATAATGAAAGTAATGGCTTTATTTAGGAGTGAGGGGAGGGGGGAGAAAGAGTCTGTTTTCTACATTATTAGACGGAATTGGTTCTGTAAAGTTAATTTAGTTCTCTAAAGTTGGTAATATTCATTGTTTTCTGGAAAGTTAAATTTTAGGCTTAAAAGAAGTGTGTGGTTCCTTATAGGTTTTACTCTAAATTATATTATATATATATATATATATATATATATATATATATATATATATTTATATATATATATAATATACATATATAATACAAGTAAACATATAGTTCGAAGAAGGTGAATTTGTTCATGATTACATAAAAATTGGATTATCTTTTTAATTTTTTTTTTTATAATTTTTATAAATTATCCCCTGTATAAATTAATTATTATATTTGTTCGGACAATAAAAACGTATTTCATTTTCTTATAAATCTCCCAACTTCTTATTTATTTTTTGTCTATGTTGTGGTAAAGAGATTTTTAGAAATTGTTTTATATGTAAGTTTGATTATAATTGAAATATTATTGAATTCATTGGCACATTCTTCTTTAAGGTAAACAGATAAGTAAATATCCTAAAGAAAGTAAAAAAATAAATAAATAAATAAAGGTGAAAGAAAAATTAACAATCTCGTAAAAGTCAAATCTTACGAACTAAGCGCGTGTGAATGTTTCCCAATGGGATAAGATTATTCTGATCCATTGATTTCCTTTTACTCGACTGGCTTCTTCTTTTTTACAGGGCCTTCTTAAGATATCCGGCACCCGTGAGGTCTCTTCGTAAGATATGCATTGACATAATACTTCGTATTCCATTATTTATTTTTTTTTATTTATTGAAATTTACAACTTTATTACAATCATACAACAAGGAAATTTGAAGTATGAGTATAAGACATGATAATGACTTGTGAAGGAACCACCCATTGGTAGCAATTTAATGACTATTTTAGAAGGTTCTGTGGCCATCTTCTTTTCAGACGCCTCGTAGGATTATCAGGAATATATGAGGATGAAAGGCTACGAACAAGAGCGTTGGTGTTGGTAAGGAGTTTGGAATTAAAGGAGGTATACCTATTTCGGGCTAAATCTGCAACAAACGGGGTATTGAGGTCTTTGTGGATAATTTTATTTGTGACAAAATAAGGAGGATTAAGGATTGTAAGGATTAGATGAGGGTGGAATTTGATGGATTAGTGGTACCCCAAAGCTCTATCCCGTATTTTCCAATAGGTCTGATAATGGTGATATAAATGAACTTTTTATAGAAAATTGGTAATTTGGAGCGTTTGCCAAGTAAATGTTGTAGTAATCGGAAATATATTTTCCATTTAGAACAGTTTATTTGGTAATTATTGTCATGAAAAAATTTTGAATAAAAATAACTAAATTACTTGTAATAACAATAAAATATAATACCAATAAAAATTACCGCCCCCCCCCCAAAATCCTTGCGCACCAGGTCTATAGCCCATTTAGCCCTGTGGTTAATGTGATCCTGATAATATAATTTAAATTAAAAATTGAAAGAATGGAAATCAATCCATCAGAATGTTTTAAATAAAATTTATAACCAAATAAATCCACATCGTGTAGTTCCAGTAATCTACGGCCGTAAAATCTTGCCCCTTTTTACGACACTGCTTTATTCGAGATAAACAATCTTCGAGCTTTGAAGCAAGTTAAAACTATAAAGAATTTCTAAAAGGTCTATTTACCAATTTTAATTAAAATATTCTAATAAGTGCAGAAACGTGAAACAGGTCGATTAATTTCTACACTCCAGTCGACTTTATTATAACTTTGTTCATTATATAACTTGGAATTGCTGCGCTATATTTCATCTTCTTTACAAACTACTTTCCAAGTCAACAGGTGTCTGAAATGGTGTTCCGGCTGTCTCAGCTGCCGGATTGGATTTATGATTCGATGTAGTGGTTTTCTATGTTCCATCGGCAGCTTATGCTTACGTCCCGGCTTAAGGTTCATAAATTTTATCATTATTGTAAATGAATAACAAGTCATAACAAACCCGAAGGTTCGGTGACGACAACTCTATCTTCAAGGTCAGACCCCACAAAAGACAGTTTCCTAACATACCGAAATTTACCCATACTTTTATTATATTGCCCTGCCTCTTCGGTGACCTTCAAGAAAGAAAACCCTTCATACCGAATTTCAGCTCATTTGACCGCTGGAGTTGAAATAGCCATCTTTGGTAATACTGGTCCAATTTCGATGAAACTTCTTTTGTTTTATAGGTAACTTAATTTCCTTTCAAATGCAACAGGTTTGAATTTGGAAGGATTTTAAAGGTGCGCAAATATTTTAAAAATCGAAATACCCGAAGGAGTGGGAGAACCAAGTTGAGATCCCCAAAAGATACTGTCCTAATACCATCTCAATTCACATACAAATTTTCAGCCCTATAAACTAATATGGCGGAGCTGTAGAGATGCGCTAAACTTTTAAAATGCCGAAATTTCAGGTAAACATACCGAAATTTTGACTATAATTTACCTATTCTTCGTAGTATCGTTCTGCCTGGAATAAAGTCCTACAAATCGAATTTCAGCTCATTTGACCCAAAGGGATCCGCTGGAGGTGCTCAAATATAGCGGGAAAAAAATCTTTCACTTCCATAACTCTGATCTAGGGATTATGAAACGGATAGAAAACGCAGTCCCGCCGCTTTTTCGGGGAAAATACGACTAAAAAGCGTCATGATCTTTCCATCATTAGAAAAAGAAGTCATTGATTTCTTATTTAGGAATATACATAATTGAAATAAAAATACGATATTTTAACAGAAAAAAAATAAATCTATTCCCAAGACGAATATTCTCAAGGACATTGATAAGGATAATCAACAACAATACAAAAATGGAATATTTTTGGTTCGGAATTTTTCCTGAATCGTGTAAGATTGGTACAAATGAAACTTAAATCGTTCGTATGAGAAGTGGCAAGATTCTTTTATAATAACATTTTCGTACTCTATGGATTGTAGTTGCTGTGAACAACCTTTGTAAATGAGGCCCTTTAATGTCCATTTTTTATGTTTGATACGCTATTAAAGTGATTATGAAAACAATATATTGTAAACCGGTGGACATCATCGAAAATAATAATTTGCTTGAAATAAAATAATGTGTCTAAAATTACCTGAATCTATAACTTCCATTAGTACTGTTTTTTGTATTTACAATCGTCATTAACAATAAACATAGCGGGGTTGTCAAAATGTCATAATCAGCAGCTATGGTTTATATAT
Organism: Rhaphigaster nebulosa; assembly: GCA_948150685.1. Lineage (NCBI taxonomy): Eukaryota > Metazoa > Arthropoda > Insecta > Hemiptera > Pentatomidae > Rhaphigaster > Rhaphigaster nebulosa. The sequence continues at coordinate 72,932,902 of OX411310.1, forward strand.
ATGCTTTATTATATCCTCTACGGATGTTTCTAAAAACAAAATGCATCTACCGTATTTTTTTCATTTCCTTAAAATAAGAAAAAATCGGTAAACGAATTTATTTTAACTCTAGGAAATGCAAATTATCATTTTGATGAAATCTACCCATATGTAGTTATGTCATGTTCAGAAAATAAGATGTCAATTTATTTTTCTCTTTTATAATCTGTTCAGATACTGTCACGGAACACTACCAGTTACAAACGCACTGTTATTTTTCTTCCCAAAAAATTACAATAATAGTAATAAATGATAATGTTAGGAATCTTGATCATTTTCATCATATCTATTGCTTAGAAGGCAAAACAAGTCATCTATCGTTTAATAACATTTTTAGAGTTGAATAAATTCATTATATATATATATATATATATATATATATATATATATATATATATATATATATATATATATATATATTATATATATGAGCTTAGACGAGAATTGGGGGAAAAGATGAAGTAGATGTGGCCTGAAAGAAAGACGAAAGCCATTAAGTGATGTATACTTTGTCGCGATAAATAAATTATATATATATATATATATATATATATATATATATATATATATATATGTATGTATATATATATAAATTAACATTTATAAAATAAAAAAATACAGCTGGAGACTAAAAAAATAATTATTTTAATTCTGGAAGATTCCAAGTCCTTCAACTTAGATTTATTAAAAATTAGTCAACATCTTGCCAACTTCAGCGCTTAAACATACTATTAACTGATATTTTCCAACAATCAAGCAAACATTCCTATTTACCACGCTTTACTGACGCGTGCACGATATTGAAGTTATGTTTTATTTTCACGAACAGCTGGTTACACAGAACATGAAGCTTTTCGAAGATGAATACGTTCCGACATTTCACATTTATGTGCAGTGAAAGTAAATATTTTACTTTTAATACGGAACGTTAAAAAAAAAAAAATTATGACTATGTAAATAAGTTTTTATTAATTAATTTACTGTGGGATTGATAAGGTATATAATCTAAATTGATTAATTTAATAAAAAATAAATATACGTATGTGTGTATATATATCTTTATTTATTTGTGTTATATTAATGCAAGGTACTTGAGTGAAAATTTAGTGAAATCACAATTTTTTGCTAAAACTAACATTTATGAATGCGTATTAAAAACAAATGAACGTTATCAAGGATGCCAAACAATTTATTTTTAGTTTGGCAGTTAGTTATTGTATCTGTGATGCCATTCTTTGTGAGACAATGGGTTTAAGTCATATTTTGTTTATTTTGAATGAAGTTTAACTTTGAGATAAAGAATATAAGTGGGAAACAGTGTTCACATGGACTATAGAAGCATTGTGGGTTCTTTTTTTGATTTAATAGGTTTTTAGAAGTAAGCGTGATGAACTGAGTTATCCCTTTAATCAAACCTTTGTCTAAATAGTCTTTCGTTAATTGTGTTTTCCTGTCTTGAATATTTCCGCCATATTTAATATCGAAGACTCTTTTGCAAAGCTATAAATAATGCCGTTTATTTTAGAAATTGCTCTTTTGAAGCATTGAAAGGCAAAATGAAATCGTTTTATTAGAAAACGCGAAACAAAGAACTTTCAAAGAACAATTGAGGTTTAACTTCAATGGCTTATATACGGAAGGACTAATTCCATTTTTAAGTTTCGCCTTTGTTATGAGTTGTTAAACATTATACCTTGCGCCTTTAAACTGTTCAAGTAAATATGCCTTACAACTTTAGGCACATCTGCACATCAGGACTTCTGCCGTTCCAGAACTAATCTATTGAAAAAAACACTCACAAAAAAAAAAAAAAAACCATGAACATGCTTCCTCAACTAGAGAGAGAAATCGTTTCTTTACAGCAATGATGCCTAATTACCTTGTGGTGCTACATAAACAGCATTCTAATCAATCTAGACCTAGACATAAAATACATAACATTTTTTCCATTTCTTTTTAGCTCTAAACACATTACAATTATCACTATGTTACCCATATTATATCTGTTCCTTTTTTTTCTGTTCGCTATAGACCTTCTATTACTCTCTAATCTATCCCTTATTTCTTCATAACTTAAAATAACATTTTTTTTTTTTATACATGCAAAACAAAACAATAAAACCGAAAACTAATCAAATATTTACATTTTAGAAACGCACAGCTAAGCATCAAAATTAGTACAAGAAATAATAACTAAATAAAAAGATACGGATAAAAACAATGATAATAAATATATTTAAAGAAAAAAATAAATAAACAATAATAATAATAAATAATAGATATCCACTCAGTTAACTATCATACAGGTGATAGTGGATAATTCTCCGGGTGCCCAATATAATATTCTCGGCCAATATCGTAGTATCCATATTGCCAACACCTAGGTCTTCCAGAAAGTTCCTTTATTCTGAAAGACGCAAACCGCACAGCTTGATCAGACTGATATATTTAGTCCGGGAGCCGAGGCCAAAAAACGTGTCTGATTTCAAGAAAATGTTTGATGGTCTATGCCTAAAGAACCCTCATAATAGTCTGGAAATATCAACGTCTGCCAATATCGGTTGATATCAATTTTTTTAGCTCAACGTATTCGTCATTTTCGCCACTTTTTCAGATTTTCCGCAGTAACTTACTCCCAGTGCATTTTAGGTAAAACTTTGACATATTAAGAACGTTAAATTTCCTGTAAGTTTTATGTTTAGTATTTTTTTAAATTCGAAACCGCTAATGAGATACGGGACCGAACAAATCTGCCAAATTTCAAAAAACGAAAAGTTAGATATTCAGAGGTTTCGCCTTAATAACTGTTTTTTAGTGCAAAATGCATGATAACCAATTTTGCAGAGGATTAAATTTACTAGAATATCCATACAGATATTTGTGATTACTCTCAACAGACTCCAAGAAATATTGAAATAACAATTTCTCTATCTCTAAAATTGTTATTTCAATATTACTTGACCTCTGTTGTGAGTAATTACAAATATTCTGTATGGATATTCTAGTAAATTTAATCCTCTACTAGATTGATTATAAGGCGAAACCACCGGATATCTAACTATTGCAGATACCACGGTCTCGCACTTCAGCAGCTATTCCACATTTTAAAAAATATTACATAAAGAACTTGCAGAAAATTTAACGTTCTTTAAAATTGGTTATGTCAAAGATTTACCTAAATTCCACTGGAAGCGAATTACTAAAGTCTTTATCTATTACTTTTTCTGTGATTTGACACAAAGCGAAGATTAGATCTTGAGTGCTCCTGTTTTTTTCTAAAACCATAATTTTTCTCTTGAAGTTGTGTTTCTACTTTTTGTCGCTATCTTTTCTTCAGGATCTTTGAGTAGATTTAGCTCGGGATGCTCAAAAGAGATATGCTCGGGTGATTTCGACATTTTCTGTTTTCGATATCATCTTTTTTGAATATAGGGATTATTGTGGAAACTTTTCCAATCTCTGTTTTCTTCAATACCCAATTTAGTAGGTAAAATAAAATTTCTTTTACTCTCTCTCTTCGGAGCTATGCCGCATCCTGTAATTCTTCTTCAGAGATGTAATCATCTTCCTGCATTTCCACCATACAGTTCTGCGTCATCGGTTTCCTACTGCAGTTGTTCCACAAATTTGAGTCTAAGAATCAGGATTCTTTTCAATCTTTTCCAACATATTTCAATGTTGTCGCTATTCCATCTGTAGCTGGGGTCTCTACCTCTTTCCACTTATATTATGTTGCGTTTTCTGTTTATTTTTTTAGCTTTTAAGAGCTTATTTTCTTGTTTTTTCCGATGATTTTTCCTTTCTTCCAGTGTTCAGGATATCTCCATATTTTTCATATTTTGAAGTGGTAGTGATCAGAGTTTATTTTATATCCTCTTTTGATTCTGACATCTATGGTATCTTTCAGGTAATCTCTTCCAATTAGGGAATAGTCGATAATTGACCTCTCAGGTTTGCCTGGCCCTTCTCTTGTAAACTAATGTGTATCTGGATGGGGAAAGAGGGTGACTCTTGTGTATCCTATCCTTAGGCGGGTTAGCACTATCTCATATCTTCTTAGGTAGTCAATGACATCAAATGTAATAACTAAAGATAAACTCTGCATGATAGCTGTTATCTGATTAATGATGTATATTTTTTTGTCTGCACTATCTCTATCTGAGTTCGCGATTATAATACAAAAAAACTTTTATAAATTAAGAAAAATATCAGTATCCTTTATTAACTTAAGGCATTTTTATTTCAGTACGCTGGCATAATTTGTTGATTAGATATCGTGTATTTAGCGTTTCTTTGGATAAACAATTGATGTACGAGCTTGATTCCCAGTGGGGCCCGATGGTTTTTCGGAAAGGGTAGTAAGCCCTGATCAAATCAGGCTTGAAACGATTACTGAAGGGCCATTTCAATGTATAAGAACTGTCAGTGTTACGTAGCAATCTAATATATCTGGAAAGCATTTCTTAATGAATCTGGTGTCTTGTCTTTGGAGCAGGAGTCGGCCATTCTTCACTTTATATTTTACGTGCAATAAATACAGTTTAATTACTCGTGTTTTGTTGTAAGCCAACTCCATTGAAATGACTGTATGTGTAGAATAATCATAATGGTTATCAATCTTTTGCCATTTGTCGTATTTCTACAAATTACATATTTATCCATTGATAGGCATTTCAAGGCCTCGTACAATGTCCAATAAATCGCGAAATATATTGTAAGTTTTTCCAGCTACATGCATCATGAATGCTCTTATAGGCCCTAAGGTGAAATAGCAATTTTTAATAAGAAATCTCAATAATTGTTGGTGCTATTAAATTTTAATATTATATATATATATATATATATATATATATATATATATATATATATATATATATATATATATATATATATATATATTATATAAATTATAGAAACAGAGGCGATTTTGAGGATATAGATATAGGAGAAAATAGTTTTGAACACGTTGAGAAATTTAAGTATTTGGGGTCTGTGATTATTTGAAAAAACGAAATTCAAGAGGAAATAAAGGCGCGGTTAAAGGTGGGAAATGCTTGTTATTTTTCGGTATCAACATTACTTAGGTCGCGCATTCTGTCCAGAAGCTTAAAACTTAGAATATACAAAACTATTATCTTGCCTACAGTTCTCTAATGGTGTGAAACGTGGCCGCTAACTTGAAGGACGAATAACGCCTTAAGGTCTTCGAGAATAAGGTACTGCATAAAATATTTGGTCCGAAAAAGGATGAGTCAAGTGGAGAATTTAGGAGATTAAACAAAGTGGAATTGCGGAACTAGCACCCTGTTAATATAATCGAAGTGATATCATCGCGACGGTTGAAATGGGCTTGCAAAGTTGTTGGGCTCAGTAACGAACGAATTCCTAAAAAGTTAATAAACGCTGAGCCGGCTGTAAACGTCCGAGGGGTAGACCGAAACGTAGGTGGGAGGATTGTATTAAGAGTGATCTAATGAATTTGGGTTTGGACGGTAGTCGGTGGACCGAGATTTGTAGACAGCGATTAGTGGTATCGGCATCGAACCTCCGGGTTCGCTAAGCCTTTTATTGTTATTATTATAAATTATATCAATCTACCACGTTCTCCTATTCTTCATGTTTATTTTAAAACATGATGAGTATTTACATTTATTTCCATTTTAGATACTTATATTTAAACTTTCTCAGAACAGCGGTTAATCCTTTCTCCAAACCTTTTGAAAGTTGACGAAGGACGAAGGGTTAAAGGACTTATTACGTGACACATCAGTGTGCCGTGTGCCGCTATTAAGAGAAGACAAAGCATTCAAAGTGAATTATGGCCGAGACAGGCGCCCTTTGTAACCCAAACCTCCGAAATTTCTTCACATTCACAAATGGATTCTTTTGACGGCTCCTTCTTCTCAGAGCCCCTCCCCCTCCCCTCCTCGAAATTATTTCAGCAGTCGGTATTACATTACAGCCCACCCTTTTAGCTTCAATTACCCTTCTTTTCTATGGAAAACTGCCAGTCGAAATATTTTTAACAAGTTAATGAGTACGCTATGGGAACACAGTAGGCGGATCGTTAACTGGATTTATAGCCCTAACCTTAGCAACCGAAAATCGAATTTTTAGGTTTTCACTTATCTTGAAATTAATATCAACTCTGAATAAAAAATAATTAAAATATAGCTATAATACAAATTAATATAGGAAATGATTACAGATTAATTAATAAACCAAATTAGTATATATAATACTTCTTTATATAAAAGGAATTCTAAAAACAAATGTTTGATTGGATAGAAAAATATGTTTTAATCATTATTAGGTAGTTTTCCTTTATATAATCGCAGTTAATGGTGAACTTGACTTACACTGTTACATATCTTCATTAGTCAAAAAATATTACAAGTTAACGTGGGGGTGGCGGGGTATATAATAATTCTGGGAATTTACAATAAAACTACCATTAAATACAAAAATAAGTTTATTGGTTTATATCTTTATATCATGCATTAAATATAATTTTTTTAAATACAAAGAAAATTATTACAAATAATTATACGGATTGAAGTGGAATTCACCTAAACAACATAATTACTGTAAAAAAGAAACACAACTTGTATCAACAAATTGAGGTTCCTGGATATGAATTTTTTTTTTAAATAACAAAACCATAACCAATGTAAAAATAACAAATACCAGTAACTTGTTACTAAGTTATTATTCCAACCATCCAAAATACCACTACAATTAATGTAGCTAAAATTTAATTAATAAAGAGTTCAATTTAACTGATCTACACATGAAAATAACTAAAAAAGAAATATACATCATAAATGTAAATTTTTACCCAAGAAAGCTCATTGAATTATTAATAAGCTTTCTATATTAAAATTTTACGACATAAGTAATAATAATCTAAAATCAAAGAACAGCAAATATAATGACAGGTTATCTAATAAACAACTGTACAAAAGTTGTAAATCATTATAAAAAATTGATTAAACCTAATCGGAGTAAATTACAGAATTCTGTAAAGATGTAAAAATAATGATTGCATTCAAATTAATAATAAACGTTAAACAGATATAATTTAAAAATAATTCATTAAAATATGGCTTATATAATAACAACAAATTGCTCAAGTATTCCACTAGTATTATAGACAATTGAAAATTGCGACAAGATCTACATTGGTGAAATATCGAAAAAGTTATACCGCAAATTATAAAAAATAAATTCTACTGAATTGGCCCACTACATACACCACAAATTCGACTTCAAAAAAACTTTTAAAATTTAAATAATCGAAACTAATTGATAAAAAAAATGTGTGGAAGCAAATAAATAAACTGCATTATATAAGAGAAGTAGCTCAAATAGCCAGATAAGACAAAGAATAGAAATAGACTATTCCTCAACTATTTAAAAATTGTTAATAACTTATTAATAGTTTACCCTCTGACATTATTATACAACATATCGATGTTAACTTCACTGATGTTGTAACTGCTAATTATATACTTTCGAGTAAGAAAAAAAAAGATTTTTTTAGCATCTAGTAATTCCTTATTTATTAATTCGCTTTGGTTTTTTTGTACATTAGGATACTATGATGCTATTATATTACTATTTGCTAAGTAATATATAATGTACTATATGAAGTTGTCCATCGATATATACACGTATGTATACAAAGCATAAAATTTTCTTGTGTGCCTTGTGGCATTCTAAGGTGGGTCCTTAAGACGATCGCTTACAGTGGTGCCCTCTTTGGCTTCGTGTCTTCACATGGTGGAGTGAAGAGGGGTTCATCGCCTTGTAAATTTGTATCTTCTATGAAGTAAGCAGGTTTTAGGATCTTGGAGGAGGAGACTTACTGGTCTTCGTTGTCTATGGTGAATTATGTGAGTAGTAGGATTCGTCTGCTACCCCCGCTTACCGCCTCTGGATGCTTTAGTGAGACCAGTGGAGCCGTGAAAACGACGAATAATATTGGTTTCAGCACAGAACCTTGAGGTACTCCACAGGTGGTGGGTACTGCAGTCAATAAGTCCTAGCCGACTCGTATGTCGCATGATTGTTCGCTAAGGTAGCTTCTGTTATTCAGCGTAGACGTGCTGGAAACTTTTTCTCTCCCAGTCGGCGGAGTAGGAGCATGTGAGGCACAGAATCGAAGGTCTGGTTGCAATACAAAGAAATGAACGCCGTAGCTCTGTTTAGGTGCATCTCCTGACTAATGCCCCCACTAGCCTCCAGAACTGCGCTTGAGGCTATTTAATAGTTGCTTTTTTTTCTTAATCTTAATTTGAAAAATAGATTTGTAGAATAATGTCAAGATCAATTTTCTTTTACTGTATCATAAATACATTTTAAGGTTTTTCTGATTATTTTAGTAATCATTATAGTTTTAAATAATTAATTTTTATTCAAGAAGAAATTAACTTGGATGTAATAACGAATAGTAATATAATTGTACATAAATTTTAAGGTAATTAACTTTTGTCTTGTTAGCATGTTTTTTTATTTTTTTAAAAACTGGTATAATAAGTAATAGTTAAAATAGACAAATTAATGGTTGATAATTATTTTGTTCTGAAGATTGGCTGTAATGCTCTGAAACGTTAACGGTTGGAACATGCTAATTTCCATCCCATTTTGCCCCCTACAAATATATATAGATATGTCGAGGATTCATTCCTCTGGATATACTCTTGATCAAAAGAGATATAACAAGGTAGCTTCATACCAACACAAACTTGATCCTTATCGTACCCAATCATACATTAATACTAATAATTTATTGAAACAATTATTTGATAATTTTGTGTTTTTGGATCGAAGTTCGAAGTATTGCAGCCTATAAGAGTTGTGGAGAACAAGGTGGGTAGGTTAAAAGAGGTAGGGAATATATGTCCTAGCCTTTCCCCAAAAGCACAGTAACATGTAAATTTTTCAGTGAGAACTAGGCCTATGGCAAATCGATAGTTCACGATCAATATAAACGGTCTAAAAACAGATGGATAAAAATAGTTATGACGTACGCTATAATGAGACTGTTCCATGACCGGTCACTACCTTTAAATGATTCATGACCAGGGGACAAACCGCCTTTGAATACTTGATAAACGATGCTATTAATAGCTCCAGGAAGCCTTTCCTCTTAGCTTAGGCAATTAGGATTCGTCGATAAGTATCATTGGAAACATTATTACTATCGATTTATATATCGAACGGAGTAATTTTTAATAACAGTTTTTAAAGAAACGGCAATATTTTCCACTGTTGAAAATAATGGATAAACCTTTATCAATGAATTTCATTTTTAATATCTTAGCTATGAACACCTTCCAGCCTTGGACGCACTGAGTTGGTCGAACTACAAGCTACCGATGCCAAGTGTCGAAGTTCGTATTGCATTGTCGAAGTTCACATATGACGCAGTCATTTGACATACATTTTATATTTGAAAAAAACGTTTCTAACATTATTTACATTTGGCTCAAGCAGCACAAAACCTTCTATTGGTTGTATCGGTTGTACCTTTAATGTATTTTAAGCAATTTAATGCTAAGGAAGTTGCATCAACTACCGTTGTAGAGAGAATTAATGTAATCGGTAAATTAATGAATTAATTGATAAACGTGTATTTGTTATATTGTCGATTTGGAGATAAAAGTAACAAACTGAATTTTTTGAAAATGAAAGTTTGTTGCTATTTACCTACTGAACCAAATATACGTTTCAGTATTGGCAAAATTATGGAATTACCAATAATTAACTAATAATTATTGATAATTTCCCAATTTAGTGAAAATTGAAGCGTAAATTTGATTAAGGCACAGATAAATAGCAACAAACTTTTATGTTCACAAAAATGCAGTTGATCACTTTTACCTGCAAACTGACGATATATTAAGGCAATTAATCTAAATATAATTATAATAAAAATTATCATCAACAACAATATTAATATTGTTCATATTCATTGGGATTCTGAATTATTTTGTAACATTAATCAAATTAGATTAAGAAAAATGACATTAATCACACAAAATCTTTATTAATAAATACTAATTCACGTAATAAATATATTAATATTTTGTAACGTTTTGTTCTTTTATGACAGTTTGAAAATGACCAATAAATGGATATTGACTATTTTCAAACTTACCTATGTTGTCAATCATGCCCTGTATTAAAATACAATTATCCTACTACTAAACGTAGTATTTGTTATTAATTTTCAAAATGCTGAATTTTTACAACTTCTTGTTGTATATTCAACTATATTCAGTTGTGGTCCAGAGTTATCTTCCACCGTTTGGGACACTTGCCCAGTCCAACGACGCTAACTAGACTCCTCATTGATCTCCACTTTTTTTCCTAGTACCCACTTGACCTTTTACCGTTCAATTTACGCCAAATAGACTATAGTTGTTGATCTTCAGTCTTCATATCATTTCCACATGTTGTGTCGTTCGTTTGTCTTCGAATTTTAAATAGCACATGGAAGTTGTGGGTATTCTTGTAATTATGTAGTTTGGGTGATTGTCTCACCTCATTTTTGATTCCATTTTTCGATCTATATAGGATTAAAAAATATTTTATTGTAGTTTGTGGTGTTTTACTGAAGATAGTAAGACCTGTATCATCCATTTTTCATTTTGCTTAAACATCGCCCAGATAAGTATTTTCGATTAATTGTTTATTTTTTTTTCTCATTTAATAAGGAATTCTGTCAATGATAGTTTCCGTCCAGATGTTAAAAAAGTTTTTTATTATTTATATATGGAAAATTAAATATTCGAAATGTTTAAATGTTAATCCAGATCCCAGATAGTAACTTTAATTGAAGTTGTTTTTTCGAAGACTGAGAGTAACTGAAAAATATATTTTATATTTAACACAGTTTTTATCCCTTAGGTCGCTTTATTAAAGATAATCTCTTGTGCGTGTTATTTTTCTCCTTATTTTTTTTTATCCCCACATGCTCGGATAAGCCATTAATGCTGTTTAAATTCTTTCTGGCTACCTTAAAAAAAAAAATCTTTTCTCTCTTCTTCCTTTTTTTTTTTTTTTTAAATATTTTCCTTTGTTTCAATCTATTCAAGTTTCTATATTTCCAAAACAACTTGATTATTTTAAATTAATGTTAATTATTGTTTCGTGTTTTGCATTGCTATGGAAACTTCATTTTATCCATAAAGGATTTTGTTTTTCAAATTACTTAGATGAAAGTTCACAGGACCACTACTCATTAACCAGACCATTTCAACAGATTTATTTTAGTATTTTATTTATGTCATAAAATATATTTATGTTGAAAAAAAATGTTTTTTGAGCATTTTTGGTTTCCATAGTTAAAATATTTAATATTGATTTCTAAAATATCCTTTACAATATCAAAATTTTTTAATTATTTTTTTTTAATATGCAGTCGAGGATAAAGTAAAATATTAATCGTTGCTTGAGCGAACCGTCTTGTTCGCAACTATTGGGCAGTGCAATGTCATTGTCATTCAAAGCAGATCATTCAAAACAGAATCACCGGAATTTTTGTTTAGTATTTTGTTAAAAAAACGAAAAAAAAGAAGACTAGACTAAAATTATACAGAAATCTTACTAGACAAGAGTTTTCCTTTAGTAAAGAAACCCTTATTTTATTCCCCTTATTATAAACCCTTATTTTTATTATTTATTCTAGCAAATCCTTAATTTCGATATATATTTTTGACAAGCTGGCAGAAATAACTTACATTAGACAGCGTATCCATCACCCTTGAATTGCTTGAAGATCGGGAATTCTGCTTGAATTTATGTCGGGAAAAAATGAGAATTATGCTTGAAAAACAACCAATAATCGGGAATTTTTAGTTTTTACTGTAATAATTCCATTTTTCCTTCAGAACTAGGGAACAAGTGTACAAAATATTGAGAAGCTTGTTGTAATGTTGTTCCTTTTACCTTCTCCAATTCCATGAAAGTTCGAAAAAGCCTCCTCCACTAACTCCAGTTGTTTGCCTTTACTTAGGTAATCATTTGGAGAAAAAAAAAAACCTTATTGGTCTTGGTATTAGTTATTGTTGTCCATTGAAATATTTTAAAATATAAAAATTTATTTTAGAGCTTTATGAAGTCGTTGACAAAATGACTTCTAAGTATGTATACTCAAGTAATATCTGCAAATAGATGATTATTACCGAAATGCGTGTTGGCATGGTGTTCTTTTTGTTCATAAAGGTATTTCATATCGAACTAGGATGAAGCAGTCGTTAATTTTTTAGCACCTTAAGACATCACCCACATTATCGATTCGACCTGTAATAGCTTTAATGCTTTCAAGGGCGATGAAGAGTGGCATGGATGTAAGCTTTTCTACTATATTTTTTTTTAATAATAAGATTTTCAAAATATTAACGGTTCCTGTTTATTTGAACTAAATGTTTTTTTTTTTAAATCGTTTCATTTTTAAGGTTTATAAATTTTTTAGCAGTATCGCGATAATCCAATCAGTTCCAAAAAGTTCGGACAATAATCACTGCTCCTTATGCTCATATGATGTAACCAACAATAACCTACCTCATACTTTGATTTCCCATTTTAAACCTTATTCTATTCACATTCTTCCAATTTCACCAGAACCTTACTCATCTTATAACTTTTGCACAATCACTCTCTATCCACTCATCCCCATAATCCTCTATAGAGGTATGGCCCGTTTCTCGACTCTAGTACTTTTTTTTCCCACTCTCTACTCTAGTACTGAGCGTTTTGGCCATTCCTGAGTCCATTTTGACATGTTTCGTCGTGGCGTCTGTACGTACGTACGTTCGTATTTCGCATAACTCAAAAACGGTTAGCCGTAGAAAGTTGAAATTTGGTATTTAGGATTGTTGTAAAATCTAGTTGTGAACCTCCCTTTTTGGTCACTGCTTGATTACCGGAAGCGGTACTGTACTTGAAGATCATAATTGATTTCCATCAAAAATTATATTAAAATATTATGCAAATCTTCTCAAATTTAGTATTTATAACTTATATATTGATTTAAATAACATACTAGATTTTGGTCTAAATTGGAAAACCGGAAGCGGTACTTTACTTAAAGGTCATATTAGACTTTCATCAAAAATTATATTAAAATATAATGTAAAACATCTCAAATTTGGTAAATAGGACTTTTATATCGATATTTCGAATGTATTTACTATATTTTGGTTAAAATTGGTGAGCCGAAAAGGTTACTTTACTTGAAGGTCATAATAAGCTTACATCAAAAATTATATTTAAATTAAATATATAAATCATATGTTTCGGTAATAAAGGTTACAAACGCAATTTGGTTTCCAATCCAATTAAACATTTTTATTACTTGTTTTAAGTGTTAAAATTGAGTGTAAAATACTGGTTTTCCTTCCCATTTGTGTGTGTGTGTGTCAATAGATGGATTTCAGGACGCCGAGTGTCGTTTTTGAGATACTGCAATCTTCGGAAACTAGTAACCAAATTCAGGATCACTTTTTGAGCCACCGATTTATAGTTTTATAGGTGCACAAGGAAGTCATGTGTTGTCCACATCAGATATTTTTTTTCTTTGATTTAGTAACTGGATTTGTGGCAATGGCCATTCATGCCCAAAGTTAATGCAGCTTAAGCGATCTCACTCAATCTCCACTGGCTTTTAATTGTATTTATATTTATTATATATTTTGGCTTAATTTTTATTTAGTATTTCCGAATTTTTCACATATATTTTGAATTAAATTCTATTTTGTAACTATCCAGTTATATTTTGTTTAGTTTTATTCAGCTCTATTTTATTGTTATTCATTTATATTTTGACTTAATTTTTATTTAGTATTTTATTACTTTTCATCTCTATTTTGACTTAATTTATATTTTTTTTCTCATAACTTTCATAACATTTTCTTTCCAATTTGTTTCCATTCTTTTTTTCTTAAGTTATTAAAAAATTATAACTAAATCGGTTTTGTCTAGCTGTGAGGAAAATAATACCCACCAGCAGCATTTTCCTCCTTAAACAAAACAATGACAACAACAATTGATAAAATGGTGGAATGTCTTTCCTCCAATCTTCTCTTATTCCTGGATCATCACGCACCCCTCAAAACATCCACCTTCAAACGTCCCGCTTCTCTTTGGATCGATTCCGAAATCAGAAAGCTGATGCGGAGAAGAGATGCTGCCAGGAGATTTTTTAGGCGCACACGGAATCCTAATGACTATTCCTCCTTCAATTCCTTACGAAACCTAACCCAATCCTTTTTACGTCGTGCTAAGGCACACTTTTTTCATATTTTCTTATCTCAAGCCCCAGATCCAAATCCAGATGGAAAATCCTTAAAAATCTGTCCGTAGTGAAAAGAAAAACGAACATGTCCTATCCTCGTACACCTGACCAATTGAACTCTTACTTCGCCGATCCTACTCCAACACCACATACCTCCTCGTACAGCATTCCTGGAACATCTTCTGATCCTGAAAATTTCTTTTTTATGAATATTTTCCCTGAAGACTTACTCTCCGCTGTCCTCAAGTCCAGAACAAATCCCTGTAAAATTAATCAAATTATGTCTTCCTGCCATCTTTCCTGTCCTTTTTGCATTCTATAACTTTTCCCTACAAAATTCCATTTTCCCCACAGCTTGGAAAAAAGTCATAGTCCGTCCATTAAACAAGTTTCCGGTTCCATCCAAAGTTTCTGATTTTAGACCTATCTCCATCCTCTCCAATTTATCCGAACCAATAGAAAGAATAGAACCATTCGCAAATTAATACCTTCCTGGAACAAAAAATCCTCTTTGATCCTCTGCAGTCCGGCTTTCGATCCCACTATTCCACACAATCAGCCTTATTAAAAATCACCCAAGATATCCAATCCTCCATAGACAAACAGAAAATCACTATTCTTATCCTCTTCGATTTTACCAAAGCTTTTGACTCCGTTATTCACAACACCCTTCTTTCAAAACTACAAAACCTCTCCATATCAAATAGTGTGTTAAAATGGTTCCTTTCCTTTTTATAGCTTCGTTCTCAAACGGCCATTTTCCCCAATGAGTCTCCTTCCTCCCATCTCCTCTTAAGTCGAAGTGTTCCTCAGGGATCCTCGCTCTCACCAATCCTTTTTTTCCATCTAAATTAACGATCTTCCTAGTTCCATCCACCATTCACAATACCACCTATATGCCGATGACCTCCAAATTTACCAATCCTTTCATCCTATCGAGATGCTTGCAGCAGTTCAGAGGCTACAAAAGGATTTAGACAATATCGACGCATGGGCTGGAAGAAATGATCTAAGGTTAAACGTTGAGAAGACCAATGCTATTATAATTGGTTCCAAGCATCTCCTTAATTCCCTTCCTTATTACTCTACCTCAATGATCAACCTATCCGCTTCCACATTTCCGTCAGAAACCTTGGGGTAATCTTCGATCAACACCTACTCTGGAACAACCATATTTGACAGATTACCCGAAAATCCATTTCGATCCTCAAACAATTCCTAAGATTCCGTGATTCCATACCTTTCAAAACCCGCCAACTCCTTGTATCCTCTCTTATTTTTCCCCAGTTCGACCTTGTACACGGTGGACTGTTTGATGGACAATGAATTGTTTCATTAGATTTATCTTCGGAGCCTCCAGGCGCTCCTACGTCTCCAGCCGATATGTCAAGTTGAAATGGCTTCTTCCTGTTTTTCGAAGACAATATTTTCTGGGCGTATACCTTTACTGATCCTTTAAAACCAAAAAGCCTCCTTAGATTCTTGATATGTTCACTCCTTGTTCTTCCGTCCACTCCTTAAAAACGAGAGCTCAGCCCACAAACCTGTATATTCCTTCTCATAGAACTGCTTTCATTGAAAAGTCCTTTATTATGCGTGCTTCTCAGTTCTGGAACTCCTTACCCACATCCTTACGTAAATCCTCATCATTAACTTCATTTAAACATAAACTAATTATCCGTCTCCTTGGCTATCAATCTTCCGAATACATGAAAGTTAATGCTCCTTCCTGTTTAGTTAGTGTTATCCATTTTTAAATTTTTACTATCATTGTATATATTCCATAAAATAAATTAAATAAAGCAAATTAATAAGCATATTGTATCAATGTGTTAATTCAACGTTTAGTTACTAACAATTTAGTTAGTAACGCTTTATTTATACTGTTATCTTTGCCAGACAAAAAAATTGTAATAGTTCATTTTTCTTATTCTTAGGGGACTATTTGTTCCAGAATAAAGTTTACTTTTCTTTCTTTCAACAATAAAAGTATTTAAATTTTTTTTTTTATATTTTGGAATGCTTTTTTTGGCTAATGATGTGCATTAATATTCGATTAAAAAAGATCCATATGGGCTCACACCTGCCAGATTTACGGAGGCACCAAAACTTCTCATTCCTTTTTTAAATGAAAAATTTCATTTTCTCCGAAATTTAACTTGACCTTACTCCACGCATAAACCGTCTCAAAACATTTTCTTTTAAAATGACTAAACTGAATTATGTCGTATTAATTCAAATCAGGAGATTAATTAATTTCCGAAATTAATTAAAAATTCATAGGGCATATTTATTCAAAAAATATTAAGTATAATTTAAAAAAATAATAAATAAAAATTATAATTGGATGATTGGAGTTAACAGATAATATGTTATTTTTGTGCAGTGTAAACATTTGCAGTATAAAAATTCCTATGAACATTTTTTTCTCTTTCCGAGCATTTATTATTTTCAATAATTCCCTATTTATTATTTTAAAAAACCATCAAATCCCTAAATAGATTATTTTTCCTTTAGAAATAATATAAAAATTACTTAATATATTCGCTTTAAAGAACTGTGACCTTTTGCCACGGCATTTATGAAGATATTGAAGCACACGGGAATATGAATAGCACATACAACACTCGTAAAGAATGTCATTCGAGTCAAAATTCTGAATACTTCATTTTTTTTTTTTTGTCACGTTAATACCGCAGCAAAATGCAAATCGTGGGAATAAATATGTAAGAAGAGATCTGGAGCAGGTAAAATTATGTCGCGTTGGCGTATAAATAATGTGCACAAAAACAGCGTTGGACTTTCAAATAGGAAGCCTTGGCTGCCGTATTCAGAAAGTAGTTTACCATCTTGAAATTTCAAGTGCTGTTTTATTTCCCAAATGATCTCTGTTTTGAATTGGTTAATTTTGTTTTAGTTCCGAATTTATTTGCTAAAAAACAATACGTATAGGCAGGCGGGAGTGGTTCGAGGGGTATAGTAAAATCAAGCAATTTTATTATCAGAATGTTACTTAAATCACCGATTTAAATAGTATATTGAATGTTTGTTAGTTATGTTGATTCCTATTAATTATATTGGAATTAGTTTTATAAAATCCTTCATTATCTCTCCACAATAAAAACAGGTAGTGAACTGCTTTGTCGTATGGATAAGCAAGTAGGAGAGTTTGTTGTAGAACGGCACTGATAAATTTATGTTATGAGGAACGGACTTATTATGACGGTCGTTCATACAGTTTTATTAGAAATGCATAGGCAATCAACTTGAGAAAGAACCTTGTGGATGGAGAAGTGGCGTACGCAAGGAGGGGATTAAGGTGATATATCCCCCACTCCTACCACCGAAGTTTTGAAAAAATATGATTTTCATATAAGTTTTTTATTTTGAGTAATAATTTTTGATTCCATTTTCATTCTTATGCTTAAAAATCACGTCCTATTTGGCGATTATAGACATTTAATGATTATTTTCCTTCTCATTAAGCCCCTCTCTCGAAAAAAATATTGAATCTTAACCTCCCTCCCCCGAAAAAAGTTCTGGATGGAAGGTTACATTCAAAGAGGAGAATGCCTCTTCCCTCTACATAACTTCAGACAGCTACCTTATCAAATGTATCTTTTTTAACATTTTGATTTGTTTTACATTTTTTCAATCGCGTGCACCAATTCATAAGTTGATTGTTATTTCAATATCAAAAGTTTTTTGTTAGGCGCATGCGCACTAAAAGGTTATTGCTTATACCTCCACAGTTTTAACTGATCCGATAGTTCTTGTTTCTTTCATAGCTTATTGTTAGATTGGATAAGTACAGAAGCAAGACTGCTCTGGAAGCTCTGGAAAGTCTGAGCTCTCATCCTATCAAATTAAATAAACTTCAGAAATAAAATTGTGGGTAGGTGATGAGGTAGAAGGTCAAATGGTCCTGGCACACCCTCGCATTCAGACTATTTAAAAAAAAATAGTAAAGCTGAAATTCCTAAACCGTTAATGTTCTGCAATTTCCCGATTTTTTTTTTTCCAAACCGTCGAAATTTGAGGCCTTTTCAATGATCCCAGAAAATAATTTACACACAAAATCTACAGATCTAAATTCTAAATTTTATCCCCTACAACTTTTTTCTAGAAGAAGATCTGTAAGAAAGCAATTACTGAAAAACTAATATGTATGCGAAGTGCCCCTTGGAAGGATCACAAGCGGAACGATAAAAAACTTAAGCACGTTCTATTAGATAAATAAAAAAAATCTAAAATTAACCCACATTTTCTAGGTGAGCTCCTTTTTTTTTTAATCTTCTATTCTCTGTGCTATCAAACGAACCTGGACTTCTAATCTTCTTAACTTCAGTAGCCTTTTAAGTACGAATTACTTAATTACCTTTGACGAACATTTTTTTTTTTAAACACCTTGGTCATTTATATTCGTAGGGCTTCATTTACAGTCGGATCTAGTGCAATAGAAACGTTTATTTTTAACATAACCCAGGAGTTTTTTGCTAGTGTTTTCGAAAATAAAAAAAAAACATTTAGTTGATATATAATTTTTTCCTTTAAAAAAAAATATAATGAGCATGTTAAATACCAAAACCAAAAGACTTCAAGGTTTTTTCAAAGTAGATTAAAGAGAAAATTGTGTGATTTTATATGCAATAAAATGATGGAAGTTTTATACAAGCTATAAATTGCCTGATCGTTTTTATTTTCAATTTTTTTATTTTTTATCATCGATCCACTTACGATTTCGTGAAATATTTGCCTGATCACCTTTGACTATGCCCAAATCTCTTGATGTTGGAAAAACAGCGTGGTGATGCGATTATAATGCATTTTGAGAGAATTGAACCTAATTGAAAAACTCCTTCCAAAAAATATCCATTTGAAATGTTTTTTCTTTGTTTTAGTGTTCCTTTATTTTTATAGGTTTATTAACAGTTAAACCGTGCTCTGGTGCGTGTTATGCTGTTTGGGTTAGTAATTTTAACGTCCCTGAAATTTCAGTGTATGCCTTATAACTTTCATAAATCTTTTGATTTAAAACGCTGAATTAGCTGGATATTTATCCTTTTTGCTCACAAATCCTGATGAAAGCTTAGATCAATGGTTCTTTAACTTTTTTGTCAGGCGGTCCACAGAAATTATTGTACAAAATTCACGGCGCTCCTATTGTTATTATTTTTTTATTTATTTACAATTAGCATAGTTACGAAGAATGAAAAGTAGTTGAAAAAATAATAGTTTTCTTCAAGCACCGGAACTTGGGGCTGTTTTGACCCTAGGGGGTTACTTGGAACATAACCATAAATAGTTTAATGGCCAAAACTTAGTTAAAAAATGCCAACAAGTTTAAAATAAAGTGACTATGTAATAACCTTTTTAGTAATAAATGTATGGATTAATATTGGCTATTATCTTTTAATATAAATTGATTAATTTTATAATA
This sequence comes from Rhaphigaster nebulosa, assembly GCA_948150685.1. Lineage (NCBI taxonomy): Eukaryota > Metazoa > Arthropoda > Insecta > Hemiptera > Pentatomidae > Rhaphigaster > Rhaphigaster nebulosa. The sequence goes on from OX411310.1 coordinate 72,952,683, forward strand.
TATATATATATATATATATATATATATATATATATATATATATATATATATACATATATATATATATATATATATATACTTACATTTATTTTTTTTTTATTTACTTGGTTTATGTTTCCTTTTGGTTTCATATTACTTCTTTTTTTAATGTTTTTCTTGTTAATTATATTTGAGATATTTATAAAAATGTTGTTAGTAATTTTATTCTCAGATATTATGGATTAGAAAGGTAGAAGGTGTTGCATTTTATTTTTGAGGAAACAAATTTTCATTCAGGTATAAAAGTGGAGTTTGTAATAATTTTCCGGAGTTGAAGTGGGAGAAGGCCCGTGAGGGATCAAATTAATGAGGCTCTTAACAAAGGGAAAAAAAAGTGTTTACAGGAAAGCCGATCGATAGGGTCAATAAATAAACAGGTGGTTAGGGCTTTGCTCTTCCCACTCAATTAGTGTTTTTTGTCACTCGGATGTTTGATAACGCACTATTTTGTCGACGTTACTACTCTCAGATGCTGCTGATAAAATTGTGTCATATTTCTGATCATTAGGAACCTCTTTTTCTTTGTCCCCTCTAAAGAACTGTAGAACTATGAAACCGCATTCACAATCAAAACTATCTTTTTAAAGTAGAGATACAGACGAACAATAAGCATCGAAATGGGAAACGATACTCTCACTAATGATCCATCAACTATTACAACTATGGGACTATCTGCTAGTCCGAGAAAGAGAGGAGTTTATTTATACAATCATAAGATAAATTAATGGTTGAGTTGAGAAACCCCGTAAGTCACATACTGAGAGATATTTAGAATTAGTCCGATGCATTTTCGCTGTTTTCGCGATGGCGGCTAGTTATCATTTAGTTGAGAAAATCCTTTAAGTCGGTGAAGTTATGTCCGTTATGTGAAATGTATCAAGATTCAGAAGCTGACTAATTTAGTTACTGATACTAATCTGTTAGCTGACTATTTAACAACATTTTCATAAATAATAATTTGATTACATATTTATTGGTAATTATTGATTCGTAAAGTTGATTGATTTGAGAAACCCCATAAGTCAAGTGAATTTAAATTTAAATTTAAACACCATAATGACACCATAATTGGTAATATAATAAGCTCAGATTCAATCGCATTTTAATAATCAGTAGATTTGGGTTGCTATGAACCATTACTCTTTGGCCTAGAGATTGTTTTGTTGTTTTCCAACAATTTTGCCTCAATGACTTATGGGGTTTCTCAAATCAATGGTGATTCAAATTATAGTAGTTATTCTTCTATTTTGGGTCGATAGTTTCGATTCATACTGGTGAGTTTATTTTTTCTTATTTTTCAATCTCACGAAAAGCACGAATTTTGTCTAGTTCAGTTGGCGTTATAACGAGGGTCTACTGTAGTTGTAGGTGTTATTGATAGAGGCAGTATAATCAGCACTATGGTTTCGACCACCTGAATTTATCCACTTAACAGATTTGATCCAACGAAATAACTTTATTTTACATTTAATCTAGAATCATATTTTTTGAATATGCGTTTCATAAACAGTAGTTGCTGAGCTTTATCCTTCAACATGCTGTAACCGATGGCGCTATCTCTCTCTGCCAGAAGGCTCACCCTATTCCCTACCAACTTCTCTTCACTTGTTTGACAAACATCAAGTTGTTTCCTCGAGGCGTTCTATTTGTAACTGTTGGTTCTAGTACTTGCCTCCCATTGTCTCTGAATTTATCCCCTTCTCAGAAATTATGTCGTGAAAGAGACTAAATTTAATGTTTTCAACTTTTGATATTGTTTTCAGGTAAAATAATTTGAGTGACTGTATGACAGTTATTGTCAGTTCATATTTTTTATTACTTTTTTCAACGATTTATGTAATCATATTTATTTTTTTAAACATCTCCTCTTTTTATTGTTATTTATATTTTATAAAACATTAAACAAAAATAAAAACCTAGTGAATCGCTTGTTATCGTAGTAGGTATGAGTACCTACTTAGTGGTCAGATAAACGCATTAACTTGCAGCATTGATTTATTTTTACTCGACGGGCCTAACACTTTTTTATTTAACTAGTTATTTAATCACCCGTACGTCGCTGAGAGTACATATCCTCATATTAGAGTTTTCAGACTCTCGTCTGATCTGCAAAACTCTTTACTTCCATTTTTTCAAATTGTGATGTAAATAGTTTTGCTGTCCAGTATTTGCTGGATGAACAGAGTTTTGCAACAACTATTGATTTTTAAATACAAGAAAATAAAGTTTGGGATCAGCTTAGACCCATTTAGACTCTTCATTCTGGCAGTTAAAATAAGTTTTTTACCAATCCCTCAAAATCAATAAGGCTCCCATATCTTTAATTTGCTCTCGCTGTACGAATACCTTACTCACCATACAAACTTGGTGGTACATTTCTCCCATCGAATTGGTTTCTTTAGCAACTCATTCATTACTTGTGCTTCCTCTTCATGGAATTCCTTCTCTATTTCTATTTTTAATTTCTTCTGTATGGCTTTCTTTAAACACCACTTATTTCTTCATGTTCCTCATGATAATGATAATATTGTATATAATATTTCTTTTGCTTGTAAGCATTAACTGCAATTAATATTTCGATGGTCAACTTCATATATCGCCGTTCCCATGGTAAACTTATGAATCTGAAAATCACTTCTTTTTAAGAACGCCAAAAAAAAAAAAGTTGTATCCTACTGTGTATAAGACCCATCTTCCATAATTTTATTTTTTTCTATTTGTGATTCATTCACGAATGAGCGAGCCTCTTAATATATAGAAGGATAAAACTTTTATTTTTTTTCGCTACTAAAAAGTTACGATTTTCACATTCATAAGTTTGCCATGTGAACGACGATATATTGTTCGTAAAATTTAGTCATTACAGCATTAAGAAACTTTCTAATCTTTACGTAACCGTTTGCAAATAGTGTTATAATAACATCAAAGTATCCTAATATATAAAAAATCAAAGCGAATTAATAAATAGGGAATTACTGGACGCTAAAGAAATCTTAAATTCTTTTTACTCGAAACTATCAAATTTGCACTTTTCATCTGTGAAGTTGACCATCTATATAGCTTGTTACACTAGTGCGTAGATGCATGCATGTTATAAACAAATTTAAGAGAGGCAACAGTTATTTAAAAAGGAAATAGAACCTACCATTCCAAATTAAATTCAATTGTTGCCTTAATTTCAAAATTAATAATTTGCCTCCAAAGACTGGCAATTACGCCTAGCAACAATGGAGAGGATTGTCTGCTTTGACCAAGTAATTGCTGTTGGGGGGATTAAAGCGAATGTTTCTCTCTTCTGTATAATTCCACCATCTCAGCCGGTCCGAATGTCTCTATTTCGGCACCCACTCTTCAAAATGAAAACATTAGAATAACAGATTACGCCCCCTTTTGTATTTGAAAATTTAATTAATTTTAGTGGTACTATTTCTGCAGGATTTATTGCTTGGTCAGAGATCATAAAAGATCGGATTTAATATTTCTACAGCTTTAAACGAACAATAAATATTGTGAACTGAATTTGTGTGTATTATAAATTATATTTAGGAGAGCTATCCGGAAAACAAGATTTCAAATAATGCTTATTATTTTCAAAATAATTTTTAAATTACTTAGTTCGATTCTGATATGTCTGGAAATATGATTTAAAAGATTAATTACTTACTTTTCCGTTCTTCACGTATGAAAATCGTTGTTTCTTATTTTGTAATATTAACAAATATAGATTAAGAGATAATAGAACCACATTTATTTCATTGATAACTACTTACAAAGTCATTATTTTAAAATATTTTTATTGTATTTTATAACATTTCAGCCCTCTTTTACAAAATATTTACCATTTTCAAACTCTATTTGCCTAATACCTTAGTCAAAATATAAAATATTCTTAAACATACTACTAAAAATATAATTTTATATGTTCTGAATTTTCTAATTTTTCTTGTATTTTTTTTTTGGCGTGTTAAGTTCAAGTCTTTCATTTTGGTAACATAGCATTTCCAAAAAAAAAAAAAAAACATAATTTAAATAATTGTTTTTCAACACATACTAAATACTTTTGTCATTATTTAATAATCATAATTTAATTTTAAATTAACATATGGGCAAAATTTATTTTGTTCACATTGATTAAAAATTTTATATAACCATTTTTATTTTCCTTCTTCTCTCTCTCTCTCTCTCTCTCTCTCTATATATATATATATATATATATATATATATATATATATATATATTTAAGATATAAATATATTAACTATCATTTCCTAAATGGCATATATCATTATCGCCATATTAATTTAGTTGAAACTAAGAATGAGATTGTTTTAGCACACTCTATGGGGTTTCCTTTTGGAACTATTTTTGTTTTTAAGATAGAGAAATAGTATAGTATTGCTATTTATTCAGATTATTTAGTTACTCTGCATATACTATATTAATATTTCTTGAATCTGTTTTATAATCAATTGTATTTTCCAAATTTTTAGTAATAGCGTCTTATAATTTTTTTCCGAAATAGTTCTTTTCTTTATATAGAATTTTAACATCCTCAAAATCAAATTTATGATCTTTTTCAGCATGATGTTTGTACTAATGCCGTTTTTTTAAAATTATATTTTGGATTATTTTTATTTTTACAATCATTAGTGTGTTAGTAAATTCTGTCCTATATATATATATATATATATATATATATATATATATATATATATATATATATATATATATATATATTGGCCACTTTTTTTTCCATAATATATCCATGGACAATTTAAGGAGTTTATTTTATGTATCACACCTGAATTTAACTTTCTTGTTTTATCTTTCATATTGCTGTATAAATTGGCTATTTTATTTGTTGGTTTATGACGGAATTTATATTCTGGTACGTCGTAATCTATTAAAACTGTAGAACAATTTATTTATGTATGTACTCTTTATGTACTCTTACAACATTCATGCTTGACACTATAATATTTTTATTTCCTACTTCTTTATTAAATTTGTTATTTTTAATTGTAATAGAATCACAAGTTTTCCTTATAATATTTCTTGGGTAAGAGATATCTAAAAATAGTTTATATATTCTTGTTTTTATTATACCTGATTTTAAGGCACGTTATTTCTTTTTTTGGAGGTCACATCTCTAATCAATTAAATTAATAATTAATCTTAAATAGGTCAAGAATCAAACACTGTGATGTATGCTTGTTTTTTTGAACTAACGTAACTTTTAATTTCCTTGTTCTATTTCAGTTTGAATTCTTTCGTTTACATTATGTTCTTTGTTTATTTTTTAGGTAAGTCAGCAATAACTATCATTTGGTGTGACGTCTTTAAGCTAAGCAGACCTGTGAGTAAAATTTATTTTTGTATACTTAAAATTATTTTTTAATTAATGAATTTCTTCGATTAGAGCATTACTTCTGGAAACGAATTTGTCTTCATACATTTTAAAATAAGTATTTCATGTGTTGTAGAGCAAGGCCTTTGTAATTTTTCTATTCATATATTTCAGCATATTCATATGCTTTTTTTGGTGGAAGTATGGTTGACCGTGGAAATATATGCTGGAGAAACTTTGTGAGGGGTCAATAAAGAAACATAAAAATAAGAAAAAACTTATTATATTGTGTGCCGACGTTTCGACATAAGTTTTAGGCCGCCATCATTGCTAAAAAACAAAACTATATAACGTCTTCATTGACCGCATCCCCAACGAAGCTTCTAAAAATTTGCTTTTTTGCTTTTAATTCATTATAGATTCTGAAAATAATGTTTACATTTTAAATTAAATGGCTAATGCCAATCGTAATGTTTTGATTTATTAAATATTAATAAATACATATTATTTAATAATATAAATATTAATAGTATTTAATAAAATTGATAAATTCAAATAACCATATTGAAAATTTCTCAAATAGCAGTTACAGACCTCTTCATCTCTGTCAATTTGGGAACGAAAACATAAAAAAATGTTGATAATATTAACGTAATATATCTCTTCAAACGATATTACATATATTACTTCTGTATATGTGTATTTGTAAAATCTTATTTTATTTTATTACCGGAAAACCGTATATTTTTAGAAGAAGAGCAACTGAAATAGATAAGTTTAATAATACATAACAGTCACATATCAAGGGTTGAGAGAGAAAAATCTATTCCAACAGGCACGTCATAAACTATTGTAAGCAAAATATCAACGTCAGTATTGTAAAAGTAGATAAATCAAATATTAATTTTTTAGGCAACAATTTAAGGCTTAAGGCACCAGATCACACATGAAAGTTTCATAACTTAATCAATTCGTTTTGTAGTATGCAATTTTTTCTTAGGTTTTTATTTTATTAATTTTTTGTTTATTTTATTAATTCAATCATATTAATATCGTGTAATCTTTTTTTATTTTAATATACTTATCTAGTGTCTCATTGCTGCCGCAGTTGTAAATCTCCGTTAATACACAACTCATCCCCTTGTTAGTTTTTACCTTTTAAATTCTTAAATTTTTTTATTTGTTTCTTTTATTTAACATAACCAGCAAATGTGATGTTGCGTATTACTGACATGATAAGGTATCAGAGATAGAGCTTAATTAATAAACAAAACAAAAGGATTTTTCTTAATGGGTCAAATCAGAGAAATTGTAAATTTTCATCATATATGATAATATAATAAATAAGTTGTGTTATATGTTAATAAAGATTATTTCAATTTTATTGTATGATTTTAAATAATTTCTGTAAACCTATCGGGAATACTCTAACAAAATACATAATTTGTTTATAAATATAGGTTAAAATATGTTTAATCATATATTTATGACATTTTGTGTATTCTAAAAAAAAAAATATATTTAAAAAAGATGTATTTCATTTAACTAATCGAATGCCTAATTGATATAACAAAAATAAATAGAAAACATTAATTTCTAAATATGAAAATCAATCAAAACACTAACGGATTATTGACGAAATAAACCATAAAAAATCAAATAATATAACTGAGGAGCATTCTATAAAAAATTAATATATCCAGTTTACATAAAAAATTATTTCTTGACAGATTTTACATCTAAAGGTTATTTAGTTTTCTTCAAAAGTTGAATTTTCCCTTGTCAAATAATTGTTAAATTTCAGCCTTTTCAATTAAAATTTAAATTCTGCAAATCTGCCTGATTTGCCCCGTAATACATTTCGTGTTTTTGTGGCAATAATTTTCCGAAAGTGAATATTTTAACTTATACTAGATTGCTCCTCAATGTTACAAATTTTCTAAATAACTAAACTAAATAAATTTTTTTAAAAATGAAAAAACAAAACAACATTAACCTGATAGATAAATCAAAAATTAATATAAGCTGTTCACTTTTTGACCTGAGTCACTCAAGCATTATATAAATGATCATTTAATGATAATATTTTTATCATATTATTATATTTCCATTCTACAACATATTTTTTCAAAAGTTATTTTGAAGGGAATAAAAATAAGACATACAATTTCACTATACTGGATCTAATTAATTTATAGTATTGATATTGTTGTAAAAGGTTTTAATATTAAACTGTAGAATTCTAACTTAAAGGTTATGTAATGTTATGTTAAAGGTTTTATTTAATTTATTTTTTAAAAAATTGTAATCACTTCCCTTCGAGAGCGGTCTGAATTAAAATTTAAAATAAATATGTGAACAAATACTATATATAAAAATATATTGTCATTTTCATATACAGTCATATCCATTTCATAAAGACTTTCTAGAACTACATCCTTTCTGATCCACTATCAAACCAAAAGTGAATAAATATGGAAGATTTGTTCACATATTAATTATAAATTTAAAAATTAAATAAAATACTTCCTGAAATAGTGAAATTATTACAATAAAAAATCTATTTATTTATCTATCTAACCATTTCATGGAATGTGGATGTTGCATTCTGAAGTGTCAATTATTTATTGAACCGCACTTTATTATATTAATTTTATTATAGTATTAATATTAGCTATCGAGCTTGTATTTTAGTTGATAATAGTATAGGACATTCTGTATCTATATATTCAGTTTATTCCATTGTTTCGCTGGTTGTTGGAATTGCTCTCTCAGGTTATTCCTCCAGTCTTCCAGGAACAGTAAAGATATATATTTCCGGAAAATACGGCCTACTTCTGTCAGTAGCCGGATCGAACGGTGTTGGTAATTGGTTTATTTGATCTCTTGAAGTGTCGTCGACGTTTTGATCAAGTTTGATCTAAAAATAAGGCCAATTTTCCGACAGCTCTTCCCTAAAATTGTTTTCTCAGCTTCAGCTAGTTTCTTTATCGACTGCAGGTGTAGAAGAGACCTGTGATCAAACGAAACCTAATCAAAGGCAAAGATATGTTGTTTGCGTTTTCCTTCCTTTGTATCAGCTGCTACCACCTCATTCTTCCAACACCATCACGCTATCAATGGTTGTTACTGTTGTTGTTGGGTGGAGGAGCTTTTTCATAATTGAAAGGCTGTTCTGTTCCTCGGTTAAATTGCCGGTTCTATATACAAAAGGTAATGGGGGAGGAAGGAAATTATTAATTAAGAACGAATAAAAATAGTAAAGAAAAGGAGAGAAGCCCCTTCCACCCACCCTCCCAAAAAAAAAAACATGTAGATAGACCTGTCAAAATAAAAAATATTAAATTAAAATTGATAAATTACTTTGTGAAGGACAACTCCCCATTGATCTTTAACATTGTATTAATTTTTTTTTTTTTTATAATATTGGTTTCGACGTTTCGAAGTACTTCTTCGTCATCAGGATTTTTGTTTTCTTTAAATTACACAATCTCTCCCCATGTACAATTCATCTGTACAATTTCATTTCGTCAATCCTTGCTCGTTTCATTATAAAAATTATCTGGGGAATGACTTTTCTTTTACATCCTTGTCACAGTTGTCCTTCACAAATTAATTTATCATAATATATTAACTTCCCTAGCTATTAGAAATTATATAATATAAATTAAAATTATTTAAAAAATGATAAGCAATAAAGCTTTAATGTGAATATTAATAAGTATTAACTGGAGAAAAAAGTAAACAACATCCCTTACCAATGATTTACAAAATTTATTTTAATATAATAAAGAAACAAAAACAAACTAAAAGGACATTGAGTTTTGTATAAAATAATAATAAACTTTGAAACGAGATTTTAATAACTAAAATTGTCTTTAAAATGAATAAATAAATAAATCTACTTTCTTAAAGCAAAACCCCAAAATAAGCAATTATTAATTTGGTAAAATATATATATATATATATATATATATATATATATATATATATATATATATACTAAATAAAAAATAAAATCTATCTGATATATAAGAGATACGGTGACAATACATTCTGCCGGTATTAAGCAACAATGGCGAGGAGCCAGTGGATTGGTGAGTCTGAAGAAACTTACGGTGGGTGAGGTCTGTGTTGACACCACTAGCATAGATCTGCTGCCCCTGAAATCTCGCTCCTGACTGCCTAGTGAAGCTTATCAGCCTGTTTGGGTTGTGCTTTAATCCTCCGAATGATCATAAACAGACGACATTACATCGCGCAAATAGTACAATTTATAAACATTATAAATACATCTAAATACAAAACTCCGACAGCATTTGTAAACTTAACACAATGAAATAAAAAACTCAGCTTTTAATATCCTTTATCACTGGAAAAGGGTGATAATAAAAAAATAATGAGGTAATTTATCCGGGCGTGAACAGTTGTTCTTATTGAAGGATGTACTTTCATATTCACTAAGCGGCAGTATTCGACATATATTAGGCCAGTAAATATTTTCATAATTTTTGAATCTGTAAAAACAATTAATTTTTAGGAAAAATGATCTTAATGCTATTTTTAAAAATTTAAATGATGCAATTTTTTAAAAATATATGAATAACGGGTACCTAACTGTCAGAGAACTAAGAAAAGTAACTTGAAAAAGCTGAGGTTTTGGGGAGGGGGGGGGGGGAAATTATAAATCCTGATACGTTAAAAATGTCAACTGTTTAGAAATTATTGTGAAATTAATTGCTGAAAATCCATTCTATTTCCTAAATTTAGAATTTACTTTTTTTTTTTTTTTAAATTATCATGTTGTTGACGAAATTTCAGCATATTGGTTTTGTTTTACCCCATTTTAATTTTACTTCTAACATGTTAGACTAACATGGATCAGTGGAAAAGTAAATTACGTGAAACATATTTTATCCTGCCTGATGTCAATAATCTAAGGTTGTATTTATTGATCATTGTTCGCTTATTAAGTTCTCTTAACTAAACAGACCAAATTGAAATGTGAAGTTAAAAAAATAATTAAATTATAATAATAAAATAAAGAAATACTGAATCCTGTTAAAAAGTAAATTATTGGTTAGAGTTAACTCAGAGATGTTGACTTTTAAGTAGATAATAGATGACTCGAACGTTTTATTATTATTAAATCCTTTTGCTAGTAAAACTAAACAAAGAAAAATTAGAAAGTTTAAAAGTATATATGCACACATGCAGGCATGTAGATGTACATATGTATTCGTTTATGTGTGTGTACATATGTTTGAAAAATTATAATAGAGAATAATAAATGGCGTTGATGTCCAAAATAATTTTACGCCATTAAACCAAAACGAACGAACAAACTCCGAGAAGGTAGGAAATGCCCAATGTTTTTAAATGTTAGTGTACCTAATTTAAAGAACTAGGTAAGAATTCAGGCATCTTGTGGATTCTTTAATTATGTCTTATAATGTATAATAAATAAAAAAGAAATGTTTTACAACACATATAAAATGTTATACCAATCCATTTTCCATTATGAAATTGTTAGATTCAACAGCTTAGTCGTCTGTTTTCATCTTTTAATATTGTTGATAAGCTACTTCCAAACCGTTACTTAAGAATTAATTTTATGTATTAAAAAAAACAACCACTAGATAAGCTATGATCAACCTGTAAATCGTTTGCCATAGCTTTCAGGCTATGGCAAACGATACCTTCTAGCATAAACTTATGAATTTATTAGGAACTGTCCTGAACTTCTCATGTCGTACCTAATTAAATTAGTGAAATGCCATAGCGATTTACGACTTTTTATAACTGAACAATAAATATTGAATACATAATAATCATAAGAGGACAATAAATAATAAACCCTAGGATGTTGTTGAATAAATAAATGTATTTATTTTGGCTGAAAACATTTTATAGAATACTTATCTCAAAAAAAAAAAAAAAAAATCGTTGAACCTATAAAATTCGAAAGCGACTAGAATCACCGGTTTAAAATTCATTAAAATTAATTTATATTTAGCGTTTCCAAAGCTGCTATAAAAAAAAATTTACCTAAAAAAATAAATAAAATTATGGGTCTCAGAATTGTATTTCGCCAACCTTATGATTGCTAGCGAAGGAGGGAAATTAACATTTTCTATGAATACTTTTCATATATTTTGAGTCTTTATGCTAATAAGTCCATATCCAAGGGGAATGCGAAATAGGCTTTGAATGTTTTATTAGGCTATGGGTTAGGAGGAGATAGAGGGGTGGGGGGTCTCATCTTATACTGCCTATTTCATCTTTTGAATACATTTTTATCATTTTATTAGAAGAACATTAGATACAATTTTCGTAAAAAATATTTTACAAATATGCTGCAATATAATAGTTTCAATATATGGGGCCTAGTTAGAGATCGGACCAGAGAATATAACAAGATGAGAAAGGTTGTGAATAGATTAAAATTTGGATGGTATCAGGTCAATCCGAATTTTTCGAAAAAGCTTTTGTTTCTTTATTCCCATTTTGTTTGCTTGTAGTAAGTGACTCCTAAAATAAAACAGTAACCTTCTTGCTGAATTATACGAATCTGTCTAGGTGATTCACTTTTTGGATGTAAACTATTTCATGAACTAATCAAGTATTGCGGATGATTGCTATCTCGTTCCAAAAATCTGCATGAAAGTGACTTCTCCATTCTAATAGATTGTGTTAAATTAAAAAATGTTTTTCAGATTCAGTTGTTGAGATCTCTCTCTCTGGGTTATCTGGAATCCACTCCCTTCCTCTGGTGAGGCAATATAATAGAATATTGCATTGGAAAAATTTAGTCATCCTGAAGCTAAGTATTTGTCATATCAGTTTCTGTTGTTGATAAAATCTCAGACTTAAGGCTTTCGTAGATTCTTTGTATTTGGCAGTTTTCAAGGATACCTTGGTCAGTATATTCTTTGTTATACAAGAATATTTTGTACTTCGTTATCAAGTACTTGTCTTTACGTTTACTTCCCGCAACAATGATTTATAGGTTTTTCAAAAACAGGGATTTCAGAATGTTGAAAAAGTTTAGTAATATCTCCTGCCGGACGTTATGGACATTGAACTTTCTGCTTTTTTTATATTGGCGACATGTTCTTAGTTACTGTTTCTCTCTCTTACCGGATTAATAAGGAGGTCGTTCCAGAAGCTGCATTCTTCTTGCCCCGTTAAGTCAAGTGGAGGTGCTGCAATACAGCAGAAAATGTTTGAACAAAGAACGGAGCTATTCGCTTTTTGCTATTCGCTCTTTAGATAGAGCGATCTATTTTTTTTTTTTTTTTTTATCGGGAATCCGGTCTAACTGAAAAATTATGAAACTCTTATTGAAATTATGAAACTCATTTTTAAGATGTGGGTGTAAAAGTTATTGGACGTGCCGCTACGAGGCTCATATAAAAGGGAATCTTGACGGTGGAATAAATTTGATAGCTAAATGGAATTATTGCCTAGGGAGAGGACACGCGATCGGTGGCTTAGCCCTTATCATGGTCAGGGGCCATCGATCTTCTTAGCTGCAGTCTTAGCCTATCTCTTCGGACTGATAACCTCGTTTATTCAGCGTTGGTAGCAGAATTGCTTAATTTGGAAGTTCGATTATATATTCTATTTTAAATGAATTTTCCACATAAGTATATATTGCGCACTAATTAGCGACAACAATAAGGCGTTAGTATATTCAAAGACTATTAAGTATATCGGTCTATACTTGATCCTACTTATGCTACTTAACAAGAAATAATCCAACCTGTCTTCCTTACCGTAGAATATTTCTTCTCTGAATGACTTATTTTTATCGTATTTATTTTATATTATGTAAGAGTCTCCAAGTTTTTGTCTGGATCAAAATACTCACTAGCCAAATACTGATTATTTTGGTAAGTTCCTTGGTACTTGTCGAGCCCCAATTTTTCAGTGTGTCAGTCGGAGAATATTCGACGAACTATGTTTTGGATCCGCCTGTAAGGTACTTATTCGTGACGTAGCAAACAATCGTGCAACAGCTCAATATAAAAAAAATATTTTTATATGAATGGTGATCGTGATTTGAAAGATTTTTTACATTTCTATAATTTTTTGCAAGATATTTTTCCTTCCAAATATCCATTCGCACCTGTCGAATAAGGAATTGATAACCAGAAAATTGTCTGACTAAATGAGAAAATAATGGCATGGTGCCAGTCAGACACGGGGAAGGACTCCTATTGATGTGTAGGCCTATTGTTGCCATTTTCTTAATTCGTTTGTAAATATGTCAGTGAAGGATATTACGAACGGTAGTCCTTATGTATTGGTCGACTGTTGTCAGATGTAAATCAGTATTGTTAGTCATGGGTGTTTTTGTTATCTGTCATTACATTTTTGATTTTGATTTTTGTAAATGGTTCTTTCTGGTTATACGATAGACATGTCTGTGATGTGTATGTCCATACAGGTTTAAAAATGCCTTTAATTTTTAAGTTTCAGTTATGAAGATTTGAAAAAAGTGAGAAAAATAGGTTGAGTCGTTTCGTTTACCCTCCAAGAACGAGCATGTACTTATGAACACAGGAAATGCCCCCTCTCTAAAAGAACACCCAGCACTCCCATCCTTTTTCATTCGATTTTAACCGAGGAGCCATTCTTAAAAGGATACTGAGGTTGACTTTTCGAATAAACGTAAGGATTGACGCAACTTTTACGTCAGAAAAAAAAAAGGTCTAAATTTGATCCTATTTTGAAAATAGATTATCACCGAGGAAAATTATTGTAATTTTAGTAATAATATTTTCTAATAGTTAGCTTGGAAATATATACTCTATATAGTTGTATCTTACTCTGGTAGGAGTTTCATCAGAAAAGAATGGCCGTCAACCGTTTTAACTACGACAAAATTTTCGAATTGCAAATGCAACGAAAATTTCATTGTTTTTTACAGATACATAAATAATCAGCTTTTACTGATTTTCTCTTAGATAAGTCATCAAATTAATCACTTAGAAGCTTTTGGTTCGTGGCTAATCTCATTTTTATTTCTTCTCTGAATATTTCTTATTATTAGGAATATATAAATGTAATTGGTATGTTTTGAAATTTAATTGATTTACATAACGTCTACCTTTTTCAAATTCCATAGAAGCGGGATTCCATAGAAAAGAATTTTGAGTTTCTATAAAACATGCCAAGATAAGTAGTAGTATAAATTAAAAACAAAATTTTTGTTAATCTTTTGCATTAATTATAGAAGTTAATATGAAGTATAGGTATGATTAAGAAAGTGTTTATTTAACTAAATTCCCAAATTCAAAACTTCCTTTTATCGTGGAACGAATATCATTTGAAAAGACGAATCACAGCCTACTATGAGCAAACAGTAAATCCGATTTTTTAAAAGGCAATTTTCCTTTATTTTAGCATGTCCATTAATGAAAACAAATTACGAAACCTAATTTTTTAAGAAAAAAAAGTTTGCTCGTACTTAAAGGGTTAAGGCCCGTTTTAGCATGTTAAAACTCAAACTGATATGATTATTTCTACATATTACGAATGAATTTATTTGTTTTGTTGTAATAATCTCACTACTCTAATTATAAGATCGATTGTGCTAATTTTCCTATAATATTTGCTTCTCGTTCATTATGATAATAGATGATTTAATATGTAACTGAAATTTATACTAATAATGATCTGACGTATTTTGAAATTGTTATTGTTATTATTCATAAAATTTAATAAAAAAAAAAAGAATAATACAAATTTATTTGGATTAATATAGAAAAGCAAATAATATCGCAAGATTAATTGTTTGAGTCACTTTCCATTTATATCCTACTATTTATTTGGATTGATTTATTTTTTCCTCTATTTCGTAAATGACGGAGACAGAGCCGTATGAAACCTCTAATAGGCCGCCATTTTGAAACGATGAAGGCATGAGTTCCGAAAATTATCCTGTGACTTTGGTGTCGAATCTAAATAAAATCGGTCCTGTAGTCTCGGAGAAAAACACCACCGGACATAGAAGGGACGGATTTTTTATTTTTTTTATTCTGTTTTTGGATTATACGTTTTTGGATTATAAGAAACGTAAATACTCAAATTTTGAAGTGGAGGGTTAACCTTTTTGTCTCGGTCGATTGCAAGGGTTCATTATTGAAAACCAAAAAGGAATCGCTAAAGTACAAAATTATATACGGGTAATGTTTAAGATTGAAGGAAGTGTGCGCTAATGATTCCGAATAAGATCTTAAGGGAAATGTATTTTGTAGCCTTTGAAATCAGTGCAGGAATGAAAGAAGACGGTTCTTCCGTAGCTTTAAAGGGGGAGATAAATAAATACAGGAATAAATCGTTTACACCCCAATATTCACTAAATTACTCAATCTTCTGACGAGATCGATTCAGATAAGCTACTTGACACTAACTGATGTGAGATAATTAGGCGAATGATATGATTTTTTGAAATATAAGCCCTTCTAGAATGATTTATAATTTATTATATAGCGTTATATGCCACAAAAATTTGTAGAGAACCATTAGGAAAAGGCCCTGGTTATTAATACTAAAATAAGAGCCTTTAAGTCATCCTGTAGTGATGGTGTTAATCAATAATACAGGAGAGGCATTGAAAAGAGTTTAATACTTCAAATATCTTGGGTCTATATAAATGGTGGCTGTGACATGAAAATAAAAAGGATACCGGATGGAAAACAGACTATATATGGAATAATTAATAGTTGACCGTAATAATTATATGAAGGAAGGAGAGGGTCCAGGAGGCAGTAAAAAAAAAAAAAAATGTATCACAAATAGTAAAAACTATTTATTAAATACCGATCCATTTTGACACGGTACATTTCGATCCACTTTTGCATGCCTTCATCAGGACTAAATACACTAGATACAAAAATAAAATAATGATATATATATATATATATACAGTGAATGATATTAAAATTGACAAAGTAAATAATTAAAAAGACATAATTAGAAAAATAAAAAATATATGAAAGTGAAAAAAATGAAAGTATTACTTATCCATTCCCTTATATACACACAAGAGTTTCTTCATTGAACCCCCCTACAGATGGCACTTTACCTAAATTTTTTTTTTCGTGAATTCTGATCAATTTTTACTTTCTCCTCTGCCCATTTTATATACGTACTTTTATTTTAATTTATTATTTACAGTTGTTCCTTTGGATTTATCTTTTTCTTCTATATTCAGTATTTCTATTTTTATTCTTTTATATATTTTTATGATTAACCCACATGACAATCCCTCTCCACTGCCTTCTATATATAACTATTATGACATTCTTAATTACTACCCCTACACCGCTTCCTTAATTACTTTCCTATTAATTTGCTTAATCATTCCTTTACCACACTTAGAGCTTCAAGGTACTAAATTTTGTCTGTTTATTTATTTTTATTTCCCGTTTTACTGATTTATTAATGTTATTATTTTTTTTAGTTATTGCTATTTCTCTATCAGTTTATCTGTTATTAATAATCATTTTAATCTATTAATATTAACTAATTTATTATCAGTTATTGTTATTACTCTTATCAGTTTAATCTTATAACATTTTACGAATACATCACTGTTCATTTTTCTCATTATGTCTTTTTAATTATTTACTTTGTCAATTTTAATACCATTCAATGTATATATCATTATTTCATTTTTTGTATCTTGTTTATTTACTCCAAATAGTTTTTACTATTTGTTATCAATTTTTTTTTTTACTGTCTCCCGGACCATGTCATTCCTCCAGACAATATCTATCACAACTCAGAATTTTGGAATAGGATTCATTCATAGTTCCAAAAGCAATATATTTAAATATTAATGTAATATTGATTATTAGATGTATAAATCAGACAGGGCATTATTGAAAAGAAAGTTATAGCCACGGAAATGAGCTTCTTGGGAAGAGCAATGGAAATATCCAGGGGGTAAAAAATAAGAAATGAAGGATTTGGAGGAGGAATGGAAGTATTAAAAAGAAAAATGACAAAATTTATTTGTTCATTTCAAAACATTTCCGGATGAAAGATTGCCAAAGGAAAGAATATACTTAAAGAAATTGAAGAATATATGCCGAGACGTGGTCAACTGGAGGAATGGGATTTAAATAGATGAATTTTTAAGGCCATTACATTATTGGGAAAATCTTATTAAAAACGAAGTACCTCTCGATGATCAGCTTCACAGTAGTTTTAAGAACAATTTGGCCATTTGGAACAGTTGGAAACGTGTCCAATCTACATCACATATCTGTTTGCAAATAATTTTATAATAACATCTAGGCATGCTAACATACATAAAAACAAAAGCGAATTAGTAAGTCAGGAATTATTGGATGCTATGAACATCTGTGAATTTGACGACCAATGTTTATAAAAAAAAAAAAAATGTTTAAGATTACTTCTTTCTCTTTTAGACACTACTCCGTAATATTCCTTTCCCTTATACATTAAAGTTTTTATAAAAATCCTAAATTCTTAAGACATTTGGTATTTTTAGTAGTTTAAACCCTGCAAGTTCAAAATTAAAAATGCGTGATAATTGGTCAACAATTTTTATTGACGTTTAGACTTGAATTAAGGCTATTTTCAAATGTAATCTAAACGTTTTTGTATATTTATCATTATTGCTCCAGTAAGTCATTGTTTAATATATTTTAACTAACCAATATGGGCCACATTAATGATAAGTTTTTATTTATAATTTTATTTTTTAATTCTTAAGATATCTTATTATTACAAAAACAACAGGCCTTTCATTATTTTTTCAAAAACGTATGTACCTCCAGTTATTGAAATTAAAAAAAAAAAATCCTGTGACTTATTGACCCAATAATATGCAATTTTTAAAATTAAATTTGAAAAATAACCTTAATTTAATTCGGAGCGTGAATAAAATTGTGATCATTATCACAGATTTTGATTTTTAACCTGAAGACCTTTATTATTATTTTACAGATTATTTTATCTTCTATTACTGGCGTTGATTGATTTATTTTAAGGCTATTTAACACTATTTATTATTAAGCTATTTAACACTACTGGTATTTAAAATGAAATAATTTTTTGGTAATTAATTATTAGGCCCATGGTATTCATGCCTTCATTGATACTCATATTTTTATTTATTTTTTAAAAAAATGATCTCTTCATCACGAAATGTACAATCTGACTTAGTAATAGTAATTATTATGATTAGTAAATTCCAGACTAATTATGATTAGGAAATTAAAAATCCCAGTTGTCAAGTTGATGCTCCATTGTATTAAAAAAAAAATGATAAAATTTATGGTGGTAATATAATGAAAGAAGTTACAATCAACCCATTAAATTCTATAGGTTCTTCTCATTGAAACTACTGTGCACGTGTAGGTGCAGAAAAAAGCTAGCAAGCCAGCACAAACGTGAGAGGCATTCCTTCCTGTCTCTTCAACGGTTACCGCTTTGTTCTAAAGCCGTGTAGGTCCGAGGGAGAGCTCAATCCTTCAGTTATATGTTTCGGCCTTAAGAGATTTCCTAAAGGGCAAAGGATATTCCTTTTTTCATACATGTTTGCAGTAGAACAATTTTAAAGAATTTTATAGGTAACTGAAAAATTAAATGTAGTATGAGGATGATAAAGTTAGAAATTGAATTCATCATAAAAAAAAAAAAAAAAAAATATTAAAATCATATCAATAGGCGAAGAAAATTTTGATATATTTCAATCCGTCCTTGATAACTATTACCCTCTTTTTTATTTTTTCCGAAATCCAAAAACTTTTTTAATATTTACTAGTATGTTACTTAATATATGTTAAGTCCTAAGTTAGTAATTAAATTAAATCCAAATAATGTTCAATACATATTTTATTTATCTGAAAACTTTATTGTAAAGAACTACTGAGATGTGTTATTTTCCAGTATGTTTTCTGCTATCGGGTGGGGTTTATAGAATTTATTACTTGATTTTCACTCATTGTCATTTTTATAATAGTTATACTAGCAGTATTTTTTTCTTATTTCTAAATGAAAATTATACATTTTTGATTATTCTTATAATGTAGGAGAGTTTTGGAATTACATTGAGTAAAGGTTATTATTGTGATGTATTTTCATTTGATTCATTTCGGTTTGTGTGCTTCATGTAACTCTACCGTATCTTTGTTGATTCTATCTATCCATATCGTTTTTGGTCTCCCACGTGGCCTCTTGCCAACTATTGTGATGATATATATATATATAAATATATATATATATATATATATATATATATATATATATATATATATATATATATACTGTATATTTTTTTCTTATAAACATTCAAGAATTCCACTAATAAAAGTTCGATATATAGAGATTTTCGATATATAGAAGTTCGATATACAGAGGCTTGACTGTAATATTGAATATTATATTTAAATGTAGAACGTCTGAAATCTAAAATAAATAAATGAACTTGGGATGTGTGCTGTAATTTTACAAAAAAAACAACATATTAAACACTAAAAAAATTGGAAGTTTTCAGGAACTTCACCTATGTAACATTTAACGATCAGTTATATTTAAAATAAAAGGGAAAACGTAAAATCTCAAATTTTGAGAGGGGCTAAAAAAATAACACTCTCCTAGTTCTATATGGAGATTCTAAAAATTCTAAAGAATTCCAAAAATTCTGATGTTTCTAGGCAATATTGATTTATAATACACGATTAACCACAGTAAATACCAATTGAAACTGAGCAAATAAAAATATCAGTAATTTCTTGCTAGCTCTGAATAATTTAATATGGGTATTCTCTTTTGCATTTTAAATAACTCTTCGGAATAATTAAAATATTTCACTTGCGAAAATAAATCATCATTAATTTTACCATAATTTTATTAACTTTATTTATCTAACTGGTTAAATATATTTTTCTTTATCTAAAATGATTTTAGATTTAAAAAAAACAAAACAATGTTTTGACTCCCAAATTGATAGCCTTGCATGTTATGTTGGTTCATTTGTTCACAACCTCATTATTATGTGTTAGACGTGTCGAACATACGTTCACTAAAGCAATCGCAATTACGCAGAATTTCATTGAGCATTTCTTTGTTTAGAAATTGAAAACTGGATTGATAATTGAGCCCCTAATTTTAAATGTCGCCTTTAATGAATTTATAAAAATATAATTGAATTAAAGTAAATAAACTTCTCTTGAGCTAATTGAATGAATTGCTAATAGATTAAATAGGACTCTTAGAATAAATTATAGGGAAGATATAGTGGCCTTAATTGTTCGGACATAATCAAATTGCACAAATATTTGCCTTCATTTTATGGTACAAATAAATACGAAACAAATTAATAAAATTAAAATGAAAGTTAATTATTGTTTAAAATGTTTACATTGATTCACAGCCCAAGGAAATTCTAGAAGAGATAGAAAATGGACATAGGCGAGTTTTATGTGCAGAAAAAGGGGGAGCGTGGGGGACTTGGGCTGGAATAAAGCTCCTTAACGATGTAATGAATGGTTTAACAGTTAATGAAGAGTTCGTTAAATGCATCAGTATTTAGATAATGAGGTATGAGAGCAGTTACATGGTGAAATGGTATGGAGCATTTATTACGAGAGTGAATATCGGATTTGAACTGAAGAATATAATGACACTAGGAAGGCGATGGGATTGGATAACAAGGTACATATATCTTCGTTCCTAACTTACGAATGTGAAAATCACTACTTTTTAAGAGAGCCAAAGAACTGTTACATTCTTCAGTGTATAAGGACCAAATTCGATTATTTTCAATTTTGTTGTTGGTGGTGTTGTTTTTCATTTATCTCACAAATCCTTGAGTATTTATTATTTTACCTTCATAATAATACCCATATTCTTTACTTTAACGTGTCAGCTTCAGACGCTGCTCAGAAGTTTTTCGTAAAAATGCAACTGCGATCTCAGCATTTTCTAATGCCGTAACAGATCCGTAAATTTACTTAAGGCTGTATCAACCGAAGTACAATCGAAAAATAAAAGCAAAAAATTGGAATTTTCACATTCGTAAATTTAACATCGGGCCTGCGATATGGTGGAAGCATAAAGTACTGTAATTCCTTTGTAAGAGGCGATTAGTTCAAAACTAGCTCTTCCACATTTTTTTTTTTTTTATAAACTATTGGCATCCAGATTTTCTACTATTTCTTTCCAGTTTGCTGTATGCAACTCCACCGCATCTTTGTTGATTCTATCTATCCTATACTATATATATATATATATATTATTATTATTATTAGTAGTATTATTATTATTATTATTAAATAATTAATAATTATTATAATTATTATTATTATTATTATATATATTATTATATATTATATTTTTTTCTTAAGTTCTCAATGCAGACCAATAGCGTCTCGATACAGTATATGGAGGATCGACTGGAAAATAGAAAAATAAAATAAATAAGAATACAATAGAAAGACAAAATAAACAAAATAAAAATGAATGATAATCATAATAAAGGAAAAATGTATGTATATTATGTCTAATGTGATTTATGCTCTATGTTTATTTAGTCTGTATACTCTACCAATTTATATTCTTCATTATAGCATAGCTTGGAAATAAAGCATTTCTCTTATACTTGTCTGTCTTTGTTAAATACTGTAGTACATATCATTTAATATAAATTGTTGAAAGGCCTTGACAGAATTACATGCTTTTAGGATCATGAGTTGGGTTATACAAGGGTTTATTTGTTTACTGCATGATTCGAATTCTGTATTTATCTGGATACTTGTAGATGAAGGAGAGAGGGACAGCCCATGTCAACTGTTGTTTTTCTCTCGGCAGAATCGATCTCAGAAAATAAATTTATTTTCTTATACAAAGTAAGTTCAGTAACTGAGTAGATGAAGGAGAGAGGGACAGCCCATCTCAACTTATGATTGAGTACAGCCTTGAGAAATACACGAAAAGGAATAAAGACGAAACTCTGATAATTAAGGAAAACATCGTTAGCTCTACTCCTGGTTCTGGTGCTCCCTCGTCTAAAGTCTTAACTTTCCTTTCAGATATTCTTTAACTTAAGAAAGGTCGATCACTGAAGATTTCTTTCCCTCCTAATCGGCGATGGTCCTTCGAGAATCGTTCTCTGAATTAGGGGTCGGCTAATGGAACAGAAAAGGAAAACGACATGACTCCAGACTTTTAGAGCTTTTTGTTATATCGGTGGTTCATCCTCCATTGATTTTCCTCTCTTTCTTAAAGAATATCTCTTCTAGTATAAGCGGAATAGTGCATTAAATCACAATAACGTTGAAAATTATTTCTATTTCAAATGGCAGTTTTACTTCCCTTATGGCATAAACTTGACTCCATTAGACATAATAATGGTGTTCATTTTTCAAATGTTTTTAAATTTAAAACCATTTAAATTTAAAATTTATTTTGATATATTATGAAAGAATACTTTTATAACCAATACTTTCTTACTTAAGAGAGATTATTTGACTGTAAAATACATTTTTTACTTCTCTATAATTAAAACAATAAAATGATATTTAGTTTTAAACCTAATCAATGGTCTTAATCGTAAGTTGTTTTTTTTTCAATGGCAATTATAGTAATTACAACAAGATAATGTTTGTGGATTGATTTTAATTTATTTTGGTCCAGTAGATTCTTAATTGTCTGTTTATTTGGTTTAACATTCTTATATACTTTTACTACGATAAGAAGGATGGGTTACCCTGAAGGCTATCAACCTCTATAGCCCAAGTGCGGTTGTCGAGAAGAGTTTATTAGTTTATTAGTCCCCCACGAATTAAAAGTCAAGGTCTGGTCGGTTTCGAACTGACTCAAGAATGCTGAGGTGCTGGTTCTGCACGCTCGGCCATCTTGGCTTAAGACTCATAATTTATAGTTGTAATTTGCCCGTCTGATCTACATACATTCGTTTTACTTCATTTGCGTTCACCGATTCAATTTATACTATGCCTATTAAAAAAGGTCAGAAATCTACTAAATATTAATTATATGAAATTCGAAATCCTTTCTTAGCATAAAATTTCTAAATCTAAATTTCAATAGAAAATATCACAATAGCTTAAATTTCTGAATTTTAGAAGAAAAATTGTTATTAATTTTAATTTATTTTTTCAGAAACAAGTTTGATTGCTCATGATAATTTTTTTTTTCTGAAGTCTGAAAATTAAAAAACTTAGCCTCTTGTGAGTATGAATACTTGTGGCTCTGAGAAAAACATATTGTCGAGTGTGACAGGGCATTATCATGAGCAATAATTTAGAGCCTATGACAGGAAGTCCTTACATAATTTGAAAAATTATCTTCATCTTAAGCTTTTCATGGCCCTAGCTTGGGTTTGTACCAAATCGGTACATGCCTCACATGAAATGCTTCTTCTGAACATGATTAGATAATAATGGATGGATGTTCCAAATGGGCACCACTTACCTTTCTTCAGTTCTGTTCCAGACTCTTACACAACCATTTAAACTGTTAAGGATCAATCTGATTTCATCGGTGGATAAAACATTCTTCCGTTACCTCAACCATCCAGGTGCTTTCTTGCTTAGCCTTTTTCTGCTTTGCTCTATCAGTATGAAACAGCCTTTTACTGAACTTCTTTAGTTGAGGTTTGTCTCTCTCGCTGTTCTGATACGGTTGACTGAGTTCTGTATTCTCTGATCATCTAGAATCAAATCTTCAATACCAGAAGCCAGAAACACTGAAATTTTAATGAAACTGCTTCTTATAGGAGTTGTAAATCTGGAACGCTCCGGGGTTTGGTGTCGTTAAATTATTTACAGTTTTGCATCTCTCTTTTAATCCAAGAATAAACGGATGTGTTGATATGATTTTCCTGCGCTACACGTTATGATGTGTGATGTCTCTGGCTCAATCATTTCGGCTGCGATTCGCAAAAAGATATGATAATATAGAATAATTTAGAAATTGTTATTTTTAATTAGTTAAAATTTAAACTGAAAGGAACTTAGAGAAATGGTGCTAATATTTTTATTAGGGTTGAAAAGTATTAACTATAGGCACTTGGCTTTGTCCTGTAGAATTTTCCTTTTTTGTCATTTGGCATGTGAGTAATAATGAACAGTTATTTGACTATTCATAATTGTGAGATAGTGATATAAAAATGAAGAGGGGTATTTGATAGGTGGCACACGATCCAAGAGCTTTTAGCCAGGAATTTTTTTTTTTTAATTAATGGCTAATTTGAATTTATATATTTGTGCTGACTGACTCACTCTTCCTTAGTAAACAGCTTGTGACGTGCAGCAAACTGATGCAAATCTGCCGGCACGAGGATAGGATCAGGCCACTGTATAGTGCAAACGTTTATGTTTGCTAAATAAGGACTAGCGGAGCCAAGGCCTAGCAAATAGTAAGCGACCTTCGGAGTGTCAATTAGAGGTTACCGTCCCGTCTTTAGGGATTGGCGTGATCGCCATAAACCACTGTGGAATGGATAATACTGCAACATGTATCAATACAAATACAATATGTATCGATACACTGTATGGAATTATTCAAAAGAGTATTCATGATATTAAGGGCCTTTGGTAAGTACTTATAATGGTTATTTACCTAAAGTCGTAAAATATTTTATTGTAATATATTTTATTTTTATTACATAAGTTCGAGCTTTTTCATGCCACTTTAATCACCTCTCTTTAATCTCTTGCCAATAGCTCTTTAATCACCACTTATTTTAATCTTCTTTTTTGTTTTCTACGGTAATGATTTGATCAATTTTTTTAAATATCTATTTTATTTTTTGATCAATTATCGTACAACTATTAGTAACAAAAGCAGCAATCAATTTACCTAAAATGTTTGATAAGAAAATTGCCATTTGAATGATTTCAAAAATTCCTGGGGTTAATTTTTAGTAAAATAAAAAATATCAGAATCACGAAAAGTTTGTAAGAAAAAATTGATTAGAAAATCAAAATAAATGTTCACTAAAAACTTTCGAGTTGTCACGTATTTTATAAACTTTTTTTTTTCACGACAAAAGCAAAAACTAAGACCTGTATAACTACAATCCATGAAGTGTCTTGGTTTCAGCATTTGGGAACAGAAATGCGTCCGCAGAATTTTTTTCTGAGGGAATTTAAATTTTTTTTGAGGGGGGGGGATTTTATATGGAGAAGACAAATAATCACCTAAATGTCTACCATGGCCAAATTTTGTGTAAGATTTGAGACTAAGCCTGAAAACAGGATCAAAAACTATTGTTAAAATTACCAAAAATGTTACTCAAAATACAAATCTTATGTTGGTAGATATAATAATTAAATTTGTTTGCACATTTCGGGGGAAGGGGAGTATAGCTCCCTGATCCCTCCCTCCCTGCGTACTCCTCTGCTTGGTATGGACGGAATGTTTCTAAACCAAATTTGTACAATGAGGTGTTCCCTCATCCTCAGTATCCTCACTCAACCTCTAGGTTTTTTCCCCAACCCAATTTACAGTAGTCCCTTGTTTGCTGGGGACAGAATTCTTCAGTTAGTGTTAAACGAAATTTCGTTTAAGACGAACAAGCCTGTCTTATCCGATTGTCTAAGCGTTTCTCTACACACGGTTACTCGCATATATTATTTTTTTTAAACTATTGATCTCCTAATTAATACATATATTTTGCTTTGAATCATAAATTGTTTTCAATGATGGTTGATAAGATTGTTTTGGGAATATCACATTTTCTAGCAATTTTTCGTTATCATGCCACTATACGCGTCTTTTAATATTAATAATTTTGTTGTTAGATCAATAGATCTCTGGGTGACAATTTTTTTTAAACCATAGTTACTTGAGAGCGATATTCCCAATGATACATCTTTTCAAACTTTTAAGCTCCACTTATTACAATTTATTAAATAAAATTTAATATAATATTTTTTTTTATAATTTAAATATTTTTACTAAATCAGATGTTTCCTATAGAAAGAGGTCTGTTGAAACTAAATGTAAAGGAAGAAGAAGCTATATTCGTATCATGAATTAGTTCGTGTTAGCCAAAAATCATTGCCTAAAATTTTTCGAGATTCCTGTGAACCAAATAATTTCCTATCCGGACTCGAAATCGGACATTTAAGACAGTTTAAGAGCGCTGTGTCTTACTCAATGACTACCTCCAATCTATTTTAAAAAATATTATCATAATTTCTTTTTTATATTTTTATATTCAGTGATATTCTAGAAAGTTAAAAAAGAAAGTACAATTTTTTTATTTAATACAATTAAATTAACAACTGCGGATTAAGCTCATCTAGCGAATCAGATGCTTTGATTCTCCCTTTCTCGAATCCCTTGAAAAACTGAATTTATAGGATGCTATGTGGTGTTATCAAAACAAATTAATTAATTAATTAAAACAGGCCAGTGACTCCTAATGATTTAGGTAGTCACTGAGCCATGTTTAAGCTGACGGCTTGGATTTCCAGTTAACAAGGAGGAAGAAATAGATATTGTAGGCTTGATGTCGGATAGAGAGGTGGAAGTTTTAATTGATATTATGTAATGTTGAACCAATGGTATGTGTATCGTATATTTTTTAATGTACTTTACTTCTAAGTATTTTCGATTGTACAGTTTGGATTTTAAAAACTTTTTAATTCTGAAATATCAGGCGTGAATCGACTCCAGTCGAGTGGGCCTTTTTAAGTGGGTTTAAGTAGGTCAGTTAGCTTAAGTGGGTCCTTAAATATGTCGAGAGAAAAAATCTGGCGGTTGAGCATGATTCGGGCCAAAACACCTACTTACATATTCGTCGGCCAAGAAAAACTACTTGATAAGGAAGTACTGTTTCTTTGGATTCCCAATTTAAAGAAGTAGAGCGTACGTACCCCCTTCTCTGACAAAACAAATGAACAAGATAGTCCCTTGTATACGGGATCAAAGGCTGATATAAAAGAAAATAATATTTTCCACCAACAGCCGAGCCTAGTTGTTTTTATCACGATTCATAGTGTTGTAGAAAATTATAATACAGTTGTTAAAAAAGAAAAAAATCCTGTACAACTACAACCCATGAAGGGTCTTGGGTTCAGTACTTACTTAGTGTTTGTAGGCCAATGATTGTGCAAGTAGGTGATTCAGACAGGATCGCACTCAACCACCAGATTTTTCTCCCCTTTAAGAGCACCCACTTTATAGAGGCTGGATGAGCCCCATAAATTATAAATAAATAACTATCTCACCGTCGGGGCTCGAACCCGTGACCGAGAGAATAGGAGTACTGTGCCTTACCACTGAGCTGCCCCGCTTCCTTTGTTAAAAAATAAAAGATAGAAAAAACAAACAATTAATATTACTTATAATTGGTGTTATAAAACAATTGAAAAAAATACTTTCCACATTTTCATTTGAATTTTTAAAATTTATTTTATATTCTAATATACAAATGTAATGAGCAATTCTGTGCTAAATAAACTGACATGTTGGTCAGAAGGCTATAAATGATCAAACATTTTTGTAAAAAGAACAGTTTGGCTTCGCGGGCCCTTTACTCAATTGTTTTTCAGATAAACCTGCCCGGAGACCACAAAGCCCGCTTTTAGAGTATGGTTCGTTATCCGACCGAAATTCATTCCTGATCCCTTCAAGTAATGGGGGTGGGTCGGAGGTCGGAGGGAGTATGGATAAAAACCTTCCTCTCGTGAGCCCTAATTGGAGTTGGATTGTTTTTTTTTTTCCTTTTCTTCTTCTACTTCCTCCTTCGGCGTTATTGGATACTTACCGATCATTTCTTTCCCTCCGGATCTTTAGACTTAATTCTTGGCTAAAGTAACCAGGATTGTCCCATTAATCAAGCTCTAACAAAAACCGGAAGGAAAGGGCTCATTGAATTTCATTGTCCAAGGGAATGATTAATAAATGTCTAATTACTTCATTATAAATTTCTAATATCTTGTAAATTCAATGAAGATTATTATTGTTATTTCTTCCATTAAATTTCTGGCTAATGCATGCTTTTCATACTTCTTAAATTGCCGATTGTATTCTATCGTATCTCGATCAGCATCCATAATAGTTGTAATATAGAAAATCTAAGTATTATTAATAAGACGGTTCCTGAGAAGGTTAATTAGGAAAAATGAAGACACAAAATAGTAAATAGATGGTCAGATTTTCAATATAGTTTAGAGTTACAGCAGTTTGTAGTTTTAAGTTAATTGGTTTAGTACATGTTTAGTCGAATGGATTATTGTGCATTGCAGGAGTCACCCATCTTTTCTATCTTTGGCTACATTGTACTATATCAGACAGATATCAGGCACCATCTATTTTTTTTATTCTAAATTGGTAGTTGGATATTGTCAATATTAGAAAGTTCCTCGCCGAAAGAAAAGTTGATTTATAGGCAGATCGATGAATTCAGAAGAAAGAAAAGTTGATTTATAGGCAGATCGATGAATTCAGAAGAAAGAAAAGTTGAATTATGGACAGATCGATGATCAGGTATTCTGGAACATACCAATTAGAATCCATAGCTCTCTTTTTAAACTACTAGAAAGATATAAGGGTTTTGATGTAATATATACTGACATCTCTAAAATAGAAAATAATGTAGGCTGTGATGTGCACATTAACCGAAACCAGTTTCTGTTTAGATTATCAACAATTATTAACGTTGTTAACAAATGGGCCTGGCTACAAGCACAAGAAAATCAAGGAGGAGAGAAATTTTATTATACCGCCTTCGAATTGGACTGTCAATTTAAACAATAAGTTCCTTATCAGAGGTCTCGAAGCGTCCACGCACCAAAAGTTTAATAATCAAGTTCTAAAATGCTGCAAGAGTGTCCCGATTCGAACCAATTCGACAGAAGTTATTACTACCGATAACCATGAAAGAAATTTTGCAAGAAAATGAAAAGAAAGTCAACTCTCTATTCCAAGTCCTAAAGAAAACAAATTGTTATTGTAGAATGTAATGATAATTTCTAGATGCCAATGAACCTCTAGGGTCGAGGAAAAAAGAAATTTTAAAAAATAAATAACTACATTTTTTTTACTATAAATAACTAAGCATTTTAAAAAAAAAATACGTTTATATTTATAACACAGGCCAACGATGAAAAAACTTTTGTACTGAAAATACCTTATTCCTATAGTTTTTAGGGTGCTGAATCCAAATATGATATTAAAACAGCTGTATCACCCACATTTTTAACTATTAAAGCTGTTCAATTCATTAAAAATCGCTTAATTTAATAAATTTAACTATAAAATGTGAAGAAATTGTGGATGATGCAGCTTTTTTAATATCATATTTGGATTCAACACCCTAAAACTATAGGAATAAGATATTTTCAGTACAAATGTTTTTTCATAGTTCAACAAGCGACTCATCGTAGAAAAAACTACACAAGAAGCTTCAAAGAAAAAAGAAAAAGAAAGTATGGACCAATTCCAGTTGACAAGTGAAACCTGTGTTAGTACATTATATCACTGTTTTAAGTAGCCACTGTAAATACAAACCATGCTTATGATGTAATATAGTGTTTCATTAATTCCCCTGTATACCGTATAGGGGTTTATACTATATAATACAAAGCATATTGCTGGAAAACTATGGGTGATACAAAAAAACTAAGGCCAGATTTAGATTCTGCACATAAAAATCTATAAAGATCAACTATTAAAATTAAAAAAGTTTTCAAAATTTTTTTTTTGCCTGTGTAATTAATTACAAATATTAAAAAAAAATAGTTAAAATTACGGTTGAATAGAATGAATCTAGATAACCTCAATAAAGTAGAAGGTTCCTTATGCATATTATTGTCAAACTAATTAAAAACGAATACATTTATTACTCAAGCCTGCACAATTTGGATTGACAAGTGTTTCAACTTTTGATAATTGATTCCCAAGTATTTTTTAGCGCTTAATCCGCAAATGACATTATTTTTTTTTCCCATCATGTCAAGATTTTTCGCAATCTGTAAATAAAAATATCATAAGTATGGAAGAAAATTCTTTTGTCTGTACCTAAACCAGGAGTGTGAGGTGCCAGCTGCTTGAAGTAACCTGCTCTCTAAGCCTCTAACCAAGCAATACTGAATTTTCTTTGGTCAGATGTAAGTCTCAAACCAAATCTTTAGCTCAGACTGTGAAAAACGCTATAAGAATGTATGATGAAAAACGTTTTGAGTCTATTTTAAAGTCCCATATATCCGAAATTTTTTACTAAATATATACATTGTGAAATTTGCGTTTGCGAAAAATCCTTACGTAATGGAGGTCATTTTCGGATTCAGCGCTAAAAAAAATACATAGGAATCAGTTATCAAAAATTTAAAAAAACACCACCATCGCAATAGTGTTATTCGCAATATAATTATTATTATGTTTATGGTTTATTAGAAATGAAACATGGTAAAATCTGTTTTATTAACAAAAAAAAAAATGTTTTTATTACTTGGGTAAGATACTTATAATTAGCTCAGACGACAGAAGCAATACTGATTATTACTTATTATTTACTACGTCAACCATTATTTTATCTATCTGTTACCTGCCATCGCGAGGGTGGAACATAGTATAGGTACATTTTATCCAAGCAATGTTGATAGTTTTTACCTTTTTCTTTCACTATCATGCGAACCAACTCCCTAATTTTCTTTCACAAATTAAAAACCGTTGACGGGGAGCCACACAAGATATTCATAAGAAAAAGAAACGTGATTTGACTGATAGTGAAAACCGCAGGCATAACATCAAATTAGCCTTAGTTAATAGTCCTGCCAAAAAAACAGTCAATAACTGATGACGCTTATGGTTATAAGGAAATTTCATTATTTTTCTATTGAAGCGTACAAATAAAAAATCGCCTTCATTTTTCTCCTTCCATATCCAGTTTATTTCAAACATTTCATTGATGCCCGAGTAATTTAGTGAATCGGAGCTTTATCTGATTTTCATTTCGACGTTTTTTACATTTTTTTTTTATTTCAATTTATGGAAGTATAAATAAGCAATGAAAAACGGAGGTTGGGAGGTAGGAGAAGGTCTGAAAGGGTTTTAGCACCTTCAAAATGTCCCCCTCGTCAGTCACAGTTCAATTGCTTCTTTAGTTTAGTTTGAAGTCCTTTCTCCTCTCAGGCTGCTATCGAGGTGTTTTCTCCATTTAAAACTGCATAAATCAAAATTTTTTGTTATTTCTTACAAAAATTTGTCTTCAGTTTATGAGAGTAGTTGGAAGTAAACCTATAAATTTCACTATAATACTAATTAATTCTTGTTCGAAAACACAACATGTAGTAGTTTGCTATATTAACTTAATTATGTAAATTTAATACTATTGACTATTATTTTATTTATTTACCTGTGGCGGAGAGTCCCGAACCCCATACCTAAAGAGTTGGCCTCAAATTAACATAATTAATCAGCACATTAATGAATTATTATTTTTTTTTTATGAATTAAATTCCTGATTATCATAATTTTTTTTTTTAAGAATTATGTACACATATACAAACAAAATGGAAAATAGTACAGACAAATTTAAAGTAAAAAAAATAAGATAAATATAATAACAATTTAAAATAAATATTCAAATAATTAGATACCGTCGTTGCCGCCGTGAAATCTCCTATGTGACCAAAGATCAGTCGTGTTTGATATTATTAGAAAGAAGATATGATCCCCTAAGTGCTAGTGAAAAGCACTCCTCTGTTAACAAATCGTAACATTATTTAAATTGATTTTTAAAAAATTCTCCGATAGTTGTTAATGCTTATTGCAAGGGAACAGTTACCGCTGGAAATCACACCCATTTGACACTTCTAAAACGGCCTTCACATAAATGGTTTCACAGCTATTTACCTACCATGTTGAAATGTTTATAATTAGTTTATATAATTATATTTTATAAAATTGCTTTTAAACCAGTTTTTCGTTCGTCCCATAAAATCATCTTTTTGACACAGGAGGTTTCATGGAGGAAATTACGGTGTATCATGCACAAAAGAAGCACAATTCTGCCTTAGGATTGATACAGAAAGAAAAAAAATATATAATGAATTAGTATTGGTAAATTATGCAAGATTAAAGAAAAAGGAAAATAAATAGGAATAAAATAAAATGTACATGGACCAAAGTTTTACAATGATCAACTTCTAAGGCGCTAACAATAAACCGAAGTTCCAAAATGAATGCGCAGCAACATTTTGCGCTTATCTAAAGGTTTTTTTAATATGAGCAAGAGATGTTTTGATGCCTATAACACTTTTGATATTTAGAGGGTGACTGTTGAAGTATATGATATTATATATTTCCAATATGTCTTTATCGATTTTTATTTATTATAATCAGAGTTCGGATTTTTATGCAGTTAAAATCCCCAGAGTATGCAACAAATATTCGTAAAATATGCAGTAAAAATACATAAAATATGCAGTAAACAATTTGCAAAAGTCTAAAAATATGCTATAGGACAACTATAATACTCTGATATAGGTACTAAATGTGCTCTCAAAAATTTCCTAACTACGAAAGAAATTGGAAAAGGGATTAAAAATTAAACGAAATTTATTTATGATTTTATCTATTTTTTTTTCATAAATCAACATATAAAATAATTGAAAAATAAGGTGACAAACAAGACAGGACAAATAAACTTGTAAAAATATATACTTATGGTTAAAAACATAATAAGAAACACTTCTTAAAAACAAAATACAATCTTGCAACTAGCAACAAAAGAAGAACAGCAATAATTGTATTTAAAAATCATAACTAATTGATTATTTAAACAAAAATAAATAAACAAAATGGGAATACTTAAAGTACATAAAAACGAATAAGAAACAGTAACTACATAGTTGTAATTATTTGTTATCTTGGTTTTTACATAAACTAATTGACAGCATGAGCAAAATAAATAAAACGCAAATGTATTAGTCAGCGACATGTCCCCGTTAAAATAAATTACCAGATGTATTTCTAAATTTGCTTCTGTGAAACCTATTATAAATTATAATTTTTTTTTTTTTTGTTTCGTTGCAGATCCTAATACATCAATGTAATGTCAAAAAATGTCGGAAAAATGAAATAAAATCCATATTGTAAAAAGTCGATTATCGAAGGCAGCGTTGTCTTTGTATTGTAGTTTTTTCATTGAAAATGAATCTACGCTTGTATTATGGAATATCATCTTTACTATTGCATTTTAATGTTTTATTTCTAATTATCGAAATATTCAATTATATGCATTTATCATCAAATATGCTAAATAAGATTTGGCTAATAAGGACACAGATTGGTAAAGATATTTTTCCGACTGTTTAAAAAAAACATGCAAACAAAATATGCAATTTTATAAAAATTCAGGCTCTGATTATAGCAATGTCAAATTATCGAATGCAAAAAAAAAAAAAGCTATTTTCATTTTTGGCATTTTGAAAATTTTGAAAAACATCGACTTTCACAAGGGAAAGTACCAAAGTAGTCAACTCCTGATGGTTGGGAATTTGTGATTTTTCATAAATGTGTTTTCAGATTTCAAATGTGTGATTTTTTCTAGACAATTAGGTGATAATTATGAAATGACTTTTTTTCACATTTGACATTGTAGGAGCGACTTATCTACCCCTCCACCGAATAGACAAAAAAAGTTTTAGATAAACATCACAGTTCAAAATACAAATTAATCTATAATGGGCATCGAATTAATTAAATTAACTCCTCTTAAAAGTTCTAATTTTTGACTTCACCGGTTATTTACTGTAAATATTTGCTCTTTTTTTTTTATTATTGTATTATTAAAAAGTTAGATTTTTATCACAAGATATATTTAACGTGCCGATTTTAGAGATTTAAAATTTCATATCGGGTACCTAAACAAATAAAATAAAAATAATTGCTTTGACGATTCACCTTCAAACTTTCGATATGAATTTCTGTTCGAATCTATTTTCGGTCAACGTAACTTCAATATTACGGGTTTCAGGGGGAAGGAAAAAAAATAACTTATGGTCTAAAGCTTGTGGAAATTTTTGTAACATTCTGTGGCAGTCTCTAAAACTGTTAGGATATCCAAATCCTTGTGTAGCAGTCATTTTTCACATTGAATGGCGTGTCCACTATTATGCTTTCTCAATGCTTTTGCCTGGAACGACTGACTTCTTTGGATGTTTGAAGTCTTGGCAGATTCGCAAAGTTCTGTCCCGTATGCCCGTAAGGTTTTCATTAGAACTTTGTAGATTATAAGTTTTTTATTTAAGGATAATTTGGAGCGTCTGTCAAGTTCGTTTGTGTTTTATGGCGTAAAACTGCTCTGGTCATCAACGCCATTTATTAAATTATATATGTACATATATGAGGTGTACATATTTTGTATAACTTATTTTTATTAGCATATTTTATACATATATATATATATATATATATATATATATATATATATATATATATATATATATTTAATTATTATTATTTTATTTTATTTATTTATTTTTTTTAACATATGTACATACACACACACTAAGGGATTTGGTAACTAAGATTTTTTATTCTAGTCATCTACTATCTATCTAATTCTATGTCAAAAGTCTGATAATAGGTTTTGTGATTTTAAAAACTTAAAGACTGATTCTATTGTTATATGGTCATCTCTGAGAGTTGTTGATACACCAGGGTTTAAACCAAAACTATTGAACTGTGAGGTGAAATATTGGCATTCCTGAAAAATATGGGTTATTGTTATATTGTTGTTACAATACTGGCATTTCGGTGGTGGTTGTTTTGTGATGAGGTAGGAGTGAGTTAAGTCTGGTATGACCTATTCTCAATCTAGTCAGTACGACCTCTCCCCTAGGACATTTGCGGTTGGATGAGCCCCATGGCTTTACTTCTTTTTTTATCATTTTTAATTTACTCGGTGGGCTTTCATTCCACATGGACTGCCATCTATCTTTTATATCCTTTTCGAGGGGTTTGCTTAAGTCTGTGGGTGTTAAAAATGCTTTACCCCGCCCAGGTAGCGCGAGTGCTTCTTTTGCGGTTCGGTCGGCCAGTTCGTTACCGATTATTCCTATGTGGCTGGGAATCACGTCTGTCAAGTAACTTGGATAATAGTCCAAACCTGACTTACAACATGAATCCTTTAGCACAGACACA
The DNA here is from genome assembly GCA_948150685.1 of Rhaphigaster nebulosa. Lineage (NCBI taxonomy): Eukaryota > Metazoa > Arthropoda > Insecta > Hemiptera > Pentatomidae > Rhaphigaster > Rhaphigaster nebulosa. The sequence continues at coordinate 72,988,237 of OX411310.1, forward strand.
CCCATCACGAACCCATACATCCGACCTCTATGACTTTTGAGAATTGCTTAGCTAACTGTGATGCGTATGAGAGCCAATTTGCTCATTGCAAAAATGGCTAATAAAGACGGCGAATTAATGCACAGCCAGAACATATTTTGTGTGCATAAATAAGGTCTAATGCTTAAGGGGCAGACACGCAAAGTTCTTTTTTTTTCCGGCAGGTAATATACTGGCTTAAGTATGTTTGGTTACTGCTAGGTCGGTGGTGTTATGGAGGATTCTGTTATTCCTTGAATCTGATAGTATGTTTTCGATGAAAAAGAAATAAGCTTGTATGTAGTAATGGTGATTGGATTTTTTCCTCGGGAATGAAAAACCACGAATACACCTGTAGCAACGGGGCTATAAAAGCTTATGTCAACACTCCTATCGATTCCCAACCTTTATAGATTATTGTTCCCTCTCAGCTCCTCTCTTCTGTATTAATGTCTTCTTTTTCCATACAGGAATTAGTTCATAGCAATGTTTGTTTATGTAGTAACAACAGAATGGAAAACTTTATCAAAATATCATATTGCAGTAGAACGTAGCTGATTCAAATTAGGCATATTCCGAAATTGGTATTTTCATCAAATCATGAAATACTTAAATTATTTAGTACTCCTATCAGCTAATATAGGTGATCGATTCAAGAACGGATTTTGAGATGTCTTTCTAAATCCAATATGCTAAAAGCTTTTAGCATTTTTATTTTAGATAACGAAATAAGTTTAATTTGTACTTTTTAGTATATACGCTATTCCACGAACTTATACTGGTCTATGATGAAAACAAGTATGAGCTTCCGTATTCAGTGGCCACTGAAGTCATTAGAGCATCTTTTACTTCTTAAAATATTTCATCTCCGTAGCGATTATAATTATATCAATGATTAGAACCATCTAAAACTCTGTGGGAAATCTTTAATTTTAAATAGTTACTGAAGGTTGCTCTGTGTTCGGTATAAATGAGTGAAAAAAATTAATTTCATAAACTCAGAGCCTTCGTTATTCAATTTGTCAAGCCTAATTCAATTATTATACTAATTGTAAGTCTTTTTATTTGCTGGTTATGCTCATAGGCCAGAGCGGAACTGGAGGTAGGGTAATGAACACTTAGTTGGGGGGCAGAACTTTAAATTTCGAGGAATATCTTATTTTTAGGTGAAAATAGACTAATGCACTGTATCGAAGGTCAGCGGAGAGGGGCGTGAGTGCATTTCCTATGCATTTCTTGTTTCATGACCACTACAACACGATTATGAAAGTTTTAGAACTGTCTGATATTTATATTTTGTTTTTCCCCCCGCTGCATTTGGGCACCTCCAGCGGCTCCCTTTGGGTCAAATGAGCTGAAATTCGGTATGTAGGATTTTTGTCTCGGCGAAACAATACCATAATAGTATGGTTAAATTTCAGTCAAAATTTCGATATGTAAACCTGAAATTTCGGCCTCTTCAAGATATTTCTCACCAAACTGTTACAGGGTTGAAAATTAGTATGTAAATTGAGTTGGTATTAGGAAAGTGTTTTTTAGAGGTCTAGAGTTGTTTCTTTCTCCCCCGTTATTTTAAAAATTTGTAGTTTGTGGTTTAGTGAAAATACGAGCTCTGCTGCTCATGTTTTTTAAAAAATTGTTTAAGACCTTAATTAAGTCAATAAAATGAGTTAATCTTATGAGTTAACGGTATTTATTTAAATGCTGTTAACTTTTATTAGGCGAGTGGGTGTACAATGGGGTGGAAAAAAAATCTGTTCCGACCCTACTAAAGGCACAAGTGTAGAGTTTTGAATATAGCTAGGTCTACAAGTTTAAATTGTTATTGATGTAATGATTAAGAAGTGAGTTCCACGTGTAAGAATTTAATTGATTTACTAATTTCCCGTGACATAATTATATATTTATTTTCTCTCTTAAAACTCAGACGATTTAAAATTCAATAATGATGACGAATTATTATTATAATGATAATCGATTCCAGGTTAGATTCCGTATCATTGCTGGATGAGAAAGCTATTTCGGGTCCGAAAGGCGTTCCCGCACTCTTATTTTCCAAGTATTTCTGAACCTTCTTCTTGGTCTCCTGTCTTCAATTGGAGTTTCTTGACGGCCTTCCTTCTAATTAGATTTTAAATGAATGTCTTGCCAGATCCCACAATTAACTAAAGTATGTGAGATTAAGTAGAAATACTGTTTCGCATACAACCAAGACATTTCTGAATTTAATTTTGATTAAATAAAGAATTTAACTTTTTTCTTATTCGGATTGATTATAGTAATTTTTTATATTTATTTATTATTGTTGAGGTTTAATTTGTTTTGTTTTTTACTTTCTATGATTATAAATTAATTAGTTTAATATTTATCTGTAGTTTATATATGAAATAAATTTTTATAGAAGATTCACGTGAATTATCTCACAACTCTCGCTTGTTAAGAACTGTTTTATTTATTGCTTCTTATTGGGCACGTTCGAGGACCTTTTTAAAGAATAGTTTCCTCCGAACTTCCAGAGGGTCTAGCTCTAACTAAAGGCCTCGCAAGTTTCTAGGTTTTGCTCTACTTTGTTCTCCTTGAGGCTGTCCCTACTGAGGACATGCAGGAACATTCTTCAATAGAAGGGATCAGAAGAATATATTTGCATATTTATAAATTAATAGTAGGTATTTGTATCTTTTATATTATTTAAATCGATAGGCAAGTGAATACACGTTAATTATTAAGTCTCTCGAAGAATTTGATTTCAATTGTTTTCAAACAAAGACAAATATGTCGATTGTTTTATACTAGCATAAATACCGAATTTCTTTATTAATTTTTAATGAACAAAGACGCTACTGGTTCTCTAACACTGTTCTTAGTGCTCGTGGACTTGACGAACGACCACGAAATCGTTAGGAAGGGGAAACGTGGTAGCAGAGCTCGGCTAAGTGTGATGGATGCTGGTTAGGGAACTTACTAGCCCTGTCAGATCGTGCACTTTGCGTGACTAGCGATTGTGTGGAATAATGTATGTTTTCTTAAATTCGTTATTGCGTTATGCTTACATGGTGTATTCAGTCTATAGTACTGGCCCAATACTGTCTCATAATCTATTCGGATGTACAGTTGGTATTACAATATATTGGCTATCAGATTTAACTTTTTTAATCCAGTAAAGGAGAATAATGTTCATCAGTATTGCTGAATGTATTCTGGTAGACAGCTAAATCACTCAAGTTTTATTATTGTCTTGCAGCAATATGTTCTTTACATAATATTTAATATGCCTCAATGGTCACAAAGTTGATCTGGAAAGTATTGCTATGTTTTATCTAAATTGAGTTGAGCTTGATTACTATTTAGCTGCTAATACATTAGTCTATATATATAGGGATGCCATTGGGCAATCATTGAGGATGATTATCCCAAAATAAAGTAAGCTTATGAATACTTTTGAATTTCTTACCTTGTCCTCTAAATTGGATACCTTTCCAAGAGCCTGGTTTGTGGTTTCCATTATTTAATAATTAACCTAGATAATGTTCCTACTTTAAGTTTAATACTAATGTTAATCAAAGTTACTGCTATCTTAATGAAATATATTCAAATTAAATATGGGCATGGTTACTAAAGAACAACCTCCTTGCTAACATTTATCTTTATTCCTCAAAATTAAAACAGCAAACTATTACAATAAAAAGTCCATGGAATGATTCAGCCTAGACTTAGCCATTAATTGTTTTAACATAAATCTCTTATCTGTATTAATTGGTGTTGATGGTTCCTAAGCATCTCTCCCTCGGGTTCCCCTGCATATCTTCAGTCATGGAGCCAGAGCGCATCTCTCATCTTCAGAGTCACGTTGTTCCGCCCTCAAACGAGATCGGCTAGGAAGGCTTGCGTCATGCGAGGTCAGCGTTCAGCGAGGAAGTCCTCTTACTTCTCTTCCCCTTTCTCTCTTGTTCTGCCTAAGAGGGGGTCGAAAACGTTGTTCATTGGCCGACTAGTTTTATAGAGGGAGGAAATTCTGGGATTTCATCGGATGGCTCCACCCCTTGTCCTGACAGCCTCTGGGTGGTCCGATATCTGCGAACCACTATCCAACTAGTATAATTTAATCATACCTTTTCCAGGCGGTCTCCACATACTTTTTCCTCGAGGCCAGCCGAAGCCTAAGGGGAACAGTTCTTAAAATTGATTAGGTATCCCAGCTTTGGCTTTGTCACAGTGCTAACTTCTCGGTAGGTTTTTAAATTAACTTATCCCTTATCTCTGAGGGTAAGCGCTGTGGTGACATCTGTCATCGCCTGTCAGTTACCCTTCTTTCTACCTGCTCGTCCCTTATTATCTTTTGTTCGCTCCTGGTCTGGTTAAATTATATAACGATAATATTGTCCAATATCAATACATATTAGTATCTTGATCTTTGAACCACTCAGTGACAATGGTTTTATAAGCATAATATAGAAGATGGGTTCTTTAAAACGAACCAGCTGTCAGAGTCTACGATATTTAGGGTAAAGTGAATATTGTTGGATAGTAAAACGGGTTTTGAGGGTAAAACATCGAGATTATCAATGTTCGGTTTTTTATTAAAATTGATTTAGAAGAGCATATTGGTTGGGTACCGACAGAGCACGAGGCTAAAAAAGAATCCAGAGCTGACAGGGGAATTCTAGAGGAGTATACTTCTTGTTATATTGTTTGTATGGTACATTGGATTGGAATGAGAACCATTCGAAGGAATCATTTCAGAAAACGATTGATAATAATAAATAGTGTGCCAACGATTGCTGCCTCAATTGACCTCACTACTGAAGAATAAAATACCATTAAAAAAAAAAATCATTTGAGGAATGCTATAACGCAAAATTTCAAATGAGAATGATCTTTGAAAGACCTCCAAAAATCCAAAACTTAAAATTTGTTATTTTCTTCTTTTACATTATTTTCTGCTTACAATTTCTTTATTATTCCTACTTAGTTTTTTTCTTTCTTTTTTAATTTTCGCCTCATAACAATAAATTCCCTTTCACAAATTTTTGTTGTGTGATGGTCAGCCTTTTAACCCTGACCTCAACTGGTACCCTGACCGAATGCCGTCGTCTCGTCGTTAATCGATACCAACCGAGCTTAATAATAAAGCTTAATAGATATTATTCGTAATTAAAATTATAATGAAGCCCCGTACTCAAAAAGGAGTCTAGTTTATGTTAGCTGGGTTTAATGGGAGTTAGGTTTGCCACATCCTCTATGCAGCAGTCATTTAGTCCCCTCAGACCTATTTTGGCCTAAATAACCTATAGATACAGACGTCTCCTATCTTGATAAGAATATTGCTATGAAGTTGTTGTGATTCCTTTGCGAAATATAACTATATATTCTAAATAAGTATATAATCGTATACCAGTTAAAGCCGAATATGCAGTAAAGATGGATTAGAATTCATCACGATACTTCGTGGAAGTTAAATGACTTCTTGGGTTCTTTATCCCATATTTTCAGCTATATCTTACTACTCAAATGTTACCCAACACTGTCATATTTACACATCTACGTAATTATTTATATAAGAAATAACTTTCACCTACTATATTGCTTTATTTCATTTTATTTCAATTTGGCATTAATGAATATTTTTATTTGTCTAAATTATAGTTTTTCTAACATTGAACAAATTTATTTTGATATATTATAATAATTATAATAACTTGTAAAATGTACCATCTAAAATTTTTTTTTTTTTAATCTTTTAGTTTGTTTTAAATTCTTTCAATCGCGTGCACTAATTCGTAAGTTGATTTTTGTTTCAATATTAAAAGATTATTGTTTGGCGCATGCGCGCTAATTCCTTAAGTTGTTTACCCATAGTTACATTTGATTTAACTCTTTTTGATTTAATTTTTTATTAAATAAAAGCAGAGTTGTTTTGATCCTTTGCAACTACGGTTCGGCTTGCCGAATTCGCTTAAGTGGCAAGAAGTCTCATATAAATTCTACACTCTAGATATGGCTGGAAACGACTTGCCATTAATTTTCTCAGTCGATTTCTAATTTGGAGTCTGCAGAGAATTATATCTTCTTCGCTGGAATCAGTGGCAGGGCCGGAACTAGTAGGGGCAGATGCAACTATCTTTGAATAGTTTGGATTTGACATTTACGTGGTTTCATACTTTTCCCGAAGATATATCATCTAAAATGCTGTTATGAAACCGTAGACTATTAATGGGAGGGGCAGAATCGAAAGAAAGGACGGCAAAATCAAACTTGCCCCATCCGGGCAAAAATCATAGGTCCGTCCCTGGTGAGTGGTCCCAAGCATTAAATTATTATTTTGATCCACTCATGCTCCATTTATCCAATTGTCTGGTTCGTACTTGTTTTATCTAGTCTTCAGTAGTTATTTTACCTAAAGCCACGTTCCAAGTAATCAGTTCTTTTCCTAGTAAGCAACAATCAGAAAAGACATTCAAGAACAATTGTTTTTAATCCTCATTCTCCCTCCGATCAATATATTATTTCTTAAATGATGATAAATTTTAAATTCAATTTAAACAGGTATGCAGACTGGCGAAACATAAAATACATTAATATTTTTTTAATAGTGCACTCTGTAAAAAAATATTAAGTCTTATTTTAACGATTCTTAAAACAACGTGGATTAGTAAATTAATTTCAGGCTGTACCTGGGAATCATTGGACATCTCTTAATTAGATATAACGTTCAATAATCATATTATAAAGTCCGACAGAAGTTTCCAAATTAAGCAGCTGGTTGTGCAAGCATACATAATTGTACGAAAACAAATTCATATCAAAAGGTTTTCCTTACTTAAATAATTTCTGTTGTTTTAACAGGAAAGTAGTTTTTTTTTTGGATTTAATTTAATTTCCCGAGGTATGTATGTATATTTACCATACCAATTCACCATGTTATTTTAAGAAATAACGCGATGTTTCTTGAATTGAAAATGACAGCTGCTGAATGCTCAGATGTTTTTAATTTATTTTGAAAAACCAATTTCCATAATACAATTTAATTTTTTACCTTACAAATGAGATTTTTTTTTTAGGTTTAACTCAACGCTCTTCAACAGTATATGTTTGCTTGTCACGTATTCGCCAAAAATACAACCTCGTTCCGTTTTCCTAGAGCAGCTCCGCTTTTGTAGTTACTGCGACGTTAATGACTCCTGAGAGGGATAATCGTCGGGATGACGGAGACGGTGAAGAACGGTTGGCTGTAATATTAGCAAGGGCGGGAGGTCGAATCGATATGTGGCAAGTCGATGCTACCTGTTGTCTCCCGGTCGATATCCGACCCACATCCACTGCCCTTATATCTCTTTTTAATCCACCTTACACCTTCAACTATAATTTCCTTGTCTTATGATATATTTTGTTCTGGAAATTTATCCGTGCGCAATGCTTCGTCTTCCATTCGCGTAAGTTACTTGTGAGATTTTAGGACAACGCATGCAGTTCAGAATCATAAAAGAACATTATATTTCTTTATAAATGGGAAAGTTTCAATAGGGGTCTTTATTTCCTTTACCCTAAAGCTTCATTAAAGAAAATATAAATTTTTATAGTGCACCTTACAGTTAGTTAAATTAATGTCACTTTTAATAAATTAAATTTATTTTAGAAGAAATTTATCAGTAGAAAAAAAAAATATATTGAGATTTCTCTTAACTAACACGTTTAGTTAAATTAAAAAAAGTGATCAAATATATTTTAGCTGTCATTCATATTTCAAAGACCCTTTCATTTTTATAAACTGTTGAATCATTTTCAATGAAACCTATAAATGTAACTGATATGTGTTGTACCGAATAATTTTTGCACATTTAGGTCGATTACATTTATTAATTGTAAACGCTAAAGCGCCATTTTGTAAACTCTACAGGAAACTCATGAAACTTTTTTTATTTTAAATAATTATAGATATATTTTTAATTTTATTTTTTATTGTATACAGCAGGAGTTTATTAAGATAGCAAAACCTTAATTAATTATATTATATTTTTGACTTCTAGCACTGGTCAAGGGCAGACTGAGAGTCGTCAGTATTTGGTGCTTACGTCATCATAGTCGATTTTTTGACCATTTCCAATTTTTTTTTCGATCATGAGCGGGGATTGTAAGAGTTGGTGTTAACATCCCATAATAAATCGGTCATTTTATGTATATAAATATATATATATATATATATATATATATATATATATATATATATATATATATATATATATATATATATTTCTTTTTGTCTTTCCAGACCATGAAGATTTCTAACCGCGCGATATGGTCTTCTTACAGACATTTATTGCTAACGGGAGGAGACATTTATTGTGCGTGAATCTTGCCTCGTTCCTTAGCGGATTCAGTACTACATGATCTATTCAGGAAAATTTGAGATTTGCTTTTTCTTGTAGAAGTAGAACACATGATTTAAAGCTCTTTGCTTATTAACTATTGTTTGATGCCAGGAGTAATGTAATTTCTGCCATACCTTTTCGTCTTTAGCTACTGCAGTATTACTGAATCCCTTTCTTGATCGGCTTTGCTAGCCATGGTATAAGACAATGAAATCAGAATCAGTAAACTTGACTTGCGACTGTTTACTTTTGACGTACAAATAATGTTAAGTTTCTAACTGTTGGATTGAACTGGAGATTTCTATGTTGTATCAGAGGATAAAATAATGTTCTCTAGCACGTAAGCTCCCAATGCCCTCGTGTTGCCTGATGTTTATATTTTATTTTTAGTTACTGTTGTTAGTCTGAAGGTTTAAGGAAAAAGGGAGTAGTGCACTTTTTCTTTTTACTAAACCTATGATTATCCTTATATTATCAATTAAAAGATTTTCTGATTAGTATAACTGTTACACAATATTTTCGTACCAATATATCAGTACAATACTCGTGCATTTTGAATTGTGACTTAAAGAATCCAAATATTAAATCGAGACCATTTTGATCCAACAAAATTTTCAATTTATACTGCGTATCAGATTTGTTGAAATTATGAAACAAAACATGGTTTATTTTTTCATCTTTTCACAACGTTTGTTTCGAACTCAATTTTGTCCATCCTCAGGCATTCATTCATTCGATCATAAATCATTTTTGTTTTATTTTCCTACTTTGCTTTATTTGTCAATTTCTTAAATTATAAAATCATTTACATGGTCATATTCAAGTCAGCTATATACTGCCCCTTGTCTTACTAATCTTTGAAAATGAAGCATGAAGAAATTGGATGGTTTTCTTTAATGACTTCCAGAAATCGGATATGCAGTATAATTTATAGGTACAACCATTGAAAACAAAATATAATTTTTCTCAATAAAATTATTTTTACTATGGGCCCCTTCTTCCGAAGAGCGCCTCCTGTCATTCTTCGTTTTAAAACCACACTTTTAGTATATCAGTATGAATCCAAGCCGAAAAAAAAAATTTGTTACTAATTTTTAATATCTTTGAAATTCTGAATATTCGTGTTCCTTTTCATTTCGTCATTTTCACGCACAGGTTCTTATGCGAAGAGAGATGCTTTTACCGGAAGTAGGCGATGTCGGGGAAACGGGCTGGATTACTGTGGATAGACAGCTGCTGTGATGTGGAGATTTCACACAGATATCAGATCTCTGTCCAAATATTGGTTCGCTTCATGTCAGGAATAGGGTCTCATGTTGGTCTCTCGCTTCCTAACTACCATGCATGTTCGCTATGTGTCGTAGTTACTTCAAAGGTGGACGTAGTTCGAAGCACATTACAATATATATTTTATATAATATAATGCCATTAGATAGGTAATGTTTGATAAAGCTTAACCTTTTAAAAATCTACCTAAAACGCAACTAACTTCCCTGTATAACCCGTGTTCTAGGAGCTGTACTTCTTTTCCAAATACGGGAACCAAGGCATATGGCTTGGATTTTTTCATGACTTATTTTTATATTTAAACGATGTTATAGAGAATTTTAGTTCCTCAATGAAGCCTGATTAGAATGAAAGAGCACAAACGTCATTTTTAAGCGCTTTGGTAGGCTACAAAAGTGAGATTGTTTAGTCTAACTTAAAGAAAACGGTGAAAACAAATGGCTAAAGTTTTTTTTAGGGGTTATTTATTTTTTAATTTTTGATTTCCCTTCTGCTGTGAAAACTTCTCTTTTGGGAAGGTATTTGCATAGATAGTAAAATTACCTTATGATCTCTCAATAGATTAATTTATTCTTATAATCCTAAATTTTCAGATGAGCACAGTAATGCCAAAATGAAATTTTTTAAATGAAAAGGAATCTGCTTCGGATAATCATTTGTTTTATATATATATATATATATATATATATATATATATATATATATATATATATATATATATATATATATATATAAAACTTGCACGTCAATTGAAATTATATTAATGATAATTCCATTCTAATTTATACTTATTTCATGTGCTATTTAAATGAGAAAGAAAACACATTTTATACAGTTGCTAAATTCTCAATATTAAAAAAGATTTTAATTAAATATTTAGGAAATAGCAAGCTAAATTAGCATGGGTCTATTGACTTTTTAAATGGTCCAGTGTGGCACAAGCTGTATTTGTTAATGAAACGTTCGTTGAAACAAGGGCAGTTTTTCGTTTCGGAATTAAATTATAAGTAGGTTAGGATAGCTTGTTTACTTTTACTTCCATTTATTTTTGCAATATCATAGTTTATATTGTTTATTGCGTGTGCTCATTCATTTCAATTGTTTATTTTTGGTTCTTGTTTAATTATATTTATGTTTGAAATTATATGATGCATTTAGTTTTTGTTGCTTGGTTCCTACTTAATTTTTAATATTTATGCAGAATGTATTTAATCTTTATGTTTACTTATTGCTAAATTTTGTGTAATATATTTATTTTGGTTTAGTTTATTTATTTCGAATCATTTTTATTTATTATTTATATTTATATGGCAGTTATTTATTTATTTGGCACATTTGTGTTTATAATTAACGATTCGAAGAAAATTCCTTGCAGACGGATTCATCCATATCATATAAGAATGCATACTTTATAAGTAAGAAAATGTTATAATATGTTTCAAATAGATTTTTCATTTTTCATATAGATTTTTCATTAAATCATTTATTATGTTCATGAGCAGCAAACTGCTGAAATTTGTCAACATGCTTTATAAATAATAAAGTATTTCTAGTTCGTGTTATTGTTATTTCGTTAATTCTACGTTCACTTGCCCAGACTCGCTGTTTCTCTTGTAATTTTCTTGTTTCTCTTTGCATTTACTGATTAAACATTTTTTTTTTTGGCTATAATTCATAATTTAACGTACGTAGGATTATAGTATGTAGTTCTGTGTAATAAACTTTTTTATAGTCAAATACTACAATCTGGCGCACTAGGTATGGTAAAAATGAATATATTATATAATCAATGTAATAAATAAAATTTAAAAAAATAAGTTAAAAATTAAAAAACCGTTAAAGTTTTTTAAAAAAAAATCATCTTAAGTACATTCAAAGCTAAGTAAAATATTTAAATTCAGCCTAGAATACTCCGAACCTCCCAAAATTAAGCCTACTTGTAAGGGTGCAGCAAGACTACAGGAGATTCACTACAGCTTCTTTCTCAGCCACGTTACTAAAGCCAGTGGAGGCATGGTGAGGGCTTTATAGCCGCAAACGCTCAGGACTTTAAATAGTTCTAGATTCATTAAACTACCGTATTCTAAAAATTTATCGTTTCTTTTGTAGACTTTCGACTAGCTTCCAATTATGGAACAATGCAGTATTTGTTAAATTTACGTAACATTTTTATTTAGATTTTTAGTTTATTTACTAATAAACATTAATAATTTGTTATTGTTACTAGAGGATGTATTTCAATAAGAGGTTTATTCAGTTACTCATTTGTAGGATTATTACTCTTCTTTTAGATATATACATAAAAAAAAATAAATGAACTCCAGTGTATCATTTCTCTTATTGAATTAATCGTACTTTTCTGACCCACCCCAGTACTCAGTAACCACAGTCTAGCTTCTATTACTTTCATTTATTATTTTTACTTTCATTACAGAATATTAATTCACTTTTCTAGTAAGAAAACTTTGTATTAACTTTTTTCCTCTCACTCAGCTTGGACCCATGATTGTTTTACAATGAGTGGCCAATTATAGGTTTTTAGAAACAGGGGTCTTTTTGAATTCATTATTTCTCGAGAGGCGGGGAGTTCGTGGGAAAAGTTTTGTGAAAATAATAATAAGAAAAACAAAGCTCGAGAAAAAAAACAAACTTTTTTAATTACAATGTTCACAAATTAAGTCCCTCTTGAATCGTTTTAGCTTAACAGATTTAATTCCCTCTTGACTGTCTTTTCTTTCCCAGGCGGTCTTTTCTCAATTCTTCCCACTATATCTTAAATTCTTTGTTACATTTAAAGAATGAATTACCTATTCGATGATTATAGCGAAGAATATGGATACCTTAAAAATTTGTATTTTTAAAAATTATAAATCTTAATTTTGATCCAGAATTTACGGTCGCGTCAGGTATACAATGTCAATTAACAATTTACTGGAGAATTATGTATCGTACAAACAATAGCAGTAATTGATATATCAATATTTATTTTGCAATTAATCAATGTTTAGATTAATTGCAAGTAAAGTAATAATAATATGTATATAAAGTGATCGATACGATGCGAATTTTAACATAAATAAGTAATTTTAAATTATAAATTAAATTTAATAAGTGACTGGTATAATTTTACCCTCCTCTTTCAGTGATAAGCCATACTGATACGCTTATCACTGTGTAATGAAAAGAAAATATGCCTGTATTCTTGAATTTTAGAAAAAGAATATGTAAATAAATTAAAAGAACTTGTAATAAATTAAATGAATATATAATAAATTAAGTTTAATACGTGACTGGTATAATTATTTCATTTTTACTTTCTTGTACGAAGTAAAGGAAGTATTGAAATCGCGAAAATTTTCGGTTTTCTGATTTCAACGGAAATATCCATTTTGACCATCCCTGAATCCATTTTGACTAGTTTCGTCGTGGCGTCTGTACGTACGTACGTTCGTATCTCGCATAATTCAAAAACGGTTAGCCGTAGAAATTTGAAATTTTGTATTTAGGATTGTTGCAAAATCTAGTTGTGAACCTACCTTTTTGGTTACTGCTTGATCACCGGAAGTGGTACTTTACTCGAAGGTCATCAAAAATTACATTAAGATACTATGCAAAACTTCTCAAATTTAGTATTTATAACTTATATATTGATTTAAATAAGATTCTTGATTTTGGTATAAATTGGAAAACCGGAAGCGGTACTTTACTTGAAGGTCATAATAAACTTTAATCAAAAATTATATTAAAATATAATGTAAAGTATCTCAAATTTGGTAAATAGGACTTTTATATCGATATGAATGTATTTACTAGATTTTGCTTTAAATTGGTGAGCCGAAAAGGGTACTTTACTTGAAGATCATAATAAGCTTACATCAAAAATTATATTTAAATTAAAAATCATATGTTTCGGTAATAAAGGTTATAAACGCGATTTGGTTTCCAATCCAATTAAACATTTTTATCACTTGTTTTAAGTGTTAAAATTGAGTGTAAAATACTGGTTTTTCTCCCCATTTGTTAGATCAACAATTCTAAAGCAGTAGAATAAGATTAGTTAAGTGGGTTTTTCTGCTTAAAATGTCTAAATTGTCGATTTCCAATGCTTTATCGAGTGATATTGACAATTTTAATGTTGTCACGAAACATGAAGAAATCTCTTAGAAACTAATTACCTACTGAAGGAAGACTACATACGGAATGAGACCTCCAGAAACAAGAGTGTGCTGTGTGTGTGTGTGTTTGTGTGTGTGTGTGTGTGTGTGTGTGTGTGTGTGTGTGCGTGCATGAGCGCGTGTCTGTGTGTGTGTGTGTCAATAGATGGAAGTCGCGACGCCGAGTGTCGTTTTTGAGACACTGCAATCTTCGGAAACTAGTAACCAAATTCAGGATCACTTTTTGAGCTACCGATTTATAGTTTAATAGGCGTACAAGGAAGTCATGTGTTGTCCACGTCAGATATTTTTTTAAATGGCAAGCCATGCCGGTACACTTATTACTGTATAATGAAAAAAAAATTAATTAGTCATAGTCTGTAATCTTAATTTTTATAAAATGACTATGATAAATTACAACTGACCGGGATGAAGTTCAATCTATGCTGTAAACCATTGAAATAATGTTCTCATTGAAATGTTTGGCAATTGACGAGCACTAATTAATTCCTTTATTATTTTCATAATAATATATAGTTTTAAATATTACATATTAAATATATCAAATTAAACATAAGCATTTAATTGTTAGGTTATCGGCAATTTGATATTAAAATTCAATAATAAATTATAATATTATTATATGTATATTATTATACAAGCACGTAAACATACATTTTTATTATAAATATAGTAACGGCCAGGCAACCATACTAATATTTAAAAGCTTCAATAATATTATTGAAAGTCACTAAATTAAATAAATGGATAATTAAATAAATTGGAGCGGTAATGCAACTTAGATTTTACATTACTGTTGTAATATTAGGATAGAAATAAAATACAGAAGACTGTAGATGTTCAGCGTTGAACATGAAAGGTCATACTGGATATTACAAATTTATATATTTTTCTCGTAATAATGACTAGTCTGTTCGAATCTATTTTTCAGTTGGTGGCGTTGTATACTTGTTTTGATTAAAATTTTCTTCAATTTCAAATTATTTTCAAATTGTCTAGACTGGGGCAACCGATGTGAGGAGGCCCCAAGACCGAGATTAAAAAATGAAGTCTTGATATTTCATTCGGATAAATAACCTTGATGTTTCCCTTTTTTGTTTTCGTAGTGCATTTTCAGATAGCAAAAGCAAAAACAGAGCACTATTTTTTTTTTTTTTTAATAATTTTAAGTTTTATGAGATCAACAATGAGTCAGGATCGATTAGCATGTTTGCAAATAAACGAGCATAATAGAAATTGACTTTTCTAAGCTCATTTATCATTTTTCGCAGAAAAAATCTTGGAAAATTCATTTAAATAGTATAATATGCTCATGGGCATTTCAGTCCAAGACTATGATACTTTTGTATGGATATTTTTGGAGAAGTTCTGAAAATTTGATCAATTGTGATTTTAGGGGTACTGATTACGAATTTCACCTTTGTTACCTAAAATTTTTCTCAGAAATATTAAATATTATATTTTTGAATGGATCCCGTTAGACAAAAGGCCCAGGCACGCAGAGCTCGTTCTTTCGCGGCGATCTGTGATCCGAGGCAGGCGAGCTGGCGATCTGATGCATTACTGCAATATTCATGTTACACTGAAGACCTTCTGTCGCAGCAAGCCATTCTTGAGCGAGCCTGGAAGCGCATTTCTATACAGCTAGAGATATCACTGATCGTCGCGACAGATCGCGTTCTAGGTCTCTGAGACTTTAGAGCGGATCCTTCTAAATGATGCCCCTGACGAAAACAATAATGAGTACAAAAGTGTAAGGACTTTATGTTGGTTTAATTTAGTATAAGTTGGTGTTGCTAAAAAAAAAATGCATGGTTTTCATGCTGTGGAAGAAAAAACGAAAACAAAAATTGAGCGTTTTTTAACTTTATTTTTTATATATCAAGGAAAAATTTGGAGTAACTAAGTTGAAATTCTTAATCAGCACTCCAAGAAACGTAAATAAGCAGTTTGTCAACCGTGGCACCTTTCTGGTTCCTAATTGATTGGATTGACCATTGCAATGCCAGAAGTTTAATATTTAGAAAAGCCTGCCAGATTAAACCCTGCATTTAAAATAGAAAAAACCCTATCGTCATATTTCTCTTCTCCTAAAGACAAAATAGACCCTTTCCTAAAAAGCGGAGTATACGAACTAAATTCTACTGATTGTGCAGCCAAATACACGGGAAAAACTGGAAGATCGCTAAATCATAGATTAAAGGAACATATACGTGCATATAATAATAAGACAGATAATTCTGACTTTGCAATTCATTTAAATGAAAATAATCATAAATTCATCAAAGACTCAGGAGTTAAATTAATACATCACGTTGGAAACAGTCTCAAATTAAATACATATGAAGCACTTAAAATAATAATAAAATCCTTCAAATCCAATCCAGATTTTTGGTAAAATGGCCAAATAAATATCTCCAATAGTCCAATCTTAAATTTATTCCCATCTATAACAGAAAAAACAATTACTCCCCGGCCTTACTGGGAAAATCCTGATCCTTAAACCGTTTACCTAAAACCACCCTGTCTATCTCTCGTTCATTGCCAGTACAATGCGAGAAGAAACCAGTACAAACTTTTCTGTTTGATATAATCCATTTAAACATTGATGAGTGCCAACATGTATTTGATTTCTTGTCTTAATTAAATTCATAATTCATAAATCTTTTATAATACTGATTTATATAATTTAATATGTATAATAATACCAACTATGAGTTTTGAATTGCTTATTTTTGAATTTTTTGTGTGTTTTTAGAACTGAGGATGAATGTATAACATTCGAAACTAGTTTCCAATAAAACAAATTTATAGAAGTGGCAAATAATTTATCAATCCCTAACTATACATAAGATTGTGCTTTTGATATTTTCCATTTCAAATGCTTATTTTAATTTATTATCGTAACTGTATTAATTTTTATATCGACTTTACAATCAAAAATATAAATTATCTTCTTTGGATAAAGGGTAATTTTAACTGGTAGAGAATAAATTGAACACCTTACTACTTTATTGGAAACAAATTTATGAGGCGTAGGAGGGAAGATCCAGAAAAATATGCTTCATTATTTACCCAGGGGGCCCAATTTGCGTCGTAGCCTCGATGCTCCTAAATACCTAGTTACGTCCCTGGATGTCACTTAACCATCTACTGGTGAATCAAATAGTATCGTATGGTCAATAGTAATAATTGAAATATCTATATTTAGAATAGAATTAATCAATATTTAAATTCGATGTAAACAAAGTGATTGGTTCCATTCGAATATTTTATTTATTTTTTAACTTCAACTATTTATTCGCACCTTTCTAACAGGAGGGCGACAATAACAAAATATGATATGATAATAGATTTACATGACGTGATAGGCATGAGGAAGGAATGGCATGGGCCCAGCAGCACCTCTTCCCGGTCTTTAATTAGTTTCTTAATATAGAGAACAAGATCTCTCGTCCTTTTCAGACTTCTTCTAATGGCCATGTCAACCGTAGCCATGTCGTCCTACATTCTGTTGTGATGTCCGTGAAGAATACTATGAATACGGAAATAAAGAGTACGTATGTGCTGGTCGATAATTGGTTGTTGTAAGTCGGTATATAGGATTTTGTTGTGTACGTACCAAGAGGCTTCTGTTGCTAGTCTTAAAATTTTGGATTGAAATGATTGTAGTTTTTGTAAATGAATCTTTTTTGCTGAAGTGTAAATTTGTGAGGTGTAAGTCCGCATTTTGTATGTATGTATTTTGTTTCTGTCTAATTTTCCGTTCTTGACGATTTGGAAAAAAAAGAGGTTAAAATCATTTCAGTAGCTTGTTTGGAGTTTTCCTTTTCATATTGACGTGTGGACCACAGGCCATCCTTCGATCGAATATAATGTTGTTCGTAAAATGTAATTAAAATAATAAACCAAATTAAATACGGGATTGGATAGTTGTATTCTCACTGAATCCTTTGCCCGGGGCGCAACTTTTTTTTCTTTCGAAATTAGTTTCCTTCTACTTTGATATGAACATATTATGACTTATTTCATCATTTATTGTATACTTTCAATGCAACAAGCTGATGTTTAAGCATGCTCACACACGCCTCAATGTAGCACATCGAGTATCAACTAATTATACTATACCGCAGCAAACATGAGAATAGCGACGTACTAGGAAACCCGTTTTTTTGTTAACATTGCTATTTCTTAAGCGTATTATTATTCTAACTTACATTGCAGATGAACTTGAAATAAACCTAAAAAAGTTGACCAGGTAAAATATTAAGATTAAGGGATTTTTTTTTCAGAATATAGAAATATTATTATTGGAACATAGAAATGTAAGTTTCTGTTAAAATTATAACATTTTAATAAAACTAAATAAAGAATAAAATTAAAAATAATATAATGTTATAGAAAAACTAAATTGTATAAATAAAAAAAAAACAAGAAATAATAGTGAATTTTTATATAATTATAAGTATTGTTTACGCGAAAATAACGCACGTTCTTGGCAAATAGTTTTGACAGAAAGAACGCACTTGAATAACAGGAAATAATATTTCCGTTTATTCGAGTATGCTATATAATATTTAGGAGCGTCGATTATCCGAACGTTCGATTATCGGAACGTTTCTTTTTTTTTCTTTTTTATGTTTGTAATTTTAATTAATTTGATCATGAAATTTAATATGCCACAGCATTAATTTCGATAAAGCTTTGATTAGATACACTTTGATTATTTTGTTGCATACACTTAAATACATATTTTTGTTCATTTCATTATGTACATGTGACTTAGTTAAACAATTTATATGCACTTTATGACACTGTTTTTTTCACTATACACATACATACTATATTTATATAAATAAACAAAAATGTTTTTTTTTACAAAGTTGTTGTGTTATATCTTCCTTTTCCTTATTATATATAAAAAAGAAATAAATAAAAACTATATTAATTTATATACATATATGAATTTTATCTTTTATCAGAGGTCTTTCCTCTGGAAAAGGAAGGAATAGGAGAAAGGAGTAAAAAAAGATCCAACAATAAATAAATGGTCCATTGGCCTGTTCGCTCGAAAAAAAAATCCTTTTTATTATTGAGAAGAACAGGCTTTACTTCTTTAAAACATATTTAAAAAATAACGGGCTTGACTGAAAAGAATTAATTACCTTAGGTTACGGGAAAAACAAAATTAATAAAATGACGATCGTACCCAGCAGATGGTGTCCAACAGCTTCTAAAAGGTCTCACAAAGGACAGAACTAAATAACAAGTCGCTATATTGAAGCGGCGATTTTCTAGGCTCTTTTGAAATGCGTTGGTAAAATGTCGAATATGCTTCTTCGACACCTACCTCAGAGAAGCAGAACGATTTGCCGATACATGTTCGATAGCCGCACGAAACGTGTTGAAGAACAAGACACGCCGAAAATAGGTCTGTATTATTAACTTTATCACAGACAAAAAGCTTCTTCATTATTTACGATTCACTGATCCGAAATGATTATGTATTGTGAGTCGTGAAAACTCTCTGAGGTGGATTTTGTGAGTTAAATCAAAGGGAAAAATTATTAAACCATGAGTTGCTATGCAACATTATCAGTTCTTGATAATGACGAAGATAAAGGTCGAAACTTCAAATGAACCAAGATTTGTCAATTCTACAGATTTTTATTCGATCTCTTGAGAATTTTATCAAACGTTTCCACGTTTTGTATTGTACCAGCTATCTTCCAGTTGACTAAGTGAGTGATTTTTGTTTTAAATTCTTAATTTCGTAACGAAATGGTTCTTGATATTCATTTCTAAGGGGTCCGATTTCTATAACCAATAATTAATAATTAAGATTTGAGCATTGAAATTGAGTTTAGTAAATACATCTTATTTTATTAGAATGTGTGTGCACAATAATCTCGTTTTTGTTAGGACGGGAGAGGGGGATTATGCACTGGGGAATTAATCTGTAACCCCGGTGCATTGTCTGACTGAAGTTAATTTGAATTGGTCACAATAGATGGCTCTAGCATAAGCCTAATCCGTACCTCTGTGGAGGACATGCTGGACATGCCCAGAGTAGCCTTTTCCCTAATGGTTCAATTACTTTAATAGATTAAATTCTCATTTCAACTCGCTTTTCTCCGACGTGGGTGGGAACAAAGCAGTATTTTGTAATGGCATAGCAAAACAATTAACTACTATTAAGAATTATTTTCCTGGTTTTATAATTATTCATCTAACCGTCATCTTTTTTTTTTTTTTTTTTTTTTTTTGCTGATAAGTATATACTATCGGTCTTAATTATTTATTAAGGAATGGTTTTACGAAATTATAATATTTAGTTATACATTATATCTCTGCATAGTTGTTATTACATTTACGATTGGTAGTTAATTGCTGACATACATCCTGTTCTATTTATAAACCTGTTAAAATGATTAAATACGTCCAAACTCACAACAAATTAGTAAGACTAATTTTGCCGCCCCTGATCTCACCCCCTCAATAAAAATAAATGACAGTATTTTAGGTCTAATATTTCTAAATAAATACCATCATGCCATAATATAAACTCATTTTATCAAGTGAATTGAGGTCAAAAACAATGAAAAAGCAAAAACAAATATCTGTTTGTTTAATCTAAAAATAATATATCGTTTGGAATTTGCCACCCTTTGAATTCTGTCGCCGGCGGCAAGTGCCTCCTTTGGCTTCCCTTTCCCTCTAGATATATTTTTGTTGTTAATTAGGTTAATGTATGTCTGCGTTTAAGATGTTATGTTTATTTTATTTTATATAAATTTATTTATTATTTTTTTATGTTAAGTTTATTTTTTATTTTGCTATTATTTAATTTTTTTTCTCTGTAAATATGGTATGAATGATTTATTTGATCACTATCACCATTGTCCTAGCAGAGACAGAATGTAATATTACTCCATAAAAGAAAAAAATAGGTTAACAAATAATTTAATTACTGCTATATTTTATATAAATTAAGTTGATATACATTTAGCCGATAATATACTAATCTATATATAGAGATGCCATTGGGCAATCATTGATGATTATCTCAAAAATCATGTTATAAGTCAATATGAATTACTTGTATTGTCCTCTAAATTGAATACCTTTTCTAAAGGCCTGATTTGTTGTTACCATTATTTGATAATTAACCAAGATAATGTTCCAACTTTTAAGTTTAATAATAATGTTAATAACCATAATGCTTATCAAATTTATTGCTATCATACTTAATGAAATATATTCAAATTAATAATGGGCATGGTTACTAAAGAACAACCTCTTTCCTAACATTTATCTT
This sequence comes from Rhaphigaster nebulosa, assembly GCA_948150685.1. Taxonomy (NCBI): domain Eukaryota; kingdom Metazoa; phylum Arthropoda; class Insecta; order Hemiptera; family Pentatomidae; genus Rhaphigaster; species Rhaphigaster nebulosa. The sequence continues at coordinate 73,009,401 of OX411310.1, forward strand.
AATCATCAAATTAAAATAATAAACTTTTACAAGAGAAAATAATAACCGTTACAATAAACTGTTAACCATAGAATGATTCAGATATAAAGATCTTATCTATAATAATTGCTGTTGATGGTCCCTCAGCATCTCTCCATCGGGTTCCTCTGCATATCTTAGGTCATGGTGTCAGAGCCAGAGAATCTGTCATCTTCAGAGGGGAGACTAGTTGTCCTGCGTCAAGCGAGATCCGAGAAGAAGTCCCTTTTTCGTTGCCTCCGCTTCGGTCTCCCATCCTTCCTTGTTCTTCTAAGAGGGGGTCGAAGACGTTGTTTCTTGGTTAGTTTCTCGGCACCGGGCGGCACATTTTTCGTGATTGGCCAACCAGTTTGATAGAGAGAGAAAATTCCGGGATTTCAGCTCATAGCTATATCAGGGATGGTCTCCTCGAGTCCTTTAGTATACAGTATAATATGTATTGATATTGGACAATATTATCGTTATATAATTTAACCAGACCAGGTGCGAACAAAAGATAATAAGGGACGAGCAGGTAGAAAGAAGAGTAACTTTCAGGCGATGACAGATGTCACCTCAGCGCTTACCCTCAGAGATAAGGGATAAGTTAATTTAAAAACCTACCGAGAAGTTAGCACTGTGACAAAGCCAATACTGGGATACCTAATCAATTTTAAGAACAGTTCCCCTTAAGCTTCGGCTGGTCTCGAGGAAAAAATGGAGACCGCCTGGAAAAGGTATGATTAAATTATAGTTGGATAATGGATTCGCAGATACCGGACCACCCAAGGGATGTCAGGACAAGGGGTGGAGCCATCTAATGAAATCCCAGAATTTCCTCCCTCTATAAAACTAGTCGGCCAATGAACAACGTTTTCGACCCCCTCTTAGGAAGAACAAGAGAGAAAGGGAAGAGAAGCCGAGGCGGCGGAAAAAGTGGACTAGCTATCTGACCTCGCCTGACGCAAGACTTCCTCTCTGATCTCAACAACGTGACTCTGGAGATGAGAGATGCGCTCTGGCTCCATGACTGAAGACATGCAAGGAGATATGCTGAGGAACCATCAACACCAATTATTACAGATAAGAAATTTATGTTAAAACAGTTAATGGCTGTCTTGGCTGAATCATTCCATGGTTAACTTTTTATTGTAATAGTTTGTTATTTTAATTTTGAGGAATACAGATAAATGTTAGCAAGGAGGTTGTTCATTAGTAACCATGCCCATATTTAATTTGAATACATTTCATTAAGTATGATAGCAGTAACTTTGATAAACATTAGTAATTAACTTAAAAGTAGGAACATTATCTTGGTTAATTATTAAATAATGGCAACCACAAACCATGCCCTTGGAAAGATATCCAATTTAGAGGACAAGGTAAGAAAATCAAAAGTATTCATAAGCTTACTTAATTTTGGGATAATCATCCTCAATGATTGCCCAATGGCATCCCTATATATATAGACTAATGTATTCGCAACTAAATAGATATCAAGCTCAACTTAACCTAGATAAAACATAGCAAGTAGTAGCTCTAATCGAATGACGCCCTTCTCAGGCCTCCGCCTTTTTTTCTGGAGGCCAGACGGTAGCCAAGGGTGACTGTTTTCTTAAAATTGATTAAGTCTTCCAAGACGGACCACCTTTTGCCTAGTCACTCTGTCCACTTCTGGGTAGGTTTTCAAATGAACTTATTACCTATATCTGCGGGTAAAGGTTGTGGTGACATCTGCCGTCGCCTGTCAGTTACATTTCTACCTACCTGCTCGTCCCTTATCATCTTTTGTTCGCACCTTGTGCTTGTTATATATAATTCGTGCCTAAGGATAATATTGTCCAAAAATAACACACATCAATACATATCACTACATAAGCTTGCCGATTTGTTTTGGAACCGTTGGCCAAATCTTAAGGTGCGTACACACTGGCGTACAACTAGAGAGAACAGAATTCTCGAGTTCGGAGCGTAATAATAATAATGATACAGAGAGGAACGTTGTGGAATTGCATATTTAGTTATAGTTATTTAGCCCGCAAACGCTACGAACGCGAGCAACACGTTCTCTCTACCATATTTGTACGGGCTTTTGGAGCAGAACACTAGCGAAGCGAATCTCCTGTCGGTTTTTTCAACGTGCACTTTGATGGTTCGCTGTTCATATTTGGACGGGAGCATGACAAATTTGTTGGTTTTCGTGCGCCCGTGGTTATTGTTTTTCAAAATAGTTGAAAAGTTGAACCGAAAGACTGCATTTCAATTAATATCTTGATATTATTACACTTTTATGTAGAAACACAATGGCCAATGAAGAAAAACACAGTCATAAGTTGATACATTAATAATTAAAGATAGATAGATTTTATTTGTCAAATAAAAAATGAATAATTCAATATATTATTTTAAAATATTTTTGTTGTTGTTTTGATGGGAGATCTTCTTTTTAAAATAATTTTAAATTTAATTATGGGTGTGAAGTCAGTTTCTTCCTTTTTTATATTTATTTTTATTAAAAATGGTTATAACATTTTTATCATCATGGAATTTATATATAATGGACTAAAAGAGTGGGAAAATCAGACATATAGTGAGTAATTTATAAAAAAAAAATTAATTAAATGTTTTAAATAGTTAAATATGTTTTATATATAAAATTTTTTTATTTGAATATTAATATATATATATATATATATATATATATATATATATATATATATATATATATATATATATATATATATAGTTTTGTTTAATTGTTAGAGTTTTTAGTTATTTTAAAGAGAAAATGTGATAATTTTTAGAAATGGGAATATTTGATGGGATAAGTCCTGAACATGGGGAAATTCACTGAAACGGTGATAAAATGTTTATTGTAAAAATGTGATAACCATTTTTAATAAAAATTAATGTAAAAAAGGAAGAAACTGACTTCACACCTATTATTAAATTTAAAATTAATATGATTAATATTAATCATAATATCATAATCATATCATATCATATCATATCATCATTAATCATAATCATAATATTATAAAATTAATAATATTAATATTAATATTTACTTTTTATCGGCGCTCATCATTAACATTTGGAAATTTGGATTCTTACCAAAAAATGTAGGCAAACAGATATAGATAAGTAAACTATTGGCATGAAAAATAGAAATAAGAATTATGATATGAAATTCAGGCTACAGCCCCTAACCATAACAAACGGCTCCTCTCAGAAAACATCAACATCCAAATAGAATCCCTTCCCGTCAATAAATAAATTGATAAACAATATCTATTCCTAACCTATTCCCAAATTTGCAATTCATTACAATAACTTTTTATGATCTGTTCCCATAGCCCACCGTCCATTCTCGTCTCCATTATCAATACTGAGATTCGGTTTACTTTTAAATTCTTTTATTATGTTTTTATTTCCTATTAATTTTAAATAGTTCCGTTTTTAAATTTTGATATTGATTTTATTTTCGTTTTGACAACTCCTTATTTAATTATGATTTCATCCAACGTCTCCACTTCTTCCTTTTTTGTCTCTTTGCACTGCAGACCCTTCCGTTTCAATTGTAACTACCGCCTGCTTGTAAGATTTACGCTCCCAATTCCTTCTGCCATACTCAACATTTCAACTTCCTATCTTTTTCCTTCCCATTTTTTACTTTTCGCTTGCCGAATTTTTTTTTCTTTATAAACTGGTTATTTCCGACTCTCCTGAGAACTAAATCCATAAAAAGTAACTCCTCAGCAGTCACGCGACTTTATGCATAGACTTAATTTTACATATTCAGATATCGCTGCTGGGTTGTGAGGGGCCTTTGTTGATTTAGGATTGTATTTTCAGAAACGACAGTTTTTTAATGGCTCTCGTTTTGAACGAAAGTTTTCTTTTCGTTTTTAATTTGTGTTTGTACTTTCCTTTTGGTGATATGAGGCATATTGAAATAGGGTATAAATCCATGTTTTATCATTTTTTGTATTATTGATGTTTATCCCACTGTTTAGCGCCCTCTTTAAGATATGCAAAGCCATTGCATATCTTAAAGACATGCAATTTAATATTGCGTTTATAATTTGGGTAAATACCTGAATCCTGCATAGTATCTCCCTTTTGCATCTCCGTGCCTCATATCTTCTTTTTGATTTTTAGAATTTGCATTTGTGTCCTAGCCAGGATTTTATAAATAGGTTATAAAAAGTTCTATCAGGGAAGTGTTCATTAGAGAATCATACCAGACTGGGAAATAGAGTGATACGAGGTAATATTCAAATGGTATCTTTTCTTAGCACCCTTCGACCATGGGTAATTTAAATTGATATTCGATTCAACGTGTACAACGGAGTCTAAAACAGTGCCAAACGTTATCGGTATTAAAATTATTCATTATTATTCATTCATTATTAATCTTTAATAATTGCTTACTCGACATAATTAAAACACTCGGTTCAGTTAAACTCGGAAGAGTTCTTTTTAAAAATAATTTTTCATCGATTTTATTTTATTAGTATTTGTTACAAGATATTTTACAACATTGCAAAGAAATGTTTAATATTTAAGGAAATTAATAGTTTTTATTAGATTATTTTTTTATTTGTTATCCCATAATTGGCCATTGGTGTAGTGATCTTCGTTCAAATTTCTCGATATACATATACCGCTCTTTCTTAAGAACTTCGCGAGTCATTATATTAATTATAATGAACAAATTTATTTTAAAAATAATTATGAATCTATATATGAAATATTACATATTTATATTATTCTAAATATTTAATTATAAATATTAATCAATGTTCATATTATATTTTTTATTATAAATATTATGAGAATTAATTATAAAATTATAAAGAATCGATGATTATTATAAATCATTTACTTACTGTCAATACCCCATTTATAAAATCCACGGCTTATCACGCAAGTAGTTCAAAGTAATACCTGTGAGATTCCTTTGTGACAATTCAACAAAGCCAATAAGTGTGCTAAAAGTCAGCTTTACGAATGAAATAACTCATAACAGGCCTATCCTATAAGAGTACCTAATTTTTTTTTATTCTCGTAGTATTTTTTACGTGGTCTCAGACTTGACAGCCATTTGTTTCAATTCGCCATAACTCGTTTTTAAGCATAATTTGTAAAAAAACAAAAAAAAAACAGGTCCTGTAAATAACATATTTAATTTATCTACTTTATTTAGGCGAATATAAAAAATTAATAATGGGGCCACAAGACTATTCAAGTATTCAAAATTTAATTACAAAATCGAATGATCGAGTTTTAGCATACGAGTACATAGCAGATATCGATTTTCAGCTTTCAATAATGCATCAGAACCTATCGCGTTATCGGAAAGTAATTAAATATATGTGCTTCGCTGGTTCCATATTTACATTTCTCTGCCCTCAAATTTTAGGGTTTATCAACCAGCTGAGTGGTTACTCGTCAAAAATGTCCATACCGGTTGATTTTCGATGCGCTTTCGCTTTCGACATCTCTATCGAACTAAAAATTTTAGTTCCTTTCATAAATTATTTCTTTATGTTTGATTATTGATGATCATCAATATCTATTCCATTCATCATTATGCAATTTATTCATTTGTATTCCGAAACTATTCCAAAGCAACATACTATTATTTTTTTTTTTACTTGATATATTTCAGCCATGTATAGGCTAAATATAAAAAATAAAGGTTTGCTTAGAGTGTTATTTTCATTAGAGAATTAATATGTTTAGTATTACTTTCTAATTTTAATTATTGGAATTTATTAATTAATGAGGTTTTAAAAAAAAATCATTTCAACTCGTTAAAAAAATGGCAACAAACAATTTCGTTAACAATATATTTAATTACGATTTGATAATTTATTTTCTATTTCTATAATTTTGCTTTTATTGAAATGCTTCAGATGTTATACATTCATCTTCAGTTCTAATAACACACAATAATTCAAAAATAAGTAATTAAAAATACCGTTTGGTATTATTATACACATTTATGAATTATGAATTTAATTAAGACAAGAAATCAAATACATGTTGGTACTCACCAAGGTTTTAGTAGATTATATCAAACAGAAAAGATAGCAGTGGTCGCACTGAACTAGTAATGGAAATGACCGTAATGAAGAAAGATGGGGTGTTTGTAGGTAAATAGTACGGTTTAAGGGCCGGGGTTTTTCCATTGAGTAATTGTTTTTTTCTGTTATGGGTGGGAATAAATTTAAGATTGGACTATTGGAGATATTTATTTGGTCATTTAAGCAAAAATCTGGATTGAATTTGAAGGATTTTATTATTTCGAGTGCTTCATATATATTAAATTTGAGACGTTATGCATTAATTTAACTCCTGAGTCAATTAAATAAATAAATTTATTATTTTTTTCGTTTAAATGAATTGAAAAGTTGGAATTCTGTGTCTTATGGTTATATTTAAGTATATGTTCCTTTAATATCTGATTGTACAACGGAGTCGAAAACAGTGCCAAACGTTATCGGGATTAAAATTATTCATTATTAATCTTTAATAAGTGCGTACTCAACAAAATTAAAACACTCGACTCAGTTTAACTCGAAAGAGTTCTTTTTAAAAATAAGCTTTCATCGATTTTATTTGATTAGTATTTGTTACAAGATATTTTAGAACTTTGCAAAGAAATGTTTAATAGTTTTTCCCGTGTATTTGGCTGCAAAATAATTAGTTCGTATACTCCGCTTTTTTGGAAATGTTCTATTCTGTCTTTAGAAGAAAGGAAATGTGAGGATAGGGTTTTTCTATTTAAAATGCAGAGTTTAATCCTAATTTTTTCAATTAATTTCTAACTTTGGTGGATACAGGGCCGTAATATGGAATCAAGACATAATGTTTCGGAAAGGGCCTGTCTTCGGGGGGTTGTTGATGTCATTTATTGTCTTTTTTTGTAGTTGTTTTTTTAAAAAATGTGATTGATACTGGTTTTATTGTATCCGTTATTTTTTGCTTTGGAATATATTATTTCAATTTCTTTATTATAATCCTTTTGATTTAATGGCACGTTCAAAAGACGTTAAATCATGTTATTGAAGACTGCGAGTTTATGTGGTATCGGTCTCCTTTCTTAATTGTTTATAACGACATCCGTGTGGGTGGGTTTCCACTAAATAAAAATAAAATTATAGAAGTGGCAAATAATATATCAATCCCTAATTAGATTGATCCTTCTATACCATCATGCGGACGTCAACTGAATCTATTTAATTTTATATCGTCCCTTTTACATCAGTATATGTTAAACTATTTTAGAGTAATATGCTATGTCTATTTGGTCAGTCTTTTTATAGCTGCTAATGTGAGATGTCCTATCTCTGTCTAGGGTTAATGTGATCTTATGTTTTTCAGTCCTGGTGCGTCGGCTAGTTGGGGATTAATATGCAAATTATAGGTTTTCTCTTTTTTTTATTTATGTATTTTTTCTCATTAATTAATTCATTCGATTACATAAAATTAGAAATGTTAAATACATGATTTGTGTAATGAAAATGACACTAATAGCAAACCTTTATTTTTTATATTTAAAAATTGTCATTATATGGCTGAAATATCTCTAGAGAACAAAAAATTAATATATTGTTTTGGGATAGTTGCGGAATACAAATGTGTAACATATTTACAATTTTAATATTTAATTGCATGTTTAAATATTTACATGATACAAATGGTTAATAAGCGATGTCGAAAACGAAAGCGCATCGAAAATCGACTAGTGTGGACATAGCTAAAGGAATCTGCCATCTAATGCTGCTGCAGAAGAAGTACCTTGCATCGACCTTGATATGGGTTTTTCTATTTAAATATTTGGATGTTGAGGTAAGCCTTAAAATGCGTATTAATTCTTGTTGCTTACTTCTCAGTTTGGATGTTAGGGGGAACAGTTTATAATAGTTATTAGATTATTTTGTATTTTAGGGGAATAATAAGGCTTTCAGTATTGTCATTATGTTTGTGCGACAATTATTTGCTGCTGTTTATTATGTTTTTTTATTGAAACAAAGTGGAATAAATAAACAAATATTTTTTTTTGTATTTTTTCCAGTGCTTAAAACCGTCCTTAGGACAGGCTCTTCTACTCGTAATAAATAAAATAATAGAAAAATTTGTAAATTAATATCATTGGATAATTAAAGTTACTGTTAAAATAAAATAAATAAATTTAAAAACATTTAAATGCGTTAAATAATTACACTCATCTGGGGAAACGCTTAATCAAGCTTAATGTGGAGGACAAACCAGGACTTCAGGGGATCTCAGCGCTTCTCTTTCAACCGCGTTACTGTTATGGAGAGCTAGCGAAGGCTGAGTGAAGGTGCTGAAGCCATAGACGCTCAGGAGTGGTGAAGCTGGTCATAGCCAGAAATCCAATAAACATATTTACAGAAGTACTGGGGACCACTGCCGTTTTATCCTTCAAGGAAGTTCATAGGGATCGGTAGAGGTAGAATAGGGATTGAAATACTATATGGAAGTAGTTGAATTTAATTTTAATCGCATTATACATTCAATGTGGCACAAAGGTAAATTAAATCAAAGCCACTCTAATCCCTGTTCAATGGAATAGATATATTAATACAGAATGTAAGAACGATCACGAATGAGGAAATTCCTACTGATATATTATCCCCTTTAATGGAATTTTCTTTTTTCTTCATTTTTTTCCCCTCATTTTATGCAGAGAAAGCGGGAAGAATAATGGAGTAGAAGGTCGGAGAAGATTAAAAAAGTAAGAGATGCAATTAATAACATACATTAGTATGTCTCCTCCATGTTGTCCTCCATGGCAGTTTTTTAAATGCATTGAAGTTTAGTTTCTGCTTCGTTTATTTCTAAGTAAAATCCTACAGAAATTTAATCATTATTTCGTAATGTTTTAAGCAGAGCTTTAGTTTTGCATGCTAATGTAAGTAATATTTTTACTTTTAGAAAAAAAATACTTTCTCAACTGTTTAAGCTAAGTTGAAAAAATGAAACAGTATAAAAACATTTGAAATATCACCAAATTTTTCTCACTTAAATGTGTTGTCGACTTCTTTTTAAAGGTTCCATCTTTCTCATTAGCAACTGAAACGTCTACGATATAGCAGGACTATTTTTACTTTCTCTTACATATATACGAAGTATATAGTAAGGGGAAGTATTGCGATCATGAAATTTTTCGAATTCGAGTTTTCTACGGAAATACACGTTTTGAGGTACGCTGAGTCCAAATAACCAAGTCTCGCATGTCCCATAACCATGGTCTGTGTGTCCGTGTGTCTGTGAACAGTCTAGCTCAAAAACAAAAGATTGTACGCTATCTGAAATTACATATTTAAGATAGGCACATGCATGTGATGTTACAACAACTTTTTCTTCAAAATCTACTTACCGGAAGTGCCACTTTATATAATCGATTTTACACTTTTTTACAATTTTCTCGAAAACGACTATAACGGTTTTGATGAAAATTGGCTAAATTGTTTGTCATAAAGGGCTTTAACTTTTCATTTATGTAGTACCTCACCGAGGAAATGCAGGGGAAAAGTTTTGATGAAAAGAATATTTTATTTGTGCATAGCTTAAAAAGTATGCATTTAATGGTAAATTATGTATAGAATTGTATGAAAGGTAATTAAATTATCTAAAAAATAATAAAAGAATCATCAAAATCGGACCAGTATTAGCAAAGATACAGCGCATCGGACTAACCGGAAGTAGCTATTATATCATGGATTTCACAATTTTCTCGAAAACGGCACCGGCGATTTTGATGAAACTTGCCTAATGTCTTCTCCTTTAAGGCCTGTAACAAGGAAAAAATGCAGAGTAAAAAGTTATGATGAAAGGAATATTTTATTTGCGCATAACTTAAAAAGTATGCATTTTAGGATAAATTATTTTATGAAATGTATTTCATGAAAGGTAATTATGAAAGGTAATTAAATTATCTAAAAAAATATAATAGAATGACCAAAAAAACGGACCGGTATTAGCAAAGATACATTGTATTTTATAAGGAACACAAGACCCTAAATGGATAACCGAGCGCATCCGAAAGGAGACGGATGCGACCGATTCTCCTCCCACCAATCCGCCGATCTGTTGTAAATAATACGTTCTGTCATAAAGTAATTTAAGAATACAAAAGCGGAAATTAACTTAATAATTTCTACTTTTACATTATTTAGTGGAATGAAAATGTTTCCATGGAAACTAAATCGTACTTTTAAAATATATTTGCAACCAAACAAGGTTAAAATATATAGGTTGTGTACAGAATTCTTGTACTAAAATTCTTTGAAAACTATTTCATTGTACTGAATTGGGAGAAGATGTGAAGAAGTGAATGCTGCTGTGTTTATTTCAAGCAGTGTTTATGTGAACTCTTTAAAATTATATTAAAAAGAAAATTATTACAGGACGGTTAGGAAAAGTTGTGTGATGCGCACACCGCACCAGATTTTTATAGTTCTTGTTCATTGTTGAACCAAAAATTTTCAAGAATAGATATTCCATGTTTTATGAGTTCCTTAAAAAATGTGTGGGGTCGTATAGGTACAGTTACTTTTCAGCAAGTAACTGCAGTGATCGTTCAAATGACATATGATAAAATAAAAAAGTCATTCTAGATTATTGAAACCACTTACTTGAAAAATTTTATTTACAAATTATTTAAGAAAAAATATTTATAATCAAAAATATTAAAAGGGTGCACAATATTAAAACAATATTAAACAATTGTAGAACTATATATAATAGGTTTGTTAAACTGAAAATAAATTTTAAATGAATTTATTTTGTTTCCATGTAAACATTTATTTTCCCTTAAATAATATAATATTATATATATATATATATATATATATATATATATATATATATATATACACACATATATAAATAATTTAAATATACCCTCATGTAATTTACTATTTTAGTTACATTTATATATTCTTAATTTATTGTAGCTCTGATGCAGCGTATATAAACTCTGGATTAAAATATCATATATATTTGGTTAACATGATTTTCCATTTTTGTATTTACAATTGTCAATAAGCAGTTTCCTTATTAAATAATATAAAAGCAAATATTATTAACTACATAAATTATTTAACTTAGTGCGTTTTTCGTCACTCTCCAGTACATTATACGACTTTATATGTTGGATATTATTTTTTCTAAAATTTTTAACTTTCCAAAGGCATGTTATGCGTCCATATTACTACTCTTATTTCCGGGAATTTGTTTTCAATTAGGGGAAAATGAAAGACGGTTAATTATTTCAAATAAACAAAATGAAAGGTTCTTTAGTCTCAGCCATTTTGAAAATTCAATATTTTAGCTCTTTCTGACTATTTCAATGAGGATAAAACCTTCCTGATATAGACCAACAGCGAATTTCATCATAATCGTTAGCGCCGTTTTTAAGAAAATTGTAAAACAGCGATGATATAAAGTAACACTTCCCGCATGTAGATTTTTGCGAAAAAGTTGCTGTAACATCTCAGGCATATTCCTGCCTTAAATAAGTAATTTCAGTTTCGTACAACTTTTCATTTTTGAGCTAGACTATACACTACACACGCGCGCGCCCTCCCACCGACACACGCTCATATCGTTTTGAGACTTGGTTATTTGGATTCAAGTGACCTTAAAACGTGTATTTCCGTTGCAAACTCGGATTTGTACCTATTATATAAAAAAACCAATGTTTGAAATACTCTGTATCATAAATATATATTTACTTTTTATAATTAGTGAAAGAACTTCAATTCACTGAGTGATATCTTTAAAAATATATTTATTTTGTTTATGAATAATTAAATAATTATTTTTATTATTATAACCACAGGATCTTGTGTGAATATTATTTATTATTATTTAGTGTTTATTCCTAAATTTCAAAGCTACCTGTTTTTTTATTAATTTTTTTCTCTTTCAGAAGTTTCGAGACAAACATTAGCGGCGAAAGTCTTGCAGCTCTTTCGAAAGTTCAAAACAAGAGCCGTGAAGTCATTTTAACTTTAAAGTATAACATGAAATATCTTTTTAACTGTGAAGTCCTTATCATAAATTATAGTTACATTGTTCTGAACTGGAATTAATAAATATTCTCGCCATTTTTCACGTTTCATTTTCCCTCTGACTGGGGCAGTTAAATGTGGAACACTACTAAATGTTTCGTTAAAGAATCGACCGTTTAAGAGATTTAATTTTTAATTTAGATAAAAATAAATTCAAAGATTTATTCATTTATTCAAAGTAAGACAGCATAGGATTTATTATTTATAAGTGGCATATTTATTAATATGTAAATATGTAATCTTACTATATTATAAATCAAGCAAATGAGGGTCGGGATGCGGTTCCTAATCACGATAAAAAAATGATCCTTTTAAATCCACTTAGAATCTAATCCCATCAATAAAAAAATTGACAAACAAAATATATTCGTTGTTTATTCCCTAATTTTACGTTTGTTAAAAAATCAATATCTCATGATCCTCCCCTCTCCCCTTTTTTATTTATTCTCATATCTTCGACAACTCTTAATTTTGCATTCATTTTATTTCTCGATTTTCTCTTGTTTTATGATCTATTTATTTTCATTTCCTAGGGGCCCTTGCACTTTATTGTTTTCTTAGTCTTCCGTATAATGTCTGCTCACGAAAAGTGCCTTAAAATTCATCATTCTCTTGCCTACTGGCAAACAATCAAGTTAAATTCATCATTAAAATTGTATTATTTTGTATAACTTTTATATTTTTATATATAGCTGCTGTTTATGTAATCCCACTATATTATTTTTTCATCTCTTTTTCTTAGCCCTGATGGAAGCCTACAACTTTGGCCGAAACGTCGGCACACATTACAGTGTATCATTACTACATTTTTTATTTCTGAACGCACCCTCAACCAATGTCTCTTTGATATCGTCAACGAACATTATAAGACTAAACGTAAAAAAATATCAATATATAAAAAAATATATAGTGACATAAGGAGCTGTACCACATCATCAACGATCATGTTAAAGGAGGAATCAACCATTTTGTTAAAAGTTAAAGAAATGAAAATAAATAACAGCATAGCTGATTTGATTTAGGTTAATGGCGAGGAAGGAAGAAACATCTCTTGGCTTTACTAAACGACGCAAAAATCTTGTATATATGAAGCTATGGGTTATTTTGGAAATTAGGTTCTTACTATCTGGAGATGGAGAAGATAAACCGCTTTACTAGCCCTTTCCACGATAATTGATAAGGACCACGCGGATCGATAAGGGACACGCGAGGTCAGGCATGCGAGCCACCGGGGAAGTTAGACCGGAACGGTCAGTAGGAGCCGTGCTTGGCCGCATCCGTCGCACGAATGGAGGCCAAGGCACGGCTGAGTCGAGTTGGCTTGCTGTTTCAAAAACTCCTTAAGACTGGCAAACACTTGAGACTGCGATGAACTGCAGTTGTAGAAATGGGGAAAGTATTCGTATAAAGTTTAAGTTGGTGAGGCCAAAAACGTCATTAATATGCATTATAAGTGCATTAATATTAATTTAATGAAGATATTTATTAGACTTATTATTATATTTATGGAGTAGATCAGCGGACAAGGCCCTGCAACTCTAACTTCCGGGCCCAGGTAAAGAGAATATTTCAATGGGTTTGATGTAAACCTGGTGGTTGAGCGTGAATGACTAAACTCCTTGATGACTCCTGACTCCTTCACTTATCCCAAAAATCCATATCGTCTTTCAATACCACCTCAAGGTTGTTCAACTACTCCCGTCATTTTCTTTTAAGTACTCGGGCAACATCTTGTCTTCTGGCTTATTTCTTCTCACTTTAACTTCTTTTGTGTTTAAAACGGGATGTCTGGTGGTCTAGATTCAAAACTAAAAAGGTTAACGCACCCTTTTATTCTAGGGATTCCAACATTTCGCAATACTATGCCAAGTTGATATGACTTTACCCCAATGACCGCCGTAAAATAAGCTCTTGCATCCTTCATATACCACTTATTCCATAACTACGCACTTCTTGTATCCTACAAATGAAAGTTCCTTCATTAACTATTACAGTTCCAGCTACATTCTTTCGAGATTGTATCTGTATTTAACAAGAAAGATGGTTACATAATACCTACATAAGTAGGTATATAGTGTAATTTAGCCATTATTTTAAAATTAAATTTTAATAAATGTATTCCAATTATCTGAATTTAATTTTATAAATTGCTTAGATATCCAATTTTATACCACTCTTTGCAATAATTTATTTTTTGTTTTATGTTACCATGTTGCCATTATTTATAATTATTTTATTATACAATAAAATACTTGTACTAATTTTAGTATAAGATACTTTTAATAAAATACTTGTCAGGCTTATCGAGGCCTGAAGGGCAATGACACATAGGTCTAAAATATAATAATGTATTAAATATTCAAAGAAATAAACAAACTAAAAAAAAATCAATACAAGAATGTGCTGGATCTCGATAGGCCAAACAACCACAAGAAATATTCCTGGAAAATTCAAGCCTGGCTTTTTTTTATTGCATCCATTACATTCTTAGCGGGTAATAAATAAATATATTATTTTAATGATCTATTTATTAAATAGATGATTTAATGATTATGTATTTAATCATTATTATTATGTTATATTACATATACGAATGATAAATATATATGTATAAAGAAGAAAACGAAAGACGCAACCAGTAAGTACAATATTTCAAAATCTTAATAATAATAATAATTACATATATGTCTGTTGATTTTAAAATGAAAAGAGATTTTCATAGATTACAAAAAGGCTGAAATTATTTCACTTACTGTTCATAAATATATATACATACATATATATATATATATATATATATATATATATATATATATATATATATATTTTTTTTTTTTTTTCGGTTGGCTCTATAGACCTTGTAGATCTTTGGCCGCGCGATGTGGTGTTCTTACAGACATTTATTGCTTGCGGGAGCACAGACAGCCTGGAGGGGGTCACCCAACCTCACGTTGCTGCGAACCATGGTTACCATGGTGCAGCGGCAGGCTGCCCATTGCTCCATAACCGGTCCCTTTGAGGCTAATTTGGCAGTGTCCTTCCCACCGACTCACTCGGGTTCAAGGACAGTGACAAATCGGTCTAGATCCACGGATTATGGCTGTTCGGAGTCAGCAGGCGCACGAGGACCTATATTTCTTTCCCCGAGACAGACCGTCCATGGACCAAACCTCGGGGCGGCTATTTTATGTCCTGGAAAACTACAACGCGATTCACAATTAAGATACACGGGGTAGGGTCATCACTCCTACGCCCGGTATATATATATATATATATATATATATATATATATATATATATATATATATATATATATATATATATATATATATTTATTTATTTATTTATTTATCGCGACAAAGGCCAGCTAAGGACCACGCGTATATCATTTCATGGCTTTCATTTTTCTCTCAGCCCATAACTTCCTCATCTTTTCCCCCATTTCCCTTCTACGCTCCTCTGTCCACCTTCCTTCCCCTCTTCTCCTCCCCACCGCAAGGACCTTCTTTCCATCTATCATCCTTCTAAATTTCTCTCTGTCCTGGTAGTCCTCTTTGATCCCCAGTCTCTCTATTTCTTCCTTTATCTGCTCGGGGTATCCTTTGATGTTTTTAAGTTTTATCACCATGTCAAAGATCTGCTTGTTCAATCTATCTTTGTCCCTCCTCTTCATGTGGCCGTAAAATTTCAATCTCCTTTTGAGGTCTCTAGGTCTTCAATGCCTTCGTACAGATCTTTGTTCTTTTTTGGCCAGTACTCTTCTCCCACTTTTCTTAGCCCATGGATACACCTCAATATCTTTCTCTCTATTCTCAGCAGTCTCTCTGTGCTGGTAAAACCCGCTTTTTTCGTAACATACAGTACCACAGGTTTTACTACCGTCTGGTAGAGTCTGACTTTAGCCTTTCTGGAGAGGTTCTTCTTGTTTTAAATGGTTTTTTACTAAACATCTCAATCTGTCAAGCTTTATGTCTCTACTGTTTGTCCTCTGTCCGTCTCCTCCATTTTAGTTCAGCATTTCTCCCAGATACAAACTGTTTCACTGTTTTGATCACTCCATACTTGGTTTTAATCTTTTCCCCTATTTCCTTATTGTTGGTCATCATCTCTGTCTTCTTAAACGATATCTTCAACCCGGTTCTACCAGCTATCTCTTTCAGTTCATTGATCTGATCAATCGCCTCTTGTTCACTCTTTGCTAGTAATGCCAGGTCGTCTGGAAAGGCTAGGAACTTCACTTCACTTTTCATCTTAAAATCAACAAACGTATATGTAATTATTATTATTAAGATTTTGAAATATTGTACTTACTGGTTGCGTTTTTTTTTTTTCTTTTTCGGTTTTTTGGTAGAGGTTTTGTACAAAGGATACTTTGTTTTGTACAAAGGAATGCTTTCTCATGCTGATTGTTTCTTTGATCGGCCTTTAAAGTCATCATGACTCATATCCCAAATGACTGGGTGAATTTCCACCTCCTCGATGAAAAGTTCTACGTTCACATTTTCATCGGACATAACGTGTTAATGGATTTTTAAAACTTTAAAAATCAATTTGAAGGAGATAGGTGATGGGACGCGACTGCAAGTGTGCACTGTCCGATAGCCAGTAGAAGGGAAAGGGGACGCCGCGTCCCACTGGTTCCTGTTTCTCGATAGCTTTTCAGAGGGACGCTGGCCTCAGATCTCCACGCCCCGTGTGAATCCTCACACCAGTTCCAATGTATTTCTTTATGCCTGGCCTAAGCTTGAAGGAAGACCAACATCTGCTTTGTTTTGGAGAGCTTCAACACTTAGGGCTATCATGCTCCTAATCCTTATTTATTTAATTTTTGTTTTATATTGTTAATAATTTAAATAAATAATTTTCATTTTCTTCTTGAATGAGGCCGTCTCTGGGAAAGTCCTCACTTCTCGTCCTCTCTCTTATTCGGTGATAATTGCATTCTCATCTGTTCTATTTAATTACCAACGTTCATACACAAGAAAACGTTTATCCCTGTTAAAGTATTTTTAAATCTTATGCATGATTTGTTACGACTTCACTGCTAGTTAAACAAATTAGTCTGAACGGTCACTGCGTAGGCCGATATTGAATTCTAATCAGTTTGTGCAACAGACCTGAAAATAATTTCTTTTGTTTTCCTTTTGTTCAGTTATTCATTTTCATTGTTGGAACATAGACTGGATGGAACAGTAATAACTACACTTATTACCAATGATGCTTAATGTTCAACGTTAATGAATATTTAATTTATTTATTTTTATAATTAGTTCATTTTATCTTATTATAATCTTTTAAGAATATTCAAAGCTGAAGTTTTTAAGTGTAACATCGGGCTTCTTTACTAGTGAGTTGTTCTCTAGTTCCTTTCTATATTAGACTTAAGTCCAACAAAATTTTAATCTAATTATCAAGGTCACACCTCCCTTATACTCGTACGTTTGAGTTTACCCGATTCGGCTCAGCGCTGATTAAACTTTTAGATATTCCTTCTTTTTTCAGCCCAACGACTTTACATGCCCATTTCAACTGTATATTACTGAAATTATATAAATTAACTTTTATTTGAAAGTATAACTATCCCCCACTAATGGTAAATCAATAATTCTATTAACTAATTTACATTGATTACTTTGAAGAATATGGCCAGATTTATAATGCCCAGTTTTATAAAAATCATGTTTTACATAAGATCTTGGGGCCTTTACCGTTCTAGTTTAGATTCTCAGGTAGGTATTTTGGTTTAGAAGATCTGGCTAATGGTTGAGTCTTGAATATTTGGAAGGTATGAGGTCGAGGACGAAAGGTATATGAGGTCATTATGTGGAATGTTGGTCCTATGGAATGGGGCATTGAAAAAGGCTCGGAGGACATTTGAATTGTAAGGGTTGAATGAGTTTGAAATGAATACGTGCTTGGCCGCCCTTAGTTTAATTTTATTATAATTAATTTTTTTGTTTATTTTTTTAATACTTGTTATATAGGCGAATCACTTTATTTTAATTAAGTCCCTTTTTGTTTGCGAATATTTTTTTGGCACAAAGCCCAGTGGAATCTCATTGATATAATCTCTTTACTTTTAAAATGCGATTGCTTTAAGAGCTTCAGACACTGTAACTCAAAGCTGATTGAAAAATATTTGTCCGATGTTTTTCAGCTTTGTGTCTTATACAAAATTAACTACTCCATCCAGCACATTCATGTGCTTTATTTATTAAATTTATATTTGAAATCACTTCGAAGTATGTTGTGAAACAAGACACTCCAGTTTCTATTGTAAGTTATGTTTAAATTGTTAACTAAATGAGAACATTTCCTATCGCTTTGTTTAAAAATAATCCAATCAAGCTGAAATATTAAATAGCCGATAGAATTTGGTGTCATATCGTCTTCATTGTTGATAAAGTGAATTAATTTTAGTTTTAAGAAGTTGGTTGGGAGAGAAATCACAGAAGAAGTGAAATTCTTATTTTAAAGTGTGCCAACGTTTCGGTCTTCAACTTTAAAAGTCTCACACTTCGCCTCACATTATAATTTGATTGCGCTTTCAACGGACTTTTGTTTGATTACATCTACGGTCAACGATATCTCCACCATAATTTTTTCTTTGTATTGTTATGTTTTATGTTTATTGCTTTCTATCAATTTTCTTGTTTTCTTTTTATCATCTTGTTAATAAATAAAAAACCAAGGACTTTCTTAACATCTTTCCGCGATAAAGGTAATACTTGTTATCATTATTATTAATCAATATTTAACGCCCTATTATGTTTCTAAAAACTGTTTTATTGGTATTTGATTCAAGTGCAATACGTTATAATCAACTTTCAGAATTTTCGAGTTATGAATGATTTTCGATTTCTCAGTGGATTTATTTTCAATTTTTTAATTTTTGAAAGTAGTCGAATCTGTGTTTTGAGCAACTTCAATAAATAGCTGGA